>OX376372.1:32892152-33182152 GCA_947369275.1 Nemotelus nigrinus
GGAAATGTTTCTGCGGGATGATTAAAATTGAACAACTTTTTATTAACATTAAAAATTTTAATCTACATTGAAAAATTCTATTTTGACAAAGTGGTTTCAATTACCTTTACTAGACCAATATGTTTTTTATGTGATTAGATGTTTTTTTAGATATTCTCACGGACGTAGAATTAAACGAAAAAATTGTTTGAAACTTTCTTTAATTGCTTTAAAAGAATAATATTAATTGTGAGAAAAACTAAACTTGAAAACTAATTTTAATCTTATTACAGGAGTCACTTTCTTGTCTGGTGGACAATCTGAAGAAGAAGCTTCAGTTCATTTGAACGCTATCAATCAAGTACCATTGTTGAGACCATGGGCTCTCACTTTCTCGTACGGTCGTGCTCTTCAAGCTTCCGTACTCCGTGCCTGGGCAGGCAAGAAGGAAAATGTTGGTGCTGCACAAAATGAACTCATCAAACGTGCTCGGGTAAGTACGATGACAAAATAATAAGAGCATTTGAGTAATTATCGGATAATCGAGGAAAATGTTGAAGTATCTTTTAAAAGTACGTTTAAATTTAAAATTTGTGAAAAGGAAAACAACATTTCATTCCTACAAATTTTATTAAACACCATCCAATTAGTTAAATAATCAAGATCTCTATAAATTAGTTGTGAGCTCTCTCGTCATTTAATAAAATAGTTGAGAGCCATATCACCATCTAAATAAATATTTGAGAGCTGTATAAAAAATAATTAATATAATTAATTGCTAATAATTAACAATATGGTGTTGCACATGACTTGTGTTCAAGCTTAAGCATACTTTGAGCGAGGAATCGGTTCTAACATGAAAGAAAAATGAACAGATCCCACTTACAACATTAACCTGGTGTGATTCTGCTATCCACGTTCGTACCAAATGCGTTGTCAGAATTTAAATCTCGAAAACGTGTTTCATAAACAATAAAAAAAAGCTTTGTAGAAACTGCCGACAAATACTTTTTATGAGTTAAATACATTTTATAGAAATGTCATACTTTGTATCTTGCGTCTATCGGTGACTCATATTCCAGTGGCTTGGAGTGGGTTCCTTTAATCTCATCTAATTCGACTCTTTTGGAAACTTGAAATGAGGTTTTCGATTGTCAGGCGCGTGGACATCGGAAATAAATTAGAATTGAAATTGAGCGGAATTAAGTTTTGAATAATGAAATCGATAGCTTGGATAGCGGATAGATGGGATCATCGACTCTATAAATACACTTGAGCTGCGAAAATCGTTTTGAATGTTTAATTGCTTGCGAAAAGAAATATTATAATGATTATCGTATTGTTGCATTTAATTTGGTATTAAATAAATGATTAGTCAACATCAACCTACCTATTAAAAAATTGTCGAATAAAACCAATCAATAATCTTAAAATTCATTACTTCATCTTTGCAGTTTCTAATTGACACCACATTTTCATGTGGTGCAATAATGCAATAGAAAAAAATGTATACAGCCGTCTCTTATTTTAAATCCAATCGAAATTTGCTTCAGTCTACATATCCTGTGAAAAAAAATTAAATGCTAATGTAGTTTCAAAAGCAAAGTAAAAAATAAATTTTGATCCGTAATCTCGTCTCTATAAGTACTTTAATTACTTCAACCTTTTCCTCGATTCTCAATTACAAACAAAAGGAACTTCAAAATGGTTTTATTTTCAAAAGAATTATAAAAATGCATTTTTATATTGTACATATAAATTACAAAACACTTGCTGTCATCTTGAATACATTGCCTTTGGGGATAGCTAAACTAAATATGGTACTATTATAAGGTCATCATCATTATGGTGTCATTTAATTTGCATTAAATGAATTAATTGTGACAATATGTATTCTGTTTAGATGAACACAATTTCAACTGGTTCATTGTGCTTCGTATGGTAGATAGTTTCTCTTAATTATCGCGTCAAGTTATTTATGTCGTATCCTAAAATGATTAACGATTATTGTGATTTTATTACTTGACGCGATCATCTTTTGTTCTTTGATGGGAATTAATGCCGGTGTTTATAAATGGTGTGAATATAGTTATGTTCTTTTTCTAATTAACATCTGTTCACCTCGTGCACACAAATAAGGTAGGCTGATTACTAACGATAAAAATTAATTGTTTATATGTTTTTCGTTTTAAAATGCTTTGTAACGGTATTAGTTTTTGCATGTTAAACCTTATAAGCTTGTAGTTTTTTGGTTAGAATGTACTAATAAGTAAGCAGTGGAGTTCATATGTGTGCTAAATTAGCTCATCGTTATGGTCAACTACAGTTCTGACGTAACTTAGACGACTTGAGGCATTTAACAGTTTTTTTATTATAATTTAAGACATTTCTTTATTTCAGAATAAAAAAGCATGCTCATTTTTTTTAGTAACAAATTTTACGTGACCGTTAAATTTAAAAGTTTTGTTAATTTTGTAGCTATCTAATTTTCCCAATGTGAAGAAAGTAAATGAACCCTAATTTTGGACATTTTATAGAAACATATTTGGTTATCATATTCAAGGCTACTTAAGAAAATGCATTTATGCTGTTATTTTCCTCTTCAAATACCGTTCGTGAGCTCGTGATTACAGAAATAGAAACGGTCTGTTTTATTGTAGCTAAATACGCTTTTATTAAACTGATATTTGGAAGCCGGTTTTGTACATGAAAACTTTTACAAGTTACATAAAATAATTTGTCTGTTTATCCTTGGATTCAAACGCTTGACGAGCGAACAGATTCGTCATCATCATGAATAATGCAGTCTCCATGAAATGGTGCAAGTCTATCTAAGTGACACAGCCCTCATCTTGGATCGATGTTTGCGATGCTGCTGTATCCGGTTGACGCCGGTGAACTACACCGTTAGGCCGTTTGATTACACTATACAGCCCACTTCATTCTCCTTTCCACCAAAGGGTTTTCAAATCGGTTTCCAGTTAAACGCGCTCTTAAATTGTACTGCATTTTCATCACTTTCCAGATTTCGATTTACTATGCCATTTTATACGCTTTCCCGTTCGGACCTGTGTACTAGTTCTTCCAGAACATATGACACTTTATATCATCATCATCAAGTTTGCCATTCAAGGACTCTGACTGTATTTCACCTATATTTCTTCAAACAGGAGTGATTACTTTTAGTAATTTGAACCCAAGGTTCTTCTGGCATCGTTGACAGTACCTAGGCTTATATTTCTCATGCCAATCACATCGCAAGCGTCCTTTCTTTCCATAGTTCCAACATGCAGAAGCTCCACCAGCTGGAGATTCTATTTTCTCAATTTGTTTCAAAGTATCTGAAACATTATCCACAATTCGTTCAAGTAAAATGTCAAATGTAATTTTCAATAAAAATTTTCATTTCTAAAAAATTACTATTTCTGGTTTGCCGGAGTCTTCATCCATTCGACCAGTCTTGTGGAAAAAAGTACAAAAGCACCAGCACCTTTTTTCCTTCGGTCAATTGGACACTAGGGTCATTCCATCGACGTAGCAAAACCGTATGGTACCAGCAGCAACTGTTTGCGCCAAAAGGGTGGTATTTGAAGCTTAGTCTCTCAAGTCATTCAAGCTTAGTCTCTCAAGTCTTTCAAGCTTAAAGAGTACTGGTGCTTCAATGGCTGAACAAGGCTAACGGACGTAAACCAGTTGTCGCACGTCACAGTACATTCGGAATTATGTATCGGCTAGTCCAAATTCTTGACGTAGTGAGGCGGTACATCTTCTTCTGGACTTGTTTCTACCCGTCCAACTTACGGTTAAGCACTGAGCATCAGGGGCGGATTTGCCACTAGGCAAGTTTCGGAGGCGGCAAATTTTCGATTTTTGTTGGGGTGGCCACTTTTCGATTTTTTTTTGGGGTGGCAATTTTTTTTCTGTCATTTATGTACATATATCTGTGTTGAATGAACCTAACACCTCAAGCCAACCGAATTCTCTAAAAAATTAAAATTCACCTCTGATGATTTTTTCGGAGATTGAAAAGTTAGACCTATAATAAATATCGAAATGCAATCACGGTGAAGGACCAAAGAAACTCAACAATGCCTAAAAAGCACGTAGAAAGTATCTGAAAATACCTAAAAAGAGCCTAAAAAGAGCCCAAATAATACCTCTTCAATTTACGAAAAACTTATCACAGGTAAATATTTGCGTGCGTTACTTTTTCAGAGAATTTTTTAAATTATGGTACAGGGTGTATCAACTACACACGAATCTCTCTTTATTTTTGACGTGTTTTTTAAATTGTACTTCATTACTGAAATTAATTTCTATACAAACAAATGAAATCTAGAGCATCGTAGGCCAAAATAATTTGGGTTCATCCTTAATTAATAACATATCGTACATTAATTTACAGTAGTCGAGTTCATAGTTGATCTCTAGTCAAGTGCGGAGGCAAACTTTGAACGGAATAGTAAACTCACTTAAAAAAATATGAGCGAAGAAGTTGGATTTATTTGCGATCTAAAAGTGTTTACGGTTTTCGATTGTTAAAAATTGGTACTTTTGGATTCTTTTTTTTTTTAAGTACGTTTAGGTTCTTTACCGTGTGTGTATTTTAATAATTATTTGTGTGGCAAGGGCGCAATAGCAGGGAATTTTCGCGAAAGAACCGGTGCCGGTTTTGTTCTGATACACCTTTTTTATGAGCTCGGGCGCAACGAAAAACAGCGAAAAATTCTAGGGAATAGAAAAAACATCGCGCATTGTTACATATAATATAATTCACGAAAAAGGGCGGCAAATATTTCTGTGGCCTATGGCGGAGAAATGGTAAAATCCGCCCCTGCTGAGCATATAAAATGTTAGTGCGTTGTTTCACATGACAATTTTACCATCGTATCTGTCGGGTTTGCTATACTCTTGCGTTGAAATGGCTGCAAAGCCCAAGAAGCTGCTCGTCGATTGTATAATGAGTAGAAGGCGAATAATACTGTCTGCAATTTTCGATGCATGCACCCCAAAGATCTTTGATGGTTGCTACGTATTGCATTATGCGTGCGTTTCTTTGTCGTCAAGCCGAATATATGTCAAAAGATACTGGAATCTACGTTCACCCATGACAACCCTGTATAAATTATATTCAAACTGAAGACTCCACAGATTTTCCGTATTTGCACGACAGTGTTTCTCCAGATCAGCGAAATATGTATGTAGCCTCGCGGTATAAATAACGCTGAAAATTTGGAGTTATTTTTTCCTGTTCTTGTTTTCCATTTTCAGCAGCAAATCCATCATAGGATTCTTTTTCACGCTACTTTGTTCTTACTGAGCGTGATATAGGGCCTTTTCTTCATCTGCAAATTCAAAGGTTTCCGAGTAGATGCATTCCGCTCTTAAATCCTCCGTTTGTCGTGATTACAGGGCTAGTTTATTTCCCGTTGTCAACAAATCACATTACCGGCACTCCACCTTCAACTTCGTCAACGGTAATTCGCTTGTAAATCGACGCTATTTCACACTAACTTAACATAATTATTTTAAACTTATACTTGGAAATAATTCTCATAGATAAAAACTATGATGACACAAGACAGTTTTTGCTGTTTATCGTTTGGCACGCTTGGTCAAACTGCCTTCCTTACTTCTTCAAATCGTCTGTGAAGTTTTTAGATTTTACAGTAGTTCGTTTCTGTAACTTACAATTCTATATTTGACGTCATTTTAACGTCATTCTCCATTAGTATGTTTCTTTATGAAACTCAACTACCATATGTTAATTCGATCTATTCATTACGCTGATAATAACAGAGAAAGTGTTCCTGCAATGCGATGAATAGAGTTTGACTTCTCCATCAGTTGACAATATTGTCACGGCCATTTTTGTAGTTGAGTTAGAATTTTCGTGATTGAGTTCTGTGGGACGAATGTGAATCCCTGTAGCATATCTCTACCACGACAAATATCGTCGCATAATAGCATGAATATTGTTACACTATTTAACGTGTAAATCATCAGCGATTAAAAATATGCAATTAATTTTATTATTGTATTGACGACTTATTGTACTTATATCAATGAAAAAAAACAAAGAAAAAAGTATATTATGGACCGAAAAACAAATTCGTTTGCAATGGTGGGATTCGAGTCTATAGGTAGTAGCTGGATACATATCGAGTTGACGCGCTAGGAACCCAACTTCTAAAACAAATTGAAAAGAAGTCTTTTACACGAAATTTGCTTTGAACGTTATACTTTTCTATTTATGCTTCCAATATTAACTTTACATTCTTCCAAACATATTACACCACAGAATTCTCACCTGTACTGTACAGAAACTATCTAACTCAATCTGTAGAGTTCTGCGTGGTGAATTTGCGTGACGTCATCGGATAGAGATTTTTCTTTACTCAAGATACAGAAACCAAATTATCAAATATTCATGTTTACTCGAATATTCACCTCTCGGTTGCCAAGATGCTGTGTTCGATCTTTGCTCTAGATTTGTTTAGGTAATATGAAGGTGTCCTGAGTGCATGCAACAATACTGTTTGTTTTTATCATATTGTAAAAAAGATGCACATTGTATTTCCGGGTCTAAATATAATTATGTCAGAAATTATGCTTACTTTTATCGCCTTAATTCAGTTGGATATTCTTCAAGCATTCTTTAAAATTCTCTTCTTAAGCAAATGATCCATTTTTTCAATTCAATTTTCAATTTTCGTCAACAAATTAAATAACCATCATCGTAGGCGTCAAGTGTGTATTCCACCACTTATTTCAATTTCCCAACAACGTCTTCTAGAGAAAAAAAATCTAACGTCCTTGATAAACATTTTCCAACATCCAAATTCAATTTTGCTTAAAATACGTATTATATCTTTCTCAGCGTCGAAAAAAAAACCGAACACTGTTAACATTCAGTAAATTTCTAGTCATTATTCTGACAGCTGGTTCCCCCAAGTCACTCACTGCTTGCTCAGCTTCTTTATTCATTCGGCAAACAGACGCCTTTTTTACCACGTTCGCTCGCTAGCTAAATTCAAGCCGTTTCAACTCGCTATAAACTTGTATCGACATTAAATTGAGTTTGAAACGAACAAACAAATCATAAATAAATTCGATGAGTGCATGTAGAGGCACGATAATCAATTCGAGTTGATACTGAATCGATTTAGTAGCTTCTTGCTACGAAAAAAAAATATGTAGAAATACATACACCCTATTCAGGATCTAATTCGAAGCTGCTCTGCCACGTACTTATCCGAAGGTCTACTTTTCCTAGTCCTTAAAAGTTCTTATTGTGAGGCAGAAGAGCACGCGCTTTGTAAGTCTTCAAGTAAACTTACTTCATGGGACAAGAATTCCTAAATAGAAAATTCAATTTGTCGTCTGCGAAAGGAATGATCAAGCCAAAAAGAGTATATTGTAGATGAATTGCATTGACCAGGTTCTTTGTGGAGCTTGTTTCGTTGGGGTCCAGAAACTTGGTACAAACCTTCCATGTGAAGTGCCATGATGCTGGTCGAAGTGAAGACATTTACTGTTAAGCTTGAGGATACATATAAACGAATTTCGTTACTTTTCATCGTCGGGCATGCGAAAAGATACATGCCGTTGGAGTAACCTAGACCAATCCTTAACTGAATTGTCGTGTTTCCTTCGGATGTATGTTCTGCCGATGTAATTTGAATTTATGAAGGATGTGTTCTTGTCTAAATGAAATTTGCGAAGACTCGATTATACGATAGCCTTGTTTTCGATGTGAGATGTGAAAGTTTAAATATCAAGCGATTAACTTGATAGATAATATAAATGAGTTGTGGTGTTGGACGAGGAGAATTGTGGCAGGATCATTTTATTTGTTGTTAGTAAGCTCGGATGATTTTATTAGTTGACATCAAATACTTGAAGTGGTTTTAGATACCAGCGGTGACTAAATATTTGATGAATAAGATTGATATTTTGCAAATCGAAATGAACCCTGTTTGTTCATTACGAATTTCGTATTTTTTTTTTAAATTTTATAACCAGAACTGAGGATATGCACCAAAAAAAAACTTTCACATTGTTACGTGAAGATAAATATCATTATGATGGTAAATAAATAAATCTTAGTTACCATGAACAGTGATGTGACGTACGATATCGTTTTGTGAAGCTTAATCGCAAAATCTTTCCTTTCGAAAACTATAATGTACATATGAAACCTGTTCAATCAGACCTGTTTTGATGATAATTAAAATCATATTGCTATAAATTATTGGCGTCATTTCAATGCGTGCCTGGTGAATTTGTGATTCACAGTTGATGTTGTTTACATGCATGTCCATGCTTTCTAAACCATAAACTACGAAATTAATTTCGATAGCCATCCAGTTTTCGATACGACTTTATCTTTTTGCCATCTTTTAATCAGAATAACTATAACCCTTCGGAGTTTGTAAACAAATGAAAATAACTGCGTAATTGTTTTTCAATTTGTTTTTATGAATATCGAATCAGCATTGTTCTAGTAAATATTCTAGCTAAAGGGTGATTTCCATAAACTATCATACAAACAATATTTTACGCCGAAATGTTTGTGCCACTGTACTGCCCTACTAAGCATAAAGGGCTTGTCTACATTTTAGCACTTTCGAGATATTCAATGATTTGTGTTTTTCTAAATGCTGCCGTCACCTTCAAACGGGACGAAAGTTTGAACGTGGAACAAATACGTTAATTCAGACACATCTCAAGTAAAAGCTTTCACGTTGAAAATAGTTGTGGAAGATAGGTTTTATGTTGATAGGACTATTTTTGAGTAACATGCAACGAAAAACGCCCCATTACTAAGCATAATGGTTCTATCTGTAGTAGATAGTGATGGGCGTTTCTGTTGTTTTCAAAAACAACTGTTTTTTAAAACTGTTTGAATTAACGAGAGAAACAAATTTTATGCTGTACGACAATTAGAGTTGGGTCGTACTAGGATTTTCACATACTAGGTATAACTAGTACGAGAACGAAAAAATACCTGTTCCAAATACCTATTTGAAGTATGCACATGTATACATACAATGCATAGGATATGTAATGAAATGGACTAATATGCCCTCCTTCACCCTCCAGACACAACGTTCACAAGCTAGAATGGTGATGGTGCAAGATTACCTTCAAAGAATACCGAGTCATTAGTCTGTGCAGCTTGTCCGTAACTTTCCAATGGTCGGTCATTTATTTGGCAAGTGTTTCTCCAATTTAGGGGCCATCTAAAGAAACACGATCAAATTCAATCAATTTAATTTGTTTTTGATTTTATTATATGCATAAAACACCTCCTGTATTCGTTCAAATGACAAAAGTAAAAAAAATACTAAGATAGGACCAACTAATCCTGTTGCCATCTATATGACTTTTCATCGAGCGATCTCTGATACTAAACTTTTCCTGGCTAATCTAAAACAGTCGGATTTCCACTTCGCCTCACTGAAGCATGAAGTTTTTATTAAGCAATAAAAAAAAATGTTTCGTTTATTAAACATGCACCCACTAGGGGGCCAACCTCTTCCGTAAGGCTGGGCATGAGTCCAGGGGCACCTTACCTCCCATGGACTCGTAACTTTTACAACCTCGGTAGGTATGGAGACACCCTCGTGGCGACCTGCATCAGGAGGAGGGCCTCAGCACACCCGGAGACGCCAACTGATTACTGATTTTTCGGCGGATTTCATTTTGCCGTATCTTCGAAACTAGGCCGCTTTTTCCCAGACTTGTATGAAAATTTCGCCCGAAACAACTCAGAAAGGTCCCCGAATTCATGCTAGATAAAAAAAAATTTTTTGGAAAAAATGGACGTTTTTGCCCAATTTCCCCTATCAAAAATTTTTTGCCCTTTAAATATCACTTATATACCCCCGACCACTTTCAATCGTCGAAAGCGCTGTAAAGGCAGTTTTTGCCAAACTATGGCCAAAAAACCCCTTACTCCCCTACAAAACCGAAATTTTTATACCACAGTATTAGGTCTTGGCCCGTTATGTCCCAAACCACTCTAACCCGAAATTGGCCGATTTTGTCCGATTTCAGCTCCTTTAGCCCTAAAAACTTTTTGAATATTCGAATAAAATACTTGCAAGTACGAAAATACTCGCAAGTACGAAAATACTGTTTTCCGCAGCTAAACAGTTTTCCACTATCAAACAGTTCGTTTTAACAAACGAAAAACGGTTCGTTTAAAAAAAAACGAGAAACTATGAAAAATGATTCGCTTTGAAAAAAAGAAAAACGATTCGTTTTAAAAAAACAGTTCGTTTTTAAAAAACGAAAAACGACTCGTTTAAAAAAAAAAACAGTTCGTTTTTAAAAAACAGTTCGTTTTAAAAAAAACAGTTCGTTTGAGAAAAACGAAAAACGATTCGTTTTAAAAAAATAGTTCGTTTTAAAAAAACGATTCGTTTGAGAAAAACGAAAAACGATTCTTTTTAAAAAAACGATTGGTTTTATAAAAACTATTCGTTTTAGAAAAACTGTTGGTTTGAGAAGAATGGTCCGTTTTAGAAAAACCATTGGCTTTAGAAAAGCTATTCGTTGTAGAAATACGGTTTGTTTTAGAAATGCTGTTCGCTCTAGAAAAAAAATTTCGTTTTAGAAAAACCGTTTGTTGCTATTTTGAAAAAGAGATGGGGATTTTTTAATTATTGATGATATTATTATGTAGATGGGGGATTTTTCATTATCGATTTTAACATACTTCTACAGAAGATAGTTTTTTCATATTTTGTAGAATGATGTAATTGAGTATGTAGCTTTTGAAACCGGTGTTAACTCAAAAATGACAAAAATCTAGATAGACCCTTTACGGTTAGTAGGGCAGTGTAAGTGAAATACCATCCATTTGGTGATACCTCTAAAATCCTTCTCAGTAATTTACTTAAAAGCTGGTATGTTTGCAACTCTAAAAATAGTCTCTGACATTGAAATGTGTCACGTGGACGTTTCTCGTAAACACGAAAGAAATCGCGGCAGAAGTAGATACCAGATTCATCTAGATATACGAGTATTGCTCAAAAAAAAATCTTATATGTAAATCGCTTCCCAATTCACCATTCAAGACATTTTCGATTCTACGTTGCATGCATCTCGAATTACGCATTCTACGTTCTAGTCCCTGTTGAATGTGCTCAACGGATCCGTTCATTTTGCATATGCAAATTGAAAAGATATTCGTCAGCTGAGCATACAGGAAAAACTAAATGAATGGTGAAAACAAGTGGAAGAGCTTAATAATGCAGAACGTATTTCTCATGACTGAATCGCAGCATATCCTTGTCTTGTCTTAACCAGACACAAACAATCGCTATAAGATCCAGGCTTTCCTGTTTAATGCATGCGACGCCGTGGTGATGGTTTAGTAGAACGAATTCTTTTAAGTATTTATTATCTTCTGCACGTTACTGAAAACTTTGTAGGAGTACGATGGAAAAAAAGTTGACATTCTAAGGGGATTTGAGCTGCTGGTGTGATGAAAAGTAACGTACAGTGGCAGACGTTGTGGGAAAGCATGGTACCAAAATGGTTTCTTTGCTTGGTTTTCAGCTTCGAGCTCCGGAAATAACGTGATGCAAGCAATATGCTATTAATACCTAAACTCGTTCAGAAAAGGTGATACTAAATTGAGAGTGATTTTCCTGGAGTTTTTGCCGGTATCGGTAAGGTTGGGTAATGATATTTTGTCGGGCTGAAGACAAACCGTAAATGTGTTATGGTACTCCAAGAAAAGTTGTGTGGTAGCTGTAATGGAATATGCAACTGTTTTTGAATTTTCAGACAGTGGGCGACCCTAATGGAAATTTGGAATTTCATAACAATAATTAAATTGGGTTTGTTTTGAGTTTTGCAAATGGTTCTTATTCTTCTGTAATGTTACTTAAGAGATTCACAATTTTCATATTAATTATCACAAATAAATTTACCGATTTAATAGAGCATAGGTAAGTAAGCAATCGTGGGATAAAGCCAGATCTTTACTAACAATATCTGAAAGCGTATGCTTTATCAAGTGGCACGTTTAGTTTTAAAAAGTGCATATGCTTAGCGAGCACAAACATTTATTTCCCTTGATTTGACCCCCCTCTTCAGATTTTCTAATCAGATAATCTCCAATGTATTCGTTTCGTCTTCTCATTTTCCGAAGTTTTAGTTCCATAACGCAAATTTCTTTTAGAACTCATTTTCAATTTAGAACCCTCTGTAGTAAATTGTTCCACTATAACCCGCTGTTACTTGAGGCTAAAGATGTTTGAGTGCTAGATTTTCTTGGGTCACATTGTCTCGTATAGACATATTGGTCCGCAGCGATACCAGATAAGTAGACCTGAAGCTGAAAGGTTCAGTCCAAGTGATCATCAAAGATATCCTTCAAATTGCAAAATGAAAGATATCCTTCAAATTCTGCTCCACCACATGCGTAAGGTCCACCAGCCACAGCTTATCGATATTGCGGTACTAGTTTTCCCTGCACCCGAAAATGATACAGGAGATTGTTTCTGCAATTTCAGTCTTTTGACAGTCCTGCAGGTATCACTGGTTAAGAGTCGCTTGCAATTAGTGTGGATGAACGCAAGTAGAAGTTTACTAGCTGCGAGGTTGTATAGCCCGCACACACTGAAAGAAAAATCTTGGTAAAATCAACAATTTTCCTTAGTTGTTTTTGCGTCAACTACGGGCTATAGTTAAAACAACCATAAAAAAATAGTTGATTACTTTTATGCACCATGACGCGTGGTTGATAAACAACGTCCGTGGTGCAAAAAAAGTAAGCAACCACAAACAATGGTATTCCAACCATATACATAGTACGAAATATAGGCAGGGGAGGCGTGAATGCCGCAGTTGAATTTGGTGTATCACAATGCAGCGACAATGTCGCTGTCAATGCAATCAAGGCACCTACCAAAATTAATTTTTTTTTCTTTCGTATTGCTAAATCCTGTTGTACGAGGATTAGGTTGGCTTATCACAACACTCATCAGCCATCGCTTGTCTATTCCACCAGACCATTCAACCTAATTCAAATAGATTTAATTCAACCTAGTGGTGATGCCAACCTATGGTAGGTATCACCGCTAGCGGTGCGGCAAAATGATAAATTTGGCAAATTCTGCTGCTGCCGCAAATTCTGCCGCTGCCGCAAATTCTGCCGCTGCCGCAAATTCAGCCGCTGCCGCAAATTCAGCCGCAGCCATTGTGCGCGTTACCATACAAAACAGTGCATTCTAATTTTTTGACTGCGCTTTGCCGCAGCCCACCGCTTTGCAACAGCGGAAAACGCTGTATTGTGAATAAAATAGCGTCATACAACGTAATATAAAGGCTTCATTGCATAACATGAATATGAATTATATCGACAACAAACCGAATACAATTTTGCCATGTATCATATGAAACTTCTATGATAGAATAGGAGCATGAGTATGAGGAGTACGAAAAATCAACAGTTTTCCTTAGTTGTTTTTGCATCAACTAGGGCTATAGTTAAAACAACCATAAGAAAATCGTTGATTACTTTTATGCACCATGAAGCGTGGTTGATAAACAATTGAACAATTGACTCATTCGGAGCATGGAAAGCGTCCAAATGTTGAAACCATTCTACTTTGCGTAGAATAATTCTAAAGACGTTGCTCACTGAATTACGTTTGTTGAAATCAACTATTGCAAAGTAGTTTAAGTACCATAAAAACTGTTGATAATTCGAAACGTTGAAGTTTGAACTATTTTTCGTGGTTATGAAACAATTAAAACAGTTGATTTCATGAACGTTGCGATATTTTTTGTATAACCAGAGCCAACTACTTTAATATCGTTAAATTAACTATATTAACATAGTAAAAATAACTATTTTCCTTAGTTCGTTTAACGATTTTGAATGAATCGTTGCAATACTACTAAAAATAGTTGAACCAACCAAGAGTTTTTCTTTCAGTGCATGATTTTGGTTATCCTGCAGGTCCGAGTTATTGCCATCTGCACACCGCAATGTGTATTATATTGGATTCAATCAGGTACTTAAACGATTGGTTAGGAATTGAGATATCGGCCGTTCCAACTAAGGATTGACTAGCACTATGCTTGGATAATTTTTCAGCCCCTTCTCATTCCCGTCAATGCCCTTATGACCGCGAACCCCTTAGATTCTGACTGTTCTCTTGTTGCCTAAGCTGTTCATGGCCTTAACTGACTGATCTGAACCAGAATTGATTACAGACATGTACCCAGTTCGGTTTACATGTATGAGACATCAGTGTTTTTACCGCAGCGTGTCTGTTTATGAAAATGTTGATCTTACCATCTATTATTACCTTGCCTCTTCTGTGGCCAAAGGATCTTGACTCGTAGTGCCCTAACTCCTTACGCGTGTCAGTAGCTTTTGTAGTGGTGATGACAATAAAGAGGTCTGCGGGGGAAACGAAAGCAGACGTTAAAGCACCTTCGACACAGAGAGCTGCCAATCGCTGAACTATGTTCGCTATGTCGGCAAAGGAGGTTTTTCCGTTGTCGGTCACCAGCTCAGACAGCCCTAAGGATTTGTCCTGCTGTTGACGTGCAGATACAGTGCGTTTTACCGAGCATCTTGATCCTGGCGTGCATCGCGTTGCTTGTCCAATTTACTCTTTCCTCGAAGCTCACCTTTCAAATGACCTTTCTGTCTAGACTCTAGAGTATGATCCGAGTACTTGGTGTACGACTTGAGACTCGCACCACCCACCATAATAATTTCTATTTCAGGAATCTTATATTTCCATGTGAAGAGTAAAAGATTGGTTTTATCAGAGTTGATACCAAGGTCTACAGTTTTCACCCGCTCTATGACCAGCCCGAAAGCATGCTCGATAAGCTGGCTTAGGGTCTACCGAAATCTACTTGAGACTGTGATCATAATGTCACAAAAATGAGTCCCTTTCTCTCCAGTCTTATTAAAATTGTATGTGCCATCAGGGTCCAAAAGTCCTTCTTGGGGTGTGCCTCTGTGAACATTCCTTAGGATTTACGCTCCCGCCCATTCCACTGACCTGAGCCTTTTCTCAAGTATGCCGTCCATTCTGCTGAAGATGGCAGAGTGGGTGTTGGCCGCGCAGATGCTTTCCACAATGACTGTTGTACCGAACCCTCAATGTCCAAAAAGTTCTTTCTATCATGGAGTGTCTTCTCTATATCGAGTACTGCCCTATAAAAAGCCGTGTCGACAGATTTTCTTTTCGTGTACGCCTTTTGATCACTAATAGGGTCTAAAATCCCAGTCTCTCTTTATTTGAGATCACAGTTTCTCCTTCATTGAGACCCCAGTCTCTCATTTTTTTCGATAAATGAAAGAGATCACTGTTGGCAGTCAGTGCATTGCTGGTCTTGTCACTCATAGTCAACACTCAACCCTGCATTGAAAATATAATTAATGTGTCTAGGAGCAAGTGATTGTATATAATGGCTCAACATTTGTTCTTCTTTACAAGTAATATGGCTCGTTCCTTTCAAAAATTCACTTAAGGTCTGCAGAGCCTTGTCGAAGAGATTTGTGGATTTTGACATATAACTGAAGATTTACCATCATCAGACGAAGAAATGCTTGCAAGTTTGAACGGCACTACACATGTCAACTGTAAAGAGCTATTATCCAGAGAATCCTTTGTATAGCGTCTGACCTCTACTGTCATCAAACCGCGCTTTAAGAATATGGTTGGCTTTGTTCACTTGATAACTTCAAAGATCGTCACTGATGTGTCAAACCAACTAAGTCCTGCAAATTGACTGAAGCTATTCTCTCAGAAACTAACAGTTTTTGTTCTGATGAAGAGCAGTCTTTTTCAAAATTTGGTTATAGGAGGGAGAACAATCAATTCAGTATTTTTTCAGGCTCCTGAAATTTTCGTCTCCCCTGAGTTGGTGATGTGTAAAGTAAAGTGTAAATGATAGATTCGCTTTATGATACGTACCTGTCATCTGTTCGCAATTTCATTTCCGTAGCTACTGAAAACTCATACGTCAATCATTTCTTCCCTCAGCGCTTCTGTCTTCATTCTTTTGCTATGTGTAGTGAAATCTTCGGCTAGTCACCCAGTGTCGGAAAATAATAGAAATTCTGTAAATGCAGTGACAACCTAGAGTAAGAAAATTGGTTTAAAGAGGAAATGTAAAAATGCTAAGGATCGGGTTTCTTCTCCAATTTCCGTACGAAGGATAAGATATTTTGCAGCCACTACCTCTCCTTCCGAAGAGAGCTCTTCTTAGTTCTGTTGTATTCATTCCACTTTTTTTCAAATTATCTTCTGCACTCTGCGAACTAAATCTGTCGCTTTTATCGAACAAGTAAAATACTCATGAGTCGTCCCAACTCTTTACAGCATTAGCATAAGGCTCCGACTATGTTGGTAAAAGAAAACTTTGTTAAAGAAAACTTCATAAATGTCCCTTCATGTTGTGATTATTGCTGTTGTTGCGAATGAGCAAGCTGAACATTGCAAGAGTACGCACGCTAACCGAGAGGTTACAACAGCTGTTCAGCCGGTGTGATGCAGAAGCGATGGCTGTTAGTAACTCTTTTTCGGGATTTTTTCCGATTTGAGCAAACGCAGACACAATTTTTCTTTTGGGGTTATTAAAGAGAATATTAAAGAACCAGAGTCTAGTAGTATTTCTTACCTTGACAATTATGTTACTTTTTAAAAGTCAACATATTTCTTGAAGTCAAGTGCAATTAGAGTGCAAAGTTAAAAAAACGGAAGTGGTATCGACAGAATACAAAATTTGTTTTCCAAGAAATTTTTCAAAAGAACTCATTAAAATAATTTGAATTGATCTTTTCACTAAGCAAGAATAAGGAAGTAGCGTTAGATTTTGAGGTGATTTCGTACACATCTCCAGGTTCGTTTTGTCAAGCGTGTGTGGGTTAATTGAATCACTATACCAGCCTTCCACTTACAAAATTAGTTACAGCAGATATTCTTGTAGAGTTCAAAGATCCCACGACATTTTCATAATAACTTTAACTTCTCAGGTTTTGGCCAGCCAAACATTAATCAAGACTACTGTATGGCAATATAGCGCAGTTTTTCCATTTGACACATTTTGAATAGCCCCTTGAGTGGCTCAGTAAAGTGAGTGAGTCAATCAGAGCTCGCTCAGTAAAAAGTAACATTAGTCGTAGTTGAAACACCAACCGTGTTATTATCCTCTTTTTATTTAACTAATAACACTTTTAACATTTTACAGCAAGATTCAGTATATACAAAGTGCTTTTGAAAATCCGATGTAACTTTTTTTTTCAAAAAGGAGCCAAAGTGCCCATAGGTCGTAGATTGAATTGCTGAAGCCCAAGCCTAATTTGTTTTGATCGAAAAATCGTATTTAGTGGCGAGGCTATAAACACAATTTTTCGATAAAAACAAATCAGGTTTGCCTTCAACTACCCAATCTGAGAGACCCTAACACATTTACGATCACAATCAACAACCGACAGCCTAGTCCCTGCCTGGTGCAGTAAAGAGTTCTAGATGCACCAGTTTTGCGCTGCCGTCGTCTAGTTCGATATCTTTAGCATTTTGTTGGCGTCCTGGCGCACACCATTAGTCCAACGATAACGGAGTCTAGCTTGGTATCTCTTCCCCTATAGACGTTACGAATCGAAAACAGCTCTTCTATTATAGCTCTAACTCAGAAAACAGCTCTTCTATTTTCTTATTTGCATATATGAGTAAGAAATATTCTCATTCGAGCTAAGCACCAACTTCCTGTAGACTATTGAGTCTTAACCATCAGTTAACTCACAGTCAGCATGTCGCTCTTCTTTTTCATCGTTGTATAGAGGACGGAATCGTCCATCTCCACGCCCATATTTGAACGCGGAAAAGGGCTTTCAAGGATGAATATATAAGAACTTCCAACACCACGATCTTGTACAGCAAAAATGCCAAAGAACTGTCAGAAAATAATAGCTTGATTTGAAAGTTATCTCCATTGAAAGATCTATAAATCGAGAAAAGATTATACTTGAGACTCATTATAGTGTTAATTTGGGCCTATTGTTCGCTTCAATATTGAGAAAAAACATCGCGTCGAAGACCATAATGTCTATACTTTACACAGTTGGTGTCGAGATTGCGATAAAATATAGCGCCCCTCGTCATAACGCATAGCGAAAAATTTATTGGCGTAGGCGCTATGCCTTATAGCTTGCAAAGCCATGTATTATAGCCCTCATCGCCATTGATTATAGCCTTTATTAAGAGCAAATCACAAGCAAACTGCCCTTGTTTTAGACAATTTGAAAGTTTTGACAATTTTAGGAGTTGAAAATTTCTATTTCCACTACTTAAATTTAAACATCTTTATTTATAAATTATTTTAAATCAAAGCCGTGACCCTATGCTCTAAAATCCGACGCGCTATTCACTAGGCTATACAAACTTATTGAAAAGCTATTGGTTTCATGCGCTTATTGGAAAGTTTTTTGGTATACGAGCTTATTGGAAAGCTATTAAGCTATCATGGTAGTTGGGACTATGTGATAGGAGTTGAAGCTATGTTTCATGGAAATCAAGACTATGTGCATAGGAGTTTGGCCCTTAATGCTATATTTCATAGCTCAGGGTACTCTGTATATAGCGTGTGCAACCGTAACTGCTGCGCTGTGTTACATAGGACTACGAGTTATTCTGTTAAAATAGTGCTATAGAGCACTTAGACCGGTTTCAGTGCTCATCGGTCCTGAGTGACCTTGGAGTTGTACAAAAATCATTGTTTCAAATGTACGATTTCTTGAATTCACAAGCAGCAAAGTAGGAGATATTAACTCAGAAAACAGCTCTTCTATTTTCTTATTTGCATATAAATCGGCGATATTGTTAAGAACTTCTTGTAAAAGCTTCGCGAGAGAGACACGATACGACGATCGGACCAAACATAAACAACACCTGAGACGTAGTACGTTGTTGTCTGTGAAAATCGTAAGACAAGGGGTTAAAGAAGATTAAAAATGTTCTGTTAAGCTAAGATTGATAGCTTTGCAGCGTATACTATTTGGCTAACAGCAGAAAAACTTATATGCTTTATTCGTCATTATCATGACTATTTACAATCATTAAATAAACGTCAAAAAAATTAATAAAAAATCAATAGTCACATTAACTGTCAATGGTATATACCAAACATACTGTGCATACGAGTGACCACTACTACATGGACATCTAAACAAATCAATCACCTGCTGTCCAACTAATAAATATCAACAAAAACTACTCACTTAATTTAAATTTACAATCTTAGCAATTATCATACCATCATCCTTGATCCAATTATCGCATTCCCAAACCAGCATCATTACAGTGCACATATCGGGCGCCCAAGTTGATCAGTCAGCAGGCTATCTGAAGTTGTTTTAGCCAAAAATGAATGCACATTAATTACACACACCTCCATCGACCGGCCGGATCTGCTAACAAGCTGAGATACATTCTTCCAGTCTTTGGTCATAGCTATGATTTCCGCCCCTGGTCCGACAACTTTGCTCGGAAATCGGATCCAAATCAAACTTGATCAACTCGCAGAGGAAGTGTATATAACCGTACTCGAGTATCTTCTAATATGTGTCTTAAGTATCTACCATATAACTTCCAGCATACTTTCAAATTTGAATGCAGGCAAGTGCTGTGTGCACTACTTTAAAATGCATATAAACAAACTTTCTTCAATATTCTTCCAACCTATGAGTCAAATTTGAAAATAATTCAAATATATTCATGTGTGTATCTAAAAATATAGTTGAAGGTTGTTGTATACTTTAAAACATGCAGACGATCCGTCATTTGGTGCCATTGAAAAAAGTATCAAGTGAACTATTTTCGATTATTCAGCCATGCATGCTCACATCGTGTGCTTAGGAAAATTTGGCGACGACACACACATATAAAGTATCTTTCAATGAACACATAAACTGCATACATTTAGGATTTGAATGAAAGATGTGTAATGATTTCAAAGATATGGGACAGTGCTGCAAGAGATTAAGTTGTTGTTTTATGTCCTTCAAAGTTGTTTTAGATATAACCTAGATTTGCGATTGGAAATGCGGATAAATTTAGATCGATTCTAACAGGTGCCACATCTTTCCACAATAACCAAATTTTTCTAATCGCTGCACTTGAAAAACAACGACCTTAACATTCACCGCTATCCAATAAAAAAAATCTTCCAAATATTACAGAATCAAGGCTGTTAGGTATCGAAAAAGGCGAAAAAATTCTATCTAGTTTTTAATCATTTTGCGATGAACAGTTGTTTCTGGTTTTGTTTATTGTTTCCCCATATTTTTCAATGTCGGGGGTATCCGTTAGAACAGATTATGCGTAGGCAATGATGTGTAACTCAGTCAGATTTCATAAACTGTGTTGCCAAACGATTGCATCGCATTGTCGTTTGGTTGTATGTAATGTACACACATCCAGTCAGCTGATTGTTATTATTTTATTAACACGCTTGGATTGTTATTATTTTGCGGTTCGATGTTTATAATTGAGTTTTTATTGATTGTGTAGTTGCGGTCGCATGATACATGACGGCAAACTTGGTACTGTGCGCATGAATCGGGCTTTGCCGCTTCAGCTGTTACTATCAAGGCCAATGCCAAAGCTGCATCGCTTTCGAACCTTTATGCTTACTACTGCTTTTCGATCACAATGAGTCTCAGTGTGCTCAGCTATAACTGAATAAATCTATTGAATTCTACTTTAGGTAGTTTAAAGATTTACTTCGTATTTGCTTAGCTGGTTAGAGTATGGTTGAGTGAAGAAATTAGGGTCATGGACTTAGGTGGCAGGTGGATTTATGATTTGAGTATATTTCGTTGAAATTTTTGGAACTTTCTGGAAAATGGTATGTTGTGATAGTATGGTGATTATGTGAAGAAAAATACATTCGAGGCTACGATTGTGGTCATGTTTTACTAAGTTTCCTAAGGTCTGTATTTTCTTGGTATCTAGTCATGTATAGGTCTTTGAATAATCAATCAATAATTATAAGATAAAAGGTTAGGGCCATAACCAGTGTATTTGTCTTGGTTTGTTAATAATAGATTTATTTTATAGTATTTTATGTGTTGCCTCGAGGGCAACATATAGCATCAGGTTAGCCCTATCCGAAGGCAACTATTAAACGTTGCAAATCGTTGAGTGTTTTTCGTTGGGTCATATTGACATTCATTATTAGTAGATAAACAAACTTGAGATATGTGGACCATACGTATACTGTCTTAACCCTCCGAGAACACACCTATTTTTCGATCATCGAGAACAATTGGGGTCAAATTGACCCCAACCATTTTTGAACGTCTATAGAATCGCTGCCACCGAAGATTTTCATTTGAAAAAATTTGTAAGTATTGTTTGAGACCTCTTTTAGTAGTTTTCATACATTAGAAGTGCCTTAAATGTCCTAAGTATACCTAAAAAAAATTCGAGAAAAAACATTTTTGTCGAAAATCAGCTTTTTACAAAAAAAATTGTAACTTATATCATTTTCAATATTTTTGGCTAAAAATTTAAATGGATACTCTCAAGATATGACAAAATCATAAAAAAATTAGCCCTATTGTGGCCCTTTAAAAAAAGGTATTTATTTTGCATATTTACGCGTATTTGCATATATTTGCATATTTGCATATTTTTAATATTTTGAGCTGAAAATGTATATGTTGTAGTGCTGTTAGAAACAAATCAATCGGTTTTATCCAAGAAATAAAAACACGTGTGTCTTCAACTAAGGACGCTGGGCAACTCCCATTCTTTATTTCACCTTCTTCTTCTTTCTACAGTAGTGCTTAACATTTCTGTTTCTTAACTCTATAAAGCATTAGGCATTACAGTTCGGCCATCCTGTTAAACACTCGCCTCGTGTGTTTCTGTTGGGTCGGAAGGTCGCGGTATAGTTATCCATCGTTTTAACTTTGTATGATCGTAAACGCCTTCCATAGGCTTCTGCGTTATTTGATTACCCGGTATGTCAGATACGACGTAGCGATCGTTATCCAATTTGCGAATGATAATATACGGCCCTTTGAATTTAGGCAGTAACTTCCGATTGATACCAGGCTCAACGACTCTATTCTCGAGCATGACATACTCACCTTCCTCGAACGTTTGTGCTTCACGTCGTTTCGAATCAAATAAAATCTTATTCTTTGCTTGCGCTTCATTATTTTTTATTATCGCGTCATCTCGTGTTTGATCTAAGTCTCGTTCCGTGCGAATTAATTCCCCTAGAAATTCTCGAATACCGTCCACGAATTTACCCCGCTGGATGATCCCGAAAAGCATAATACTCGGACATTGTTCGATACTAAAATTTACCGTGTTATTGAATACAAATTCGCAATCACCTAAAACCGCATCCCAACTAGCCGTCGTAAGGGAAAGTTTCGCCAACATAGGTCGTAAAGTACGATTTAGTCGCTCTACTTGCCCATTTGATTGAGGCGATGCAGTTGCATTCTTCACTTGCTGAATATTATTTTCGTTTAAAAACGCCACGAATGAATGCGAAGTAAAACAAGACCCTCTATCCGATATGAGTCTCCGCGGTCTACTGTAATTTCGAAAATATTCCGTTAAAACTTTTATTGCTTCCGCAGTATTGGTACTCTTTGTAGGATAAAATCTAGAAAATTTCGTAAATGCATCTACGACCAATAATACATATCGGTTCTTTCGTTTGGTGCATTCGAGTGGACCGAAATGGTCGATATGAAGGGTATCGAAAGGCGTTGTGCCCTTATCGACATTATGAAGAAATCCCTCTGATTTCCCAGTTTTTGACGAATAAACGATGCATTTCAAACAATTTTTAATATGATAAGCGACTCTTTCCGTTATTTTTGGGAAAAAATAAACCCGTTTAATCAGTTCTACTGTCTTTTTTATTCCTAAATGTCCCATATCATCATGGCACGATCGTATAACAGAATTTTCGAAACAAGATGGAACATAAAATTGAAGTCGTTTCCCATCTTTCCGAAATACAAGATTATCTTGAATCACATAATTAGGATTCTCGCCTTTAGCAATGCTTTCCTTAATGTCACAAATATTCTGATCTTGTAATTGATTAACTTTCAGCGCGTAAGTAAAAGAATCGTTTGTGAGAACGTAACAATTATCATTCATTAACGGATTATATACTCTACTTAGCGCGTCGACGTGGACCATCGAACCCCCTGGTTTGTGCAGTACATTAAAACTATAATTTTGGAAAAGTAGAACCCATCTTCCGATTCGAGGGTTAACGTCTTTCTTTTCGATCGTCAATTTAAGAGCATTGCAGTCTGTAGCCACTGTGAAATCTATTCCGTGTAGATATATACGAAAACGCTCTAGCGCGTAAACAATCGCCATGGTTTCTAAAAGATAAGAATGTTGTCGCTGCTCGACGGCTGAAGTTCGCCTACTGAAATATGAAATCGGATGGAGCTTTCCGTCGCTCTGCTCCTGTAGTAAAATAGCTCCAAAACCGCTGGCGCTAGCGTCCGTATGTAATTCCGTTCGAGCTAATGGATCATAAATACAGAGAATTGGACGTGAAACTAGGAACTCTTTCAGCTCCTCAAATGCATTTAAATGCGATTCTCCGAACTCGAATTTGGTGCCCTGTTTGAGCAAATCGTATAAAGGTTTGGCTATTGTCGCGAATGACCTAACAAATTTTCTGAAATAGCTGGAAAGCCCTAAGAATCGTTGAAGTGATCTCATATCATTCGGTACAGGGAATTCTTTTATCGCTCGGACATGTTCATCACTTGGAGTGATTCCCTGATAGTCGATTCTATAACCGAGAAACTCAATAGAATTTCGCATGAAACTACACTTCGTTGGTTGTAGCTCAAGTAAGTTTTCAGCCATTAAGTCAAATACTTCCTTGAGAACGGCAAAATGTTCCTCAATAGTCTCTGTAGCGATTAGAAAGTCATCAATGAATATTACCAAAACTCCTTTTTTTATGAGAGGTTTGAACACCGTATAAACAAATCGAGAAAATACTGCCGGGGCGTTGCTTAGCCCAAAAGGCATACAAAGAAATTCAAAATGCCCAGTCGGCGTAACAAATGCAGTATATTTCGTGGAGTCTTTCGCCATTCGTATGTGAAAAAACCCATTTTTTAAATCTATTTTAGAGAAAATCGATTTACCCTTCAAACTATTCAAAACGTCTTCTATTACCGGTAAAGGATATCGATCCTTGACAGTGATTTTGTTTAAATCCCTGTAGTCAACACAGAGCCGCGTTTTACCATTTTTCTTCTGTACCAATACAATTCTGCTAGCAAACGGCGAATTACTTTCGCGAATCACTCCTTGTGTCATTAAATCGGCGATCATTTCATCTACGATTCGTTTTTCCGTATATGATAACCTTTTTGGACTATGATGTATATCTTTATTTGCGGAGAGACAAATTTTCATTTCATGTTCTACTTTAGGATGCGCGGCGCGCGGTTTCGTTAGAAATTCGTTATACAATTGGTTTAACCGAGTACGCGTTTTTTGTGAGAGTTTGGAATCATTTACCTGTAATTCTGTGAGAGTTGAAGGCTCGGCATCAATCGTATCTATCTGCAGAAGCTCATGCCAAAATTCATCAGGCGAAGATATTTGTATTTCGTTTGCGTTGAAATTCACGTTATTATCGCAGATAAATTCACGACCCAGCAGAACATCGTACGACATTGTGTGATTCGGAACTACAAAACAATTTAATTTAATTTCGATCTTTCTAATAATAGTTTTTAGTTGCACGCTTCCCAATACGGTCAGCCTCGAACCATTGATGCCCGCGAAGTTTGACGGTCTATCGTGTTTATCAATTTCACTGAAAACTTTAGATTCTTTGATCAAGTTAATTGCACTACCCGTATCAATTAACGCATAGGTATCAATGTTTCGATTTTGATCGTACAGGAGCGAAATTGGTAAAACGAAATTATTTTCGCGATTAATCAAATTGACGCTTGAGTTTTGTTCCGGACATCTCTCGCTGGTGTGTGACGTTTTCTTGCATCTAGTGCATCTTGGACGACGTTGTGGCTGAGTACAATCAATTGCTATATGTCCCGGTTTGTTACAATTGTAACATGTAATTGACATTCGTTTGTTGTTTATACTTGTTTGACGTTCTGACAGTGACTGTGACGCTGACACGGTCTCAGCATGCATCTCTGGTTGTAAAGCTCTGAAGCTGTCTCGTTTTGGCGTTCGTTCATGCAGGCCTGTCGTTGTCTGCATGTTCGTTGTGTATCTTCGTACTGCTGATAGCAGCTCCGACGTTTTTTCGAAGTAGTTTCCGGCAATCGCATTTTGCAGTCCAGGGTGCTTTACCCCTCGTCTGAAATACTTGATAATATCGATATCACATAAGTTACCTCGTCTGCCCATGGCTATTACTCGATAAAGAAATTCTTCAATAGACTCTGGTATTTGGCGTTGTGTTGCCATCATCTGTATGTGTATATCAGCAGTGCTCGTCGGCGTCGGAAAGTCAGCCAGAATTTTTTCTGCGAATTGACTGAACTTCGCTTCAGTCATTTGAATACCATCTACCCAAATTCTTGCGTGACCTTTCATTTTGGCCATCAAAGCACACGTAAGAGCTCGCTCGTCCCATTCATAAATTGACCACAAATTTTCCACTTTTTGGATAAACTGGGAGGCTGATAGAGATGTTGGCGAAGACGGGTTGAACTCTGGGAGCACCTCGACAATGTCTCTAATAGCGAAATGCGGTCGTGCGAGCGTTGGTGTGTGTAAGTTGGCATCGATCGGCTGTCGTGCGATCGCTTCCTCACACTCGACTTGCCTAAACTCGTGCGGCTGTTGAAAATTCATTTCTGTGCGCTTTGCGCTGCCTTGATGAAGCACTGTCAGACGATCTTGCTCTGGATTTGAGTGATGATCTACCTCCGTGGTCGTCACATTAAAACTGTTACCATTGCTGCCCATGTTTGCATGTTGCGTACGTTCGTATCTCGTTTGCTCGTTCACAGGGCCAGCCGTTTGTATTCGTTTCGTTGGGTTATTAGGTAATGACTCCGGTTGGGATGTGTGTGTGTCACTTAATCGTTGATTTGTAACTATGTCGGCCATTTTATCATTCATGACGGTAATGGCGTTTGCAAGCGTTTCGACCACTTTCGACAATTTTTCCAGGTCGTCCGTCAATTTATCGACCTCAGTTTCTTTATCGTCCTCAACTTCTATGATATCCTGTCCAACGGCTTCTATCAGGCGGCTGATTAGTTGCGCCTTCTTGCCTGTGGTTGCCAACTCTTTTGCTTCTAACTCACATTTCAACGTTTTTACGGATAAACTATTGATTTTCACGATTTTCACCATTGTTTGCGAGGTTGGTGATCCCACTTCTGATAAACTGTAGTGCTGTTAGAAACAAATCAATCGGTTTTATCCAAGAAATAAAAACACGTGTGTCTTCAACTAAGGACGCTGGGCAACTCCCATTCTTTATTTCACCTTCTTCTTCTTTCTACAGTAGTGCTTAACATTTCTGTTTCTTAACTCTATAAAGCATTAGGCATTACAATGTATACTCCCCAGACATAGTAAAATAATTAAAAATTAGCCCTATTTAAAGGGTTGCGAAAAGGTATAATCTTCTGAATAGTCAGATTCTGATTGCTCCGAGACATGGTCGTCTTTGGAGGAATCAATAACGCCAAAGTTGTTATCATTGTCTTCAGCTAACAAATTATTGCGTACACTAGAACGCAGATTATACGCTATATTGCTAAAAAAAACAAAATTAAAACATTAACAAACTTAATTTTTTGCTTTAAAAAAAAAAATTGAGTTTTTACCTCAAAATTGACGTCGAGTACAGATGGGGTCTATTTGACCCCTTAGTCTGCTTCAAAGGTTTCTCAACGACGACTAACGATTTGGGACTGGAAGCGAACGGTGTAAACTTATAGTCAAGAGAAAAGAAATATATTTAGAAGCCTATAGTACTCCTCTTTTCCCGCAGGCCTAAGCGCTGCGATCGGTCAAAAATGTCTCTGGAGTCAATTTGACCCCCTGTGTTCTCGGAGGGTTAAACACTTTAAATAGGTGGCTATAAAATGCCTTGTAGGAAACCATCTTATAGAAAACTTAAAGCCTGTGAAATATAGAGATGTATGCATTCCAAAAACAATTTAAATCGAAATATTTCTATTCAATAATATTTACTTAAAGTATAAACGCACATACGAGGGTGGGTCATTAACCACGCGGAATAGCGGGGTAAGAGTTACAAATATGAATGCAAATTTATATTTTTTGGTTTTGTTTTCAATATATTCGCCTACTACTCTTATAAATTTTTCGGATTTTTCAATAAGTTTATGTATACCTTCTAAAAAAATATTTTACCTTTGTCGGCATAGTTAGCAGAAAATAGATCCTTCACTCCAACATTCTAAAACTTCTTTCCACAGCGCTTCTTTTTCGATTTTGGGGAAAGATAATACTCGCTAAGAGCCAAGTCAGAGCTGTAGGGTGGGTGATCAAAAACATCGAAAGTCCATCTTTTGGAGGTCAGCCAACGCAAAACGGCTCCTATGAGCAGACGTGCTGTCGTGCAAAAGAAAGACACTTTTGGCTAATTTTCCTCTGCTTTTCACTTTGATAGCTTCTTTCAACCGCTCTAGAATTGGAGACGCCTATGTTTTTAAAGTCGATCAACAGGATTCCCTCTGAGTCCCAAAAAAGGGTCGCTATGACTTTTCGAGCAGACTGTAATACTTTGAACTTCTTGTGTGGTGGTTTGCCTTTTTTGTGCCACTACATAGAGTCTTGTTTGGACTCAGACTCATAACGATGAATCCAAGTCTCGTCTCCAGTAACGATTCGAATCAATACTCCATTTTCGTCTTCACTACAGAGATCCAAAAACGCGCGACAGCCATCTACGCGCTGCTGTTTTTGAGGCGGCGCGTGAGCATTCTCGGCACCCATTTTGCGCTGACTTTAGTCATGCCAAGATGATCGTGAAGAATATTTGAAATGGTTTTATCTGATACTCGAATCATGTCTGTGAGGCTTTTCTTCTTCAGTCTTGCATCTTTTAAGGCTTTAAATTTTTTTATGGACATTTTAGACTTTTTGAACTATTTCCCGTAGCGGCCACTTCGATTAACCGTCCTGGCCATGGGTCGTCTTTAAGTGAGTATCTTTCTTGTTTAAAAACACTGCCAATTTTAAATCATAGTTTTAGCTGCGCAAGAGTCCCCGCAAAATGGATGCCATTTCTTTCATCATTGTTGAGCCGACTTTCCTTGTTTTTTGGCGAACTTTAGAATAGCGCGGTACTCGATTTCCTCTATATTTTACACTTTCTTCCTGATAGAGTTGCTTGGTCGACGATGATTAAAAAACGGCTGACTCGATTGAAATTAAATTTTATATTTATACTTATACTGAGACTATGAACTCATTACGTTTCATCAAACAACCCTCATCGATGACCTACCTCCTCATTCTGCGAACTTAATGATACATTCTCATTTATAAAATGAACGAAATGTAATTTAACAAAACATAAAAATGAACAAAAGCAAAGTATTAGTTCAATTATTTTAGAAATTCATTCTTTACTATGCTCAAAACAATAAGGCAATTGTATTTCTTGATATGAAATTCTATTTTTCAATGATATGTGTTGAAATTATGTTCATAGTAGTTGACTATATGTTACATGAGAGTCAAGTTAATAAACAGCAGAAAAGTTAATAATGTTGAGAATTTAGCTTATTTAGCCATATTTTATAGTTCAGCTGATGTACAGATTAACGAATGGTAAACTTTAGGATACCTGTACACATGGTTGCCTTTATCTGCTTTGGGTATAAATACAAGCTTAGCGGTCCTCCAGGCTGCAAGTATGACTTGCGCTTGTCAACCTTTGTAAGTCGGTATAAGTTAAGATATTGTGAGCATTTCTGTCCTCTGATGCATGGCAGGCAATATCCGGACCTGGGGACTTAAAAAGCTCGAAGTGTAGATGGTCCAGATTATTTTGAGCCTCGTTACAATTTCATCTTTTTCCGGTCAGGTCATGAAAGTCCTTGAACTGCTCAAATGTGTTTGTGAGAATGAAGAAACAGCCCAGAAAGTTAGTCTTCAATTTTTCTGTGCTGTACTAGTCCATTCATAATTTGGCTTGCAAAGTAGGCTTTGTGTTACGGGGTGCTTTGCAAGCAGTTTCCTAACTCTCACCGTCTTTGACGTTGTTTTCCGTATTTCCAATTTGTAGAGCCAAAAGACTTCCCTCTTGCCGTCCCGGCACGTTCTGCAATCAGTGACTTTTGCCAATTTGAAGAGTTCCCGTATTTTTTTCTGCGGTGACCCAGATCCCTTTTCTGCCAGGGTGGCCTGTGGTTGCGATTAAGACAGACCGTGAGACAAGGACATACAAAAGCTTTTCTGAGTGTACCCACGAATGTGTTACTGCTGTCTTCAGTTCTGCTACAGCGATAATCCTGGGAGGGAACCTATTATCTACTTTCTGAGCTATTTCTAAGGTATTCCTGGGTCTATGAAATGGGCGAGAGTGGCAGGTTCAAGTGAATTTCCATGTTGGACTTCAAAGACTCACCACTAAAAGTAAAGCGAAGTAGTTTCGCTACAACACATTTGGGGTCTTCAGTAATAGAGGTGGTAGAGACTTCATTTTCGTAATCGAAATTATTAGTTTCACGCTTCATTTAGCTCCTGTTTTGACTCGGGTACTTAATCAGAGCTAGGTTAACTCAATTTTCGGTGCACAGTCCCCCTTCCGTACCTGAATTGCATTCTATGACCCCTGTGCTCTACCCACTAGGCTACACGAACTTTTTGAGGCCCATCAGTATTCTACCATCTAGTGACCCACCCAATCAGTTGTTCACTGGAACCACTGTGTAGAGTGATATCTAGCTCTAGTTTATTTTGATTGTGATCTTCAAAATATTCTAAGAGCATGTTTATGGAAGGTTACAGCGTTAAGGTTACGGCTTCTATACGTATCACGTATAGTCAGCAAAGAGTGATATTTTTGCTGTGGGCATTTCAAGGATATCTGCTGTGAATATGTTGTACAAGAAAGGTTATAGTGAGGATCCTTGAGATACTCCAGCTGCAATTGGCCGTTCTGTTGAAAGAAGGTCCTCGATTCTGACTCGAAATATCCTGTTCCTGAGAAATGATCCTATTTTCTGAATAAGTGGAGTAGGTACTTAGAATTCATGCATTTTGAATATTAGCCTTGCATGCCAGACTTTGTCGAAGGCCTTAGCTTAATCGAACATGCCCATTTCAGGCAACTATGTGTGCTTGCGACCTGTTCTGTTGTGTTGGAACACTCTTGGTGGCTGCAGAGAGGCTTGAAGCTCAATTGCTCTTCCGAGAGAATGTTGATTTCTTAGACTTTTTCGTTAAGGCGAGGAACAATAATTCATGTAGTCAGTTTGGCTAGCGATGTTAGGAGGATTATGGGTCGCCAGATTTTGTGAAATTTATGATCTTTACCAGATTTTGGGAAAACTATAATGATGGCTTATTTCCACAGCTTAAGATACTTCCTCAGACGAGCATCGCGTTGATAAGCTTGGTGTCTTCAGTATTTTGTCTGGTAAATATTTACAGTGAACGTTGTCGATGTTATCTATCCCTGGCGATTTTCAATAATTCAATCCTATCACCAAGCTCTTCACCTCTTCAAGGTCAGTTAAATTTAACTGTTCTCCATTTGCTCAGAACTGCAGTCTTGTGACCTTTCGGGTAATACGGTCTTCATAATCCAGGTCATCCTCCGATGAGCAGTTCTCTTCGAATTGCAGCTCCAGAAAGTCCACAAACAGGCTGTGTCAGCATTATGACATTTTAGGCCCTGTGAATTGGTGGCATAAGTGGCTTGTTTTTAGTACCGGGAGAGTCGCCAGAGGATGTGATCGCCAGGCTCGCCGCTTTGCATCAGACTCTCAAATCCAGACTATTCCAATCGTGACTATTCCAATCCCGACTCTTCCAATTCAGACTCCCAATCCAGATTTTCCTAATCCAAACTCTCCGAATACAGATTCTCCCAATACAGATTCTTCCAATCCAGACTCTCTCGATCCAGACTCTAGCAGAATTTAGATGACTTATCACGAATCACGTTGGTAAGCCGGTTTGCTTCCTTCTTTATTATAGGGTCACCTGTGCCTCCAGCTCTTTTCTGGAATTGGTTTCTCCTTCATATAAGCAATATGATTGGTTTAAGGAGTTCGTATGTATTGTACTTATCATTTACCGAAATCGTGATTGTATTGTCCGTCTTTGCCTTATTTATAATACTGTTGACTAGATCAAATGATTCTTTCAAGTAGCTGGCCGTTTCAGATGCTCTTGGGCTGCTAATTTCGACCAGTTCGCCTGGGGCTTACTTTTGAGCATGTTATATTTAATTCATTGCTATATATCATTACTTATTGAATTGATTTTTATATTGTCATCATCAATATTTAAATTACGAGTTCAAAATGCTGATGTAAATGTTTAAATAAATATTTCTCAGTGTAATCTCCATTACTTACTTTCCTTACATTTGTCGTAAAGAACTTTTACCCAACTGAAAAAATATTCGACATCCTTGCCTTAGAAATGCTCCCCTGCTACTGCCTTCATTTTTTCGTCACTCGAAAATCTTCTTCCTCGAAGGTTTTTGTTCAAATTGGAAAACAGCTGAGAGGCTAGGCGTGGACTATATGATTGATTTCTTCAAATCCTGTCTCGTCTGTGGCACGCTTTGCAACTCGCGCAGTATGCACGAGTGCTTTTTTCTGCAACCACAGGACTCTTGTCATCAGTTTGTCTCTCCTTTTCGCGAGAACTTCTTGACGCACTTTTGTCAAAAATCACTTTTGTCAAAAGTCCCCGTTCATTGTAGTTTTTTAAAGAAGGTAATCGATAAAGAAAATCCCTCCAAAATCCGAAAAAAAACAGTGGCCATGATCTTGGATGTCGATCTTTCTACTTTAAGCCTCCGCGTTGGTTTTCTCCCTTTTCTATTATCTACTACGTTGACTCATATTCTGACATATATTCTGATTAGATTGAACTTCTGGATTCACGTTTCATTAACAGTTAAAATACCAGAAAAATTGTTGTCAAGATTATCGCCACAATTGTCCAAAAACTCCTGCGAAATCGTGACTCCACACTGCTTGAACTGCTAAGTTTAAAATAAAAAGCTGATGCTCTAAAATGTCATAAAAAATTAGTTCAATTAAACCCTTTTCTGTGGTTTGTACTCTTGTAATGGAATATAAGTGTATATTTATGTATTTTTTCCACCTTCGAGTTTCCCCTGTTCGCGAATATTTATACCAATACGGTTCCGTCCGATGCATCAACCTAGTTCTAAGTTTATTTTAGTCTCTCCTAAAATAGTGTCCTCGATTCTTGTATTTTCTGATGCTTGAACAATTCTTGCTGATCTCAAACATCACACAGTTGTACAAGTTTCATCAGACAATTTTTTAGTTTCCTAGTGAAAGTATGCATGCGTGAATCGCATGAAATAAATATAAAAACAAAATCGACATCCAGACAATCTTAAAGAAATAAAGCTCCCTTTAATGTAATCTACAAAAACACTGTATCAATTTCATGCGAACCATTTTCATTCGACGTAGTGAATGTAGCAGTAAAGTAGTAAAAGTTTGTCAAAACCATATTACGTAAACTGACCTAGGATAAAAATCCGCAATCTCCAAATAATCCTAAGCGAAAATACAAACACTTATCTAATCGACATTAAATTAAGCCTTATTATCAGTTTCTACCCCAAACTCCATAAAAACTGTCACCGTTAAGTTGCAGATAACGCAATTGTCACTTTCTGTGAATTTTTTTTTTAGCAAGGTTACAAAATACGTACCATGGCATTATCGTCAATCTTCTGTAATTATATCTGCACACTGGAAGTGCCAAAATGTAATTTGGCGTCTATTTTAAATTTGCGCTTCCAGCCAGGTAAAAAAAAACAAACAAATGAATCTCTCAATATTTATTTTTAAGTTTTTCAGTTTCGTTTCATACAAGCTTCACGCCAATGTGTGTACGTTGGCTAGTTATTAAACGACTCAACTCGTGTTTGCCCAAACGATTCGTTCAATTTCGAACCAACATATTTAGATAATTCTGATGGCAAATATTGAATGCTAGATGCAATTGTAAAAGGTTGAACAAAATAATTTGTTTGTTTGCTGAACTGATCAATATTTCCGGTCGAGACTGTTTGTGGTAAAAAAAGGGAATAAACGAAATTGCAAAAATACTTACAGACACAATTATTAGATATTGTTTATAGGCCAACCACCCGATCACGTGACTTAAAAATTCACAACTAATTGAAAAACGAAACATGACTTTCGATCCGAACAATAATGTCTATTGAAGCCTATTCTTACCCAAAACCACAACCCATATACAATCTTCATGTTGGCTCCAATTCTATTTGTCTGTAATTCAAATTTATTCAACTATAATTTGATTTGAGTATTCTTAACAGTTTATCAAAATATTATTGAAATAATCTGTAAATAAACATTTGACTGCAAAACGACGTTACACGAAAAATACACTACCTACACAAATTCAACAAGAAAATTTCACCTGCATTTAAATATATAGAGCTAGCCCACAAAAAACTCATAGTAAACAATATCAAAATCATAAAGGCCATCTTAAAATACTAATTAAGGTTCACGTGACTAATGATATTCTTAACATAAAGTCGATTTACATTAATTCGAAATTAAAATATGTCCCGTCAATATTTATCTTGCTTGGTTCGTACGGAAGTTTCCATACTCAATTTAACTTTAAAATATTCGTTTTAATGCATGTAAATATATCCATCAAACCGAATTCGCTTTATTTATTTACTTTCTCATATATCCTCGACATACACTCTTGAGATGAAATTCGTTTCATTTCTACCGAAATTTTTATGTAAATTTCTCATTTGTTATTTTCTTACTTATTTTTTTTTTACATATCCAATTGGCTATATTCGTTCTTCGATTTTTGTTATTTGCCTCTTCTCTTCCACAAATCATCCAATTGGAAAAATCAACAAAATCGCACACATACACAACAAAAAAAATTATGAAAATTGAATCGAATTGTTGGGAAAAAAAATCAGGCCAACGGGCTCGCTTGCCAAGCTAAATACGAAGCTGGCTCGATAAAATCGTATGCAGCAACGACAAGTCTTTTTGTCAAGACGCACGCTTATTGATTAAAACAACAACAACAAAAATCTGCACATAAAAGCGATAATTTTTGATAACGATGAGCTAAATTGTGCTTTTGTTTAAGTTAGACTATCAAAAATCATAATCGAAATTTACATAAGCTCGCGATTATATTATAGATTCAAAAAAGTTAAATTTCTAGTAACAGTCGATATGTTCTGCTAGATTGCTGAAACTGAAGTAAATTCCTATGATTTATGTTTCTATAGAAAAAAATACAATTAAATTAATATTGATCGATATTTCTTGGACCTAAGCGAGTTTAAAGTCTGCAAATTTGAGCAAAAAAACTGATTCAAATTATAGTCTTGTGTTAAAATTTTACACTCTGGTCAGAAATTGAACCCCCTCATAAATAATTCTTATGATAAAGCGAGCTTGTGGAAATCTTGATGTAATTTCAAAATTATTTTGACAAACTAAATATTATACAAAAATTATCTTGCACATTACTATCTACTCATAGTAGTGTTGATTGCATGGTTTCAAATTTTTATGAATCTTTTTTCACCGTTTGTTATTTCCGTTTTTTTATTAAATTTTTCCTAAGCATTCCTTTAATGTTTGTGTGACTAACATAAACCTTTAGAACCGAGGTTTGTACTAAAACTGAAAATTTTGTTCCAGGACACAAAATATATGTTATTTGAAAAGCCGATGCACTGTTGTTTTCTTCTAGATTTTTAATTTAGTTAATTTTAGAATAGAATACACCTTTGCACTAGCTTTAATTCAGCATGGCCTAAAATGTAGTTACTATGTATTTCCAAATATTTTCTTTCATACCAGACAGCCAAAGAGAATATTCGAAATATTTTTTTAGGTTGTTTTGATTTTATTATTTTCGACGACCTACCAGCCCCGGATCTTGAATTTTTTCAATGCGGGGCAGAAATCCAAAAATGCCGCCCCCGCTCACCAATATTTTTACTTTTATCATCATCATCATTTCAGCCCACTAATGGACATAGGCCTCCCCCAAAAAACGCTACAACGACCGCTCTAGCGCTGCTCTTTCTCTGTTAAGTCTATATTTTTGCCAAAAAATCATGAACATGTCGGACATATGTATATTTTAATTAGAATAGGAAAGAATAGAGTCTGAAATAAAACGTGAGATTAAAAGTAATTATTATGTTGCACTTCAGAAGAGAGAGATATAAGAAAATGAAAACAGCAGCAATTGTGAAAAGTGAAGCAATTGGCCTCAATCAGAGAGTTAGTAGTATTGAAGGAAAACTATGGGCACTATGGCCAAATTTGACAGACTTTTAATTCGCGAACAGCAAGATAGAGATTTGGCACGTTATAACCAAAATCTCGTAGATCTCAGGTATCGGAGAAACCAAAGAGAATATCTGAGGCAGTAGTTCTCTCGATTTGTTCTAATTATAAATTTAGACTATGTAGTTAAATTGCTTCACTAAATTTCGTATACGTATACGCTTATATCATTTCCTTAAATCTCTCTGTTGTGAGTGTTGCACATTGCAATTACAATTTTATTCTTCGAGCCTCTTGTTCTGCAAACAAATCGATGGCTTTGTCATAATTAGTCTCATGAGCAGTTCGATTTTCTATTGATAATATTGCTAGACTCGACAAAAGTTCCTGGCTCATCTACGATCGCAGATCATTTTTATTAATTTTAAGTTTGCGGATTTTGTAGAAAGCATAGAGTAAACTCACAGGGCAATACAAATATAAGGAAAGGCATCCTGCAAATCATGCGTATAGATCTGTTGCAAGACATTGAACGCCTTAGCATTTTTATATCTCCAAATAAAAGTGGAGTTTGCTCTTTAAAAACTTTGAGTTCCTGGCAGAATTCAACAGTGTTAAAATCTTGCTCATATTATCGTCCAAGATCTGCTCCAAGCTTTTGTAGTTCTCCAGTTGACATATTCAAGACTTCAGTGCCATTGAGAAATGCAAAATTCAAATACATCGTGATAGCACTGTCAATCTTCTTTTTAATTTCTGATAAGATTCGATCAAATACCATCATTGTTGCCCTAGCAAAAAGTTGAACAGGTTGAAGTCTTCGTGGTTCGTCATCACACATCTCATCAAATTGTTTTTTGCACCTCAGAATTCGTTTATTCGGCAGAATAGATTCATCGCCAATTATCCCAGTAACTTCTTTAGCTATTTCTATCCAATATTCAATTGAATTTTCTCTCATTTCTTGCAAAGTTTTCATCAGGCCATCCATTAAAGAGGCGGAATGCGCAAGGATTATGTCTTCCTTTTGAATTTCAATATTTACTCGATTTATTTCGCGGAAAAAAAATCGTCAAGTTCAGAATATATATAAAATTCTTTAAAGCATTTAAGAATACTGGCTCGTACTTTGCTTCCGAAGCATGACAAGTTTGCTCAACTTCCTCCAAGGATTCCACCACTTTCACAGTGACATATTTCGCTGACCGTCTTGACTGATATCTGACTGCATCCTTTTAAATTGGTTTTAACATATTTTTTCATAGTATCCCACCGAGCATTGGAACCGACAATAAAGCAATAAACTTTTTGAATTACTCCAAATATGTTTAATGCTTCCGGGCATGATGAGCCAGAATGGACACTGACAAGATTTAAGGAGTGAGCCAAACACGGTTTGAACTCGGCCAGCTCATTCTTTTCTGCAATCCTGGCTTGCACTTCGTTATAGGTGCCAGTCATATTGGACCCATTATCATAGATTGGCCACGATATTGTCTAATATCTAAACCATAAACTGCAAATTTTTCAATAATCTGTTGACAAATGTACTATCCTGTCTTTCCAGCAGCTTCTATGAAATCAATGATTTTTTTTTATTTCACACACATCGCCAGTTTTTTTACATAGCGAATGACCTAGCTCATTTTTTCTGTATGCGAGATATCTGGAGTGCAGTCGAACATTATTGCGTATTATTTGGCTTCTTTGATGTCGTTTAGAATGCTATTTCTAACTGTTTTTGCCATTATGTCAATAATTTCATTCTGTATTGTATTCGATATATATGATGCTTGTCTCTTTTTTAAATGCTCTAATTGAAATTTAAGAGTTGAATTATGTTTAGAGAGCGGGAAAATTAAATTCAAGAAGCTCCCTCGACTGGGCTGAGGACATTGTGTGATGAGGTCGCTAGGGGTTTCGTGAGACTCACGAAAAGAGAGACAGTGTTTTGATAGATTCAATATAGCATCCATAACAATACGCAGGATTTGTCTAAATATAGCTGCATCCTTTTTGCAAGGACGTTAACCACCCTCAAATGTGATTGCGTTCCACTTGTACACTACCACTGAACCAGCCGTCGTGCGACCGCGTGTCTCGTGGGCACAACTACCTACCTATGCGTACGTGCCCCGAGGGGAATAATTTATGTGCTTAAACTACTACAGGGCATATCATTGCCAAGGACCTTAAAGACGATGCTGATATTGAAAGGAAGCGCAGGGCTTTGGCAGTCAGAGGTAATATGCTGGCTCACAAATTTTCCTGTTGTACTAAGGAAGTTAAGTTAACGTTTTTCCAGGGATATTGCCAGAGCCTGCATACGGTGAACATGTTTCAGGATGATGATGGGATTGACCTGCTTCTGCAGTGCGTCAGGGATGTTTGTGGAGTACCAAAATGATGGCTTTGCAGCCGTCATTTGCAAAAAAACTACATCCTTGATCCATAGAACACAGAACATTCCCAACAGCATCCTAAAGAATATAGCTGATAGGTTCACTTCACCACTATGGAGGTGCCTTGTAGGGAGACCAGCTCGTTTTCTTAATCGCCCACTGTGCAGGGAAGTGGACTTACCTGTGTCTTTTATGTTTATATTTAAAGTGCATTGTGTTTTTATTGATAATAACCTACTAGAAACCTTAATTACACGCTATGGATCCTTTAGTTGTTCGAAATAAACAATTTTTACTCTTATTTATTTACTATTTTACTATACTATGCGTCTGACATCGCAAAGTTGCGATAATGCTGAGGAATGTATTCATCCTCCAAGCTTGAATTTGCCGCCCTCTGAACTTGCCGCCCGGAGCACGGGCTCCGCCTTGTCCCCCCTAGATCCGGGACTGCGACCTACTACGTACATGATTCAATAGAATAACGTTGTGATGATTGAATTGTTGGCAGGAATGAATGGTAATTTTAGTGAAAATCAATGAACCAGACTGCATTCTATTATTATGAAACTAAGACATTAATTAAATTTCAGAATTGGATTTCATTAGTGAAATGAACGATAAATTTTTACATGAGAAATATTGTTTAGCCTGAGCGCTCGAATTTTAGATTATTTTAAGGTAAAACTTCCAAGTCTAATAGATATTAGGTTGCCGTCTTCTTTGGCTCGCGATAATAAACAAGGTTCGTGCCAAAGTAAACAGGGCATGTTGAAAATAAAAACAAGGCAAGTGCTTTATTTGGCAAAACAGATTTATTTCATTCAAAACAACCCCCTTTGCCCTCGAAACCAAGAGCCTATACAGTTGTGCCATAAGTTCTGTCCCTTTTTTAACTGGCCTTAATTAAAATGCAACGTTAGCGTAAACAAAACTTTCTATTTTCATTTGTTCTCTATAGACAAATGAACAAAAAAACACAGAAATCTATTCGAAGTGGTCTTCATTTGTTTTTACACACTTCTTCAAACGGTCGGGCCACTCGCCGATGGCTGCACGCACGACTTGTAACGGAATTAAAGCTGCTGCTTTTGTCAAACTGGTCTTTAAAGCCTCAATATTGCGATGACGCTTACTGCAGGCCTTCTGCTCTAGCCAGTTCCAACAGCGATAGTCAAGCGGGTTCAAATCGGGGCTTCCAGAGGGCCAATCCTCAGAAGCTATGAAGTCGGGCAGATTGTCCGCACACCACTTTTGGTTCATCTTTGCTTTGTGAGCTGGCGCCGAGTCTTGCTGGAACGATACCATGAAACATGGTATCGTTGAGTGGTTTGACTACCTTCTCTAAGACATCGCTTTGGTAGTTTGCTGCCTTTGTTTTAACCCCTTGTTCACAAAAATGCAGCTGATTGACTCTGTCGTACGAAACACCCCACCAAACCCTGACTGAAGCAGGATGATGACCTCTTTAGACTCTTGGAATTTTTCAGCAGCTTCCCGAGAACTGTGGGCGTAGACCCTGTCGTTTTGCCGGTTGAATTTTTCTTCTATGGTGAAAATTTTTTCATCATTGAAGAGAATTTTCTTGTGTCCTTCTTGCGCGTACCGTTGAAGTAACGCCTTCGATCTTGTGGCTCGTATCTTCTTCAAAGCCGGTGTTAACAGCTGTTCCGTTGTTCTTCGGTAAGCTCCAAGTTTTAGGTCCTCTTTGATGATGCGCGACATCGTTCTTTGTGGGATATTCATCTCTCGTGCCATGATTTTCTGCTTTCAGAGAGACTTTCGCCGAATCCTCGCAGACACGGCTTTAACAGCTACTGGTATCCTCGTAGTGCGTGGCCTGCCATTTCTAGGTCTGTCCTCAACAGAGGAGGTCTCGTTGAACCGTTGAATAAACAAACTTTTGAGAAATTTTCAATGGTTAGAGCAAGTTGAAAATCTCCACCGGTGACTTGTTGCACTTGTGTGATCACAGCGATGCGATTCTCTTTGACGCTCCACTTCATGTTACCTCTTCAGGTAGGTATCCATATGTTGCATTTCTTCCGTATCGTATCCCTGTTGCGTATCATTCACTAATCGGATACGATGTCCACACTACTCAATATTCCATTTATCATCAATACGATCCGTTGCAAAAAGCTCGATACGCAGCTGCAACACTTTTATTCACGAATCTATAGTGTAGAACGCAACGTGTCCACACATGACTCCACTTAGTATCGTATCACTCCTTGCACAAAATGTGATATCGTCGATATACTTCAATTAATTGAAGAATGTTTTCTTTATTCCACTCCATTTTCTATGCACTGCACTACAATATTGACAAGTTAACGACTCAAATGTCAAATCATGCAACACGACTTGTGCAACGCAAGTTGTCCAAATATGATTCGAGAGCGTATCGTTTCATTCCTTTGATGCGACGGCAAGAAACCGCCAAATGACCGATCGAGTTCGTTGCGTTTCTTTGTATCAAATTTTGATACGCAACGAAGATACGTTTGTCGTATCCACTGATACGCAACGGTGATACGATAGTCGAAAATGATACATATGGATACATACCTTTCGAGTAAACGATACAAACTAAGGCTAATTTTGCAGTATAGGGATCACTCTATATTTTGAAAAAAAAAAAACAAAGCCGTATGGGCTGTGCGGACTCATTCGACTTAGAGACAGAACTTATGGCGCGACTGTGTATAACATGTCTAATGAGTGTTTTAGACGGTCGGCGGATATATCCTTCAAGATGTCGATACAAACCGTTTGGATGTATTTTACGTCCATAAAACACTTTTCTTTCATCACCAAATACATTTTTCCTAAAAGAAATACGTGGAGTGTTTGATGGTCAAAAAACGATTTAAGTCAAAAAAATCGGTCACTGGACATCGGTCTGAGATAGTGCATTATCATGCAACAAACTGCGTGATATAGTGCTCGAATGCGATGCTTAAAAACACCAAGATCGAACGGTCCATTCAAGTTTTAGCTCAGTGAGACGAGCTCTTTGTGGACAATGCCCATGGAATCGTAAAATGAAAAATGTCTACAATTGTGGCTTCACCAAACGAGTTTTTCTGGGTTTTGGTTTTCGGGTATTTTCCACACGGAACTTTGGCGCTTTTTCTAGTTCATATTGAAAGCACCACGTTTCTTCATCATTCACAATGTCGTAGAGGAAGATTTTTTTTCTTTTTGACCTCGATGATATCCTCCGAATGTTTCATTCTGAACAAGCTAATGTTTGAAGATGCTCAATTCAAATTCTATAAATTTCAATGAAAATTTTAACCGATATTTCAGAAATTAACACACGGATTTGATGGAATCTGCAAGATCACGGGCTTCAGTTAGCCAACATGTTGGTCATTTTTTATGTTCTAACGACCGTTTTTAAACCGTGTTTACCACTCATCAACTTCGTCACGAAATAAGCAATTACCACCATAACTCGGTTCATCCATTGTCACATATAGGTGGCGCCATCTGAAAATCCTATTTCAAAGGTCATGTTTATTTTGGAACGCATCTTTTAGTTTGCCTGACAGAGGCTTACCCTACAGAGAACGTTCTGGATAGTGCGATTTTGCCTCTGCATGCTACATTCTGAAAAGAATGTGATCGCCCAACTACTGGTAAATCTGGTGGTAGAGGTGTGTAAATCTGTGTAAAACGATCCTTCATTGGAACTTTCAGTTTTCGACATCCGTTTCGACCGCTTCACAGTTCTCCTCAATGACTCAGTGTCCTTGCACCCAAATACCTGCATCATCGCATATCTTGGCATCTCGTTCAGAAACATGTAAAATTCGAGGACTAGCTTCGAGAAGGTATAAACTTCAGCAGGGGACTGTATGGCCGCTTGGCTGTCAGTTAAAATGCTAATATTCACTGCGATTAGCTGAGAGAAAATTTGTCGTTTCGAGAATCACCATCACCTCCGCTGGTCCGATGACCGGAAGGAAACCTTCAAATTTCGATGCGTGGAAATATACCGCATCTTACTCAGTCATTCAGTTAGGAGCCATCGGTATATAATATATCGGTATGTGTAGGGATATACCCTATGCACATTTTTTTCTGCTTCCAGTATGTTTCAATCCCTTGAATCAGAGATGGTCGGGCAACAGTGCAATCGATGTCCGCTAGAGTAGACATGCTTTACACCTGAATTTGAGCATGACCCAAGTCTGTCCTAGCTCAGGAGTCAACACAATGTAGGTTTGCCGCTACGTAGATCAATACAAAACAAGTGAAACTGCAAAGTGAGTGTTTTTGTTGGAGTAAAACGGAGCGTCCGCCCCCATTGTAAATAAGGCTGCTGACTTACATACTTTTTCCATAATCTTCTGATTTACAGCTTTAAGTGTGGCCGGCCACCTAACTACTGTTCCGTGCAGCATATTGGTCTCCACTATGCTAAACTAATCCCGCGGAAAATGCGAGATCGCAACCGCCAAGTTCCTTCTATGAATCTCTTACATATGTAAAAAGCACGAAATGCCTTGGGAGCCCTTTCTACAATATTGTCTAGGAGTCTTGGAGTCTAGGATAAATCCCAAATGTTAATATTCTACGACATTTTTAGTGGCGTCGGGTAAAAAGCTCCTCCATCTCAAGCGGTCGCTCATTAGCGTCCCCAGAACGATCAGCGCAGTATGACCTGCTGTTCGTCCACGAACTGTTCTCTGATTCGGTGATCCACGCGCTGGATGTTGAATTTGATGCGGCAGAGTGAAATCAAGATTATTAGGCTAAGTATCGTAACAGGTTAACATCATCATCCCTGTCTTAATAAAACCGTGACGAGTCTCAGGACACGTTCATAGTTTCGTAGTCATTAAGTTAGCTGTGTAAGCTCAGTTGAATGGTACTCCTAATTAATACCGATCCGATTCTGAGTACTTGCTCCCATAAGCACTTGTAACAACCATCGGATGGCCTCCCTATTTTGCATAGATAACAATGGGATCACTTAGGGGACTTTAGATAACGGATCTAAGTTCAACTGCATCGATGTTTAACAAATATTAGACAGTTGTCTGATATCTAAATCGAGATGTAGCCAGTAAACTTGCTCTGCCGTCCACGGGCAACTTGTCTGTGTCTTTGACCAAGAGCTCTGAATAATTCTATCTCTGGATTGAATCTTATCCCCTGTTTCAGTCCGTCGTAATGCCAAGATAATAACTAGACACTGTCGAAAACAAAGTAAAATAAACGGCAAATAAACCTACTGAGGCTCCGGATGCAGCTACCTCAAGTTACGCCTCCACTTTAGATGCCCAGTGGCAAAGTGCCAACTTGCTCGGGCTTATAGGATCTAAAGCAGGGGTGGGCAAACGGTCGATCGCGATCGACCGGTCGATCGCAAACAGTTCGACAGTCGATCACAGACATTTTTAATAATTTACTAGGTTAATTTAAAATGTGAACTAAAAATTTAGTAGACGATATGTTCAGTACATTTTGGAATGGGCCTTGGCTTAATAGATCAAATCGGACAGCCCACGCAGTTTCAGTTCACATAAAAGCTCGCAGAGTCTTGGTGGCGGAGAAGCCAAAGGGAAAATCCGAGATAGCTATGCTCTCGATTTGTGCAATTTATAGATTTATATCATTTTAGTAAAACTGCTTCACTAAATCTCGTATACGTATACGGTTGTTTCATTTCCTTAAATCTCTCTGTTCTAAAGTACACACTTTATATTTTTGCTTCCCGCTATACACCTTGCCTGCACTTGCATTCGTCTCCCTGCTACCGAGGTAGTAAATTGTCGCACACATTGCAACAAAGGTTAATCTCAATTTTAGATAAAATAAAATTTTAAATTAAAATCTTTTCACGCCAATTTAGTTTGTGCAGTTCAGTCTTTCGAGCTAAAAAGTCACATTTGGTGTTTGAATTTGAAAATTGAATTGTGTAAATGTCTTTTCAATAACAAAATCGTTCGAAAATTGAAATTCTTCACATCTTATCCGTTAGAAATGATAAGTGTCTCCACTTTTCTCCATTTTCAAAATTTTCGCTCGAAAAAATGACCAGATAATGGAGACATATAAAAATTTAGCCGCACGATTAACTCAGGACTAGCCTAAAGACTGAACTGCACATACTAAATTGGCGTGAAATGACTGGAGACATGTGCCAAAGCTATCTGCATTTTCAAAGCGAAAGCTTGTTCCAAGCAATTTTTCACGCTTAAAAGTAAGTACAACTCTTGCTTGTTTTCAGATTTAATTTTCGCCGAAATAAATTTCACGTGGAAATTTGCATGAAAATTTAACGTGAAATCGAAAACAGTACTAAGCTTTAGATGGCTTAGCTGAGGAAGCTTTTTGCAAAGATTTCTAAATCTTTTGCTTGAAATTATTGCATTTTTGGACACATTGGGAAAAAACATGACCAATTGGAAGATCCAATGTGGGTGAAGAAATTAGCATTCCTACGGATTTTATGGGCCGTTACAGCTTGCTTAACTCACAATTACAAGGAAAAGGAAAATATTGTTGACTTGTTGAGTTCGGTAAATGTTTTTTAAGTAAAATTAACACCTTTTGCTTCACAATTAAATAGGCAAAATTTTTTAATATTTTCCATATTTAGAAAAACATATTAAACTTACTGGTGAATGTAAAATGCAAAAACTGAAAGACATCCTTCAGTTCGCGAAAAAGTCCGGGGCCTTCGATGGCCGCTTGGACTGAATTTTTTTTCTCCTGGCCCATTTATCTGGTATCACTATGGACCAATAGGTGTATGTGTGGCCTTGCGCCAACTGGTACAACCTAACCGAACTTACTGGTGAATGTAATATTGAAATGTTTTGTCCCAGTGAGGTAGTAGAAATGGAGTAGACATGCCCATAAGATTTACATTGACGGGGATGGTAGTAATTTTTTAGCTACTCATTGTCAAATCGGGTCAAATCCAAGTAGTTCCCCTCCAATTTGACAATGAGTGCTAGGCATTTTTAACATGCTTTGTGCGCGAGAGGATTGAAAGGGCTAATGGTGGAAAGTAATACCGTCCGTGTCCAGGGGCTGTTTTGTCCTGAACTGGAAAATTTTAAACAGGAATTCGAGAGACGATTTGCAAATCTCAATAACCTTCAACCGATTTTTGAATTTATTTCATTTCCTTTTAGAGAATTCGATAACGAGGATATTTCATCAAATGTAGCTCATACTTTACAATTGAATTTATCGGATCTAGAGTTAGAAATTTATATAATTTTTTTTATAAATTATTTTTGGATTTTATTACCATAAAAAATATCCATTATTGAGATTGGTTGCAATGAGGATATTTGCATTTTTTTGCTTCAATTTATCTATGTGAAGCAATGTTTTCTCAAATGAAAAACATCGAATCGCAACTTAGGAGTTCTCTGACTGATGACCACTTAATAGCATCTATTCGATTGCGCATCAGCGCTTACAAGCCTAACTCTACAATACTTTTTGATGAAATGGAGAGTCACGCATATACATCAAAAATTAATCCAAAATATTTATTAATAAAGTACATTGCACAAAGTAGTAATACAATGTATTTAATATATTAATATCAATAAAGACCTTAATTAAATTTTTATTTGTTTTTAATTTAACCCATTTTTCGAAGTCGATCGCGCATAAATTTAAAAAATTAATGTCGATCATACCAGTATTAGGTTTGCCCACCCCTGATCTAAAGGAATGCCTCACAGATCCCAAAGAGATTAGAGAGCATCCCTCTCGGGTATTGTTCGAAAAGAACAAAAGTCACATACGTGGGCAATGCTAAACGAACGGATTCGCTCTGCAACTCAAGCTTCGGCCAAATAGGCTGCTGGAATGAAACTAACAAGAAGGATCTGGCAAGGATGGTCATCGATACTAGCAAGAGCGACGGCATCACCTCGCAAGACCACTAGATGTTAGGGCAAAAATATCTTTCAGTAGGCTTCAAGGACTGGCTTGAGCAATATGTTGATGCCGGGTAGCATCAGGACAGAATAAAGCTTATAGCCTGCCAAGATCAAAAATCTACTTATCTGTACAGTGCATCAAATAGAGGAAGTGTGGCCAGGCGCCAGGCTCTCAACATCATCAACGAAGACCGTAACTACAGGATAGACTACGGGTTTTAATTTTGTTCGCTTGAACGTCTATCGTGTTGACGTAAAGATATCCATGCCGGAGGATTCAGCCTCTGCGGAAGAGGAAGGTTAGCGAGTGAATTCACTAGAACAACGGCCGTCTGCGCTATCGGAGGAAAAATATACTACCGGCGTTTGAAAGAATTGTTGCCACGACCTCAGCTAGGTGGCCTCCTTGATCTCCTTGATCCTCTGAATAGATGATATGGAATATTGAATCTGACGAGGATCTCAATGAAACTATTATCAATATAGGTGAAGTTCTTCAAACTAACCTTTTCCACTCAAAGGCAGTTGCGAATTGACTTCCAGGTTTTGAAGGAAACTTTCATTCGCCTGAGGACGCTCCTCCAATGTCCAGAAATACAGCTAGCGTATATTTCTTACAAGCAATCAGTCTAAGGTGCTGGTTTTCCAATACCGCGCAACCCTCCTAGCCTTTGATTTGGCCTTGGGGTACGTTCTCTGCCCCAATGGATTAACAAAAGTTTCGTTTCCCGCCAGCTGGTAGTATTAATCAGGCCTTATATCTGCTAATGCCTGCTGAATATCAGCCGGGATGATACCATCTTGTCCTGGTGTCTTAAATGAATCGAAAGTTTGAACTGGCAGTCTAGTGAATGTACTAGAAATTACAAAAATCGACTTTGCAGTCCTGTTTGGTTCTAGTGACAAGACTCAAGATGTCTCTTCACTAACTGGAAATTGAGTATCCATTACAACCCTAAGTGCATCAGCAGTCCAATTTCCATCGAACCTTTGTCTGGAATTCAGAACAATAAAACGGCCCACAGACACGGAGATCTGGTTGCCGACTTGGTTGGAGACTTGCGATATTTGCGAACAAACTAGATCTGAGACTAGCCCACAGACTATGAATTTGGTCGCAGATCTTGCATATCTGCAACCAAGTCGACGACCAGATCTCTGTGTCTGTGGGCCGTTTAAGATTTATACTTATATGTTTCCAGAGGTGAATCGCTTCAATGGTACATAATTCAGTCCTAAATAGTAGAAATGGAAGATGCTTATTTTAAATGCTTTATCTTGCTAATGGGTGCTTATGAAGTTTCTTTAAATTCAATCCAGCGTCCCATGGTTTGATAATAAAATATTGATGGATTTCAATTGATTAACTAAATATTTTAGTATAGAACCTGCTAGGCATACTAGCTCAAATTTTCGAGGTGTCTTCAACTAGTAAGCAAGGTAGTTTTCGTTATTTTGTTTTTTAGAATTCAAGAGTCACTAAAACACTACGAAAAAACCTTCATGAACCATTATCTAATATTTATCTTATACTCCAACAGAAAATCGATAATTTCCCCCAGCAAAATAATTCCGAATATTAATGTTATTATCTTACTTCCGTGAGACCCTCTTATCTCAAAAAATGAAGATGCCATAGTATCGAAAATTCATTAGTTTTTATAAAAGATGATTCCTTCCGAAAAAAATGTACACCACCCGCTTTAAATGTACCTATGCCTGTTAGCATGAAAATTGCTCACCCAAAAATCAACTTATTGATTCGTCTAGATTGACACTCATATCTGCTCGTTCGCGCTCCATTTCATCTACAATTAAATACCACCGTAATCATGTTTCACGTTCCAATTCGTACCAATTCAAAAAATGTATGCCATCTGTTGTCGCGCACTTGAAAATTTCCCCGAGCTGAATATGCTACTAAATTAATTCTTATCTCGGAATTGTCCGATTCACTGATAACTAGACATCAGCCGCAATTGTCCAAACAGCCAAGTTTTTTTATTATTACGGTTTCGGCAAAAGTTAGAATTTTACCAAGTTAAAATAAAATGCCATACGTTCTAGATAAATTTCTCTTGACACTGATAAGTTGTGGGTGTGCAGTTGAAGTGCCAAAAACCCTCTGATATTTAATCTTTTTCAACAAAATAAATGTTTTACTAAAAATAACCCAACTCTCGACGTATCTCAATTTAATTAAAATTACTCCACACGAAAATTTCCCTTTCAGAGAACTTCACAAATGATATTGCAGTTGTATTTATAACGTTGCGTTAAAATACATTTAAATACCAGTTGCAAAAATAATTTCGAAATTCATGCCTCTGGCTACGTCCCAGACCTTCTACCACGACTCACGATACCGACATTGTTTTAAATCTAATTTTTGAGATTTTTTGCGCGGGTTTTATGAAAATATTACGAAGAAGTTTCGCGCACCGGATTCCACCACTAAATCACTTTAACGATGGAACTTTGCTTCATTCCGGTGTTCTGCATTCGCCGCTGAAATGTAAAATCCGAATAATGTTGAAATGCGCCCCGGGAAAATTCTCCAAACGGAAAACGAATAATTATGTAGAGTTGTTGAGTATGTATTTCCTTTCGGTGCTTTGAGTTCGAAACCTCGTTCAGGTTAACTAAATACGAAGAAGGATGTATGGCTGTGCGTTATTGTGCCCTGAAGTGATTGGAGAAATAATTGAATGAATGCAATAAGTATGAATGACGTAGTTTCCAAAGGGTTTCACTTGGCAAAGTGAAACTTTGAAAGGTTATGAACGGAACGAGGAAGACTTAGAGATGCTTTTGTGGTTATTGTTCGCAAGTTGAAAGGCAATGTATTCACGAATGAACAGTTTCCAAGGAAGATTGGATTATAATGAGAACTAAACACGGTTGGAGCGAAGCAAGTTTCTTTTGTTCCACAGCATTTTCAATTACAAATACGCTCTCTGATGTATGGAAATGAACTCAAGAATTTTTATATGAATAATTACAGGCTAATGGAGATGCTTCATGTGGCAAGTACGTTGCTGGCAGTGTAGCTGGTGCTGGTGGTGACGCCAGTCTCTTCGTTGCAAATCACGCTTATTAGAGAGACCTCAACACGTACATGTTAGATTGAGCTACCAGAAGAACGCAACAGAATCCATCTTAGAATAAATCAAATGATTGACAGTTAAAACCTAATGAGCAGATACTCTTACATCGAGGAACAACAAAACGTTCACCTGCAGTGTACCACCTAACCAAAGAAGAAAAAAAAATACTGTGAAAATTCAACAATTGGACTCCAGAGCATCAACACATTTATTAATGTTGAATAAATCATGAAAATTTTCAAATTGAATGAATTAATTACAATTTAACTAAATGAAATTAGAAGAATAATAATTGTTATGAAAATTTAATTTATTTATAAAACGCTTTGCCGAAGCTGTAGCATTGAAGAAAAAAATCTTTAAATCAATTACGTTTCAATGAATCCTTTACATCATCTGGATTAACACTGTCATATTCTTTATCACCTGGTTTGATACAGAACTATTGTTTAGAACATTGTTCCGTACTTCTGATGGCACAAAAAAACATTGTTTTTAAATATCCTATTTATATTTTAATACCATATTATGATTTATCTTGTTTTCATTGCTGTTTTACTTGGTTTTAGTTGTAACTGATTTTAGACAAAAAATGATATTGATTAGGTACAGAAAAGTTTTCGCATAAGTTGCAATGTTAAGCGCTCTAAATCTGAGTAACAAGAATAATATTGAAATTATTATTATGAATATGTTAAACAAAAAATGAAAGATTATATAAAACTTTGAAAAGCCTATAAAAAGTAAATGAAACAGTGTTTTATTGCAAATTTTCCGTAGATTTGTTTTTCAGTGAAAAATTTAGTGGTAAGTATGGAGATTTTTTTGAATGCTTATTCAACGGTCTCCGTTTATATGCATACATGCAAATTTGTATAGAAGAAATTACTTAATGACCAACTTTCGCTTTTAGAAGCTAAATCTAATGCACGTTCGAAGTAAAATTTACAATATAATGCACGTTCGAAGTAAAATCTTCTAGATAAATTATTTATGGGTACGTATTGATGATTTTGATTATGAAAAGGTGCAATGTTTTATTCAAACTAAAAACTAGTCAACAATTGCTGCTTTAATCCCGATCAGTAAAATAATGTTTATGTCTGGCTAGAATTTTGAATGAACTGTCGTACGGTGGAAGAAGTTTTGAACGAACAGAATTGGCTCTGACGAAGTCGTGTGAACCGGAGTCGAGTTGCTTTAAGATGAATATCTTCGGGACTTTCAGATCAATATCTTCGCGAAACACAACACAATGTTTCTCGTCAGCCATTCGGAGTTTTGCTGTTGTTGGACAAAGTTCGGAGGATATTTTCTTGAATATAATCGCTAGGAACCCCGGAAAAGTAGAAACACTCCACTTCTGAAGAGTTTTATCTACATTTATAAATATATATCGTATTTATGTAGTATTACACAAGTGAATTTTCAGCCGATCAATTACTTCCGATAATTAGAAGATAGTTCCTAACGACTGCTAAGCAAGTCATCCATAATCTTCACCGGCCTCGGTTCTAACAACATGAACTGACAGTCTCCTTCAAGCGAAAAATGAAGGAAGCCGTCGAAGCACTACTCAAATTCCAACGTCGAGTTTCGCTCGCTGTCTTAATTACAGCAACGATTTACATTAATTTCAAACTGGGTTTGAACTTACTGTTCCAATTATTTAAATTAATAAACTGAATCTAACTGGAGTCAGTACAAAAGTGGTAAAAATAAGTATAAACCTATTCCATAACCATTTTTTATGAAAATAGAACTGATTGATGTATATAAAAATCGACTTTATAGAAAATCGGTACATATTATCATTTGATGTGCGATCTTTAAGAAAAATCAATAATAATTGGTATAATCTTGGATCAATTTAAAAATTTGAACTGAAGTACGTGGATATATTTTTTGCAGACGTATTTCAAGATTACAGAGATAAGTCATCCTGACGAAATAAAATAAGACTTACTTAATAATACTTTGAATTAAAAAGAAACGTATATGGCGCCAAATCATATTTGAAAATTTTTGATTTGGCGTCATATACGTTTCTTTTTAATTCAAATAATCTGACCTCATTTCAATAACGCTTTATCAAAGTGTGTCTTGTTTGTTTTAATGTCTTTTTACTAATGTTCGAAGAAGAACATTAGCATTAAAATCACTTTGGCCAAAAATTCATATTTCTATATATATATATATATATATATATATATATATATATATATATATATATATATATATATATATATATATATATATATATATATATATATATATATATATATATATATATATATATATATATATATATATATATATATATATATATATATATATATATATATATATATATATATATATATATATATATATATATATATATATATATATATATATATATATATATATATATATATATATATATATATATATATATATATATATATATATCATCAAAAATTTTCAGTGAAAAAATCTCAGGAACGCGCCATTCGATTGAACTGAAATTTTCAGGACACATTGGTGTATATGCAGAATAGTGCCAGGTCTCAGAAAAAGTTAATAATCTTTAACCCTTTGGCGCCGGCGGCCATTTAAGTAATATTTTTATTATACCTATTATTCCGTACACAAATAATTTTTGCAAAAATAAAGTTGACCAAATAAATTTCGAACGTGTTTTACATGTGAATCGGATAATGTTTTGGAATTTTTTAACCCCATGTGTGCGCTGGGTGCCTAAAAAGAGAACGGAAAAATTTGAAAATTTTTAAATTGCGATAACTTTTGACAAAGCTATTCAATCATTACGGAATTTTCAAAACATATTGGTATTATTTAGTTGAAGATTTGTGTAGCTTTTACAGAGCGTGCTGGCAACCCTGTAGCTAGGGCAGGTACTGAAAGTGAAAACTTCCAAATCATCGTCTCTCTTGAAAAAATGCCGCTTCTTCAAAAAAAAGCCACTCATATGTAAATCTCATGCTTTGTTTACATAGACAAAGAAAAAAATTAGATATGGTATAACGCGCACGCCTGGTAACCCTTGCCCAATTTACCTATATTTTTAGCATCAAAAACTTCTGTTCACGGAAACTCACGATCCAATGAGCATAATTAATTGAAATTTGCAGCATGTATTGGTCTTGAATAGGACCAGGTCTGATAGAAGTGATTTTGAAATGCGGGCGATTCTGTGCCAGTGGTGCCATCTTGAAAAATCATTAAAAAAGATAACTACTTTTAGCCCTATAAATTCTGATTGAATCGTTCGATTTTGACGAAATTCACACAGTAGCTGGATCTTATTTCAAACCACGTTTGGTAGAAATTTCGTTGAAAAATTCGGTTGGAGCTAACAGCTATGATAATTTTGGTGTCTTAAATTTGAAAAAAATAAAAATATGGAAGTGAAAACATTTAAACCATCGAATATCCTAAAAATGTCCGTTTCTTACAATAAAACCAGTCTGTATACAAATCTTATGCTTTATCTACACGTTCAAAGTAAAACTTTGGAATTTTCATGTCGGACAAGAACGGTAACCCTTTCCCAGTCAACCTATATTTTTAGCATCAACAACTTCTGTTCACGGGAACTCACGAATCAATAATCAGATACCATTGAAATTTACAGAATGCATTGGACTTAAGTAGGACCAGGTCTGACAGAAGCGATTTTGAATTGTGGGCAACTCTGTGCCAGTGGTGCCATCTTGAAAAATTACAAAGAAAAAAAACTGCTTTTTGCCCTATGAAATGTGAATAAGTAACCAGATTTTCATGAAATTGACACAGTAGCTGAACCTTACTCTAAGCTCTGTTTGATAGAAATTTGGTTGAAAAATTCGATTGGTGCTGCCAGCTATGGTAATTTTTGTGTCTTTGGTTTTGAAAATTCTCTCAGGAAAATAAAACTTTTTGCGCTATAACTTCCAGTGCAGTCATGAAATCAATACGAATTTCATACAATTTATGGAACCTATTATAAACATTATTCAGGCCAAATTTGGTTGAAAAGCCACAATAGGGTTGCCAGCTATTGTTGGTTATGTGTTTGTTTGTAATATCTTTATTAAGCGGTTTAATCGTAGAATTTTCAATTGGTAATGATATTGTAGTGCCAATAAACAGCAAATATTAAGCTTTCGATTATTTGAAAAAACTCGCTGCAGGTAACCCTAAATTTCTTCATACTCCTATAACTTCGAATGTAATATAACAACGTGAAGCAGATGTGATATATTCTTGGCTTTGATACTGGCAAAAAGTTGCCAGCACGAGTCGGTTGTGCTACTTTTGTATCAATAAAATTATACCGGAAACATTTACAATGCAAATAAATAACCGATGTTTCAATTTCCAAAGTTCTGCAAATTTTTCGGATTGCAGCCCCAAACACCAACTTCAGTTACAGTGCTGCAGGCACTGAGCATTTTCTTCATTGATGTTATATGAGATGCTGCTTTCAAAATTTTGTGAAATAAGCAATTGATAACGAATATAATTAACCTATGTTTTGCTCTCATAAACGTTGAAGTTCATGCCAGTGGTAATATCTGAAACCTTCCACCATATGAGTTATAATGCATTCTTGAGACCAAAGTAAAACGTGGTATTTGAAACAGTTTGGCCGTAATAAGCAGCTCATGTGGTGGAATATGCACTCAAAACCTGCACGATTCTTCTACTGTTCTTCGAACATTAGTGTTTCTAGCGGTTCAGGTGCGCTAGAGTTTTTATTTTTCATTCAATGATGAACATTTGGATATGAAAATACAATTTTTATAATAAAGTGGAATAATTTTTATTGAATGTGGGGGATTATTTAATTCAAATTAGATCCGTTTTTTGTTTAAAAGTGTTTCAACTTTTGATTTAAATTGATTCAATAAAATTTTAAGTGGTGAAATTTTTCTGAGTGTACATGATAATCAGAATTCTAGCGAATATATAAATTTGATAGTTACACGATTAATTATTGTTGTATTTTACCCTTAAAACACCTTTCGTGGATTCGATATTCCTCGCGTTTACGAAATAAAACAGTTTCTTTTTCTATACAACTAATCACAGTTTTATTTAAACAAATAATTCTAATCTCGATATCGCGTACACTTATCGCACTATTAACAGTCAAGTTACAATGTGTCTGCAATACATGTTACCACTGATTCACGCGTGCTTAGAAAAATCTCCTTTCACCCCAGAAGGGAGTTAAAAGAGGTGCGGTTTCGAGTAGCTTCACTCAGGTGAGACGGGAGGGTTCGAGTGCCAATCGCTTCGTCCCGAAACTGCTTGTTACCGCGCCGTGAAGCGAGAAGCCGCAACGGTTCGTTCAGATTACACGAATTAAAAATCTCAACTGCGCTTTTTTTTTATTCAGCACTATATTATTCTCTGTCAAATTCTTACAAGTTGTTTGAAACGCTACCACTCGTGGTAGTCTAGAATCCAACATATAGGTTAATCACAATACAGCGTTTTCCGCTGCGGCCAACGCAATGGGCTGCGGGAAGTGCTGTCAAAAAATTAGAATGCACTGTTTTGTATGGTAACGCGCACAATGGCTGCGGCGGAATTTGCGGCAGCGGCGAAATTTGCCAAATTTCTAATTTTGCCGCACCGCTAGCGGTGATACCTACCATAGGTTGGCATCACCACTAGGTTGAATTAACTCTGTTTGAATTAGGTTGAATGGTCTGGTGGAATAGACAAGCGATGGCTGATGAGTATTGTGATAAGCCAACCTAATCCTGGTACAACAGGATTTAGCAATATAAAAGAAAAAAAAATGATTTTGGTTGGTGCCTTAGTTGCATTGACAGCGACATTGTCGCTGCATTATGATTCACCAAATTCAACTGCGGCATTCACGCCTCCCCCTGTGGAACGCTGCGTTTGCCGCAGCGGAAAACGCTGTATTGTGATTAACCTAATAGGCTCTTTTCGCCCGAATTACACTGATCAATTTAACCACTAAACACTAAGCTATTTGAACTTACATCTATCTAACCTGGTCGTTGGGGCCCTTTTCCTCGCTGTTGTTTCGTACACGTTGATCGTTAACTCCTTTCGTTCACAGCCTCCTCGGAAATCCTCAATCACCCACGTACGTAGCACTATCCGTCGTTTTTCGAAACTCCGTAATTCGTTAGCTGCGCGGATTTCCTTCACACCCAAGTATGACGCAATCCCCGTACTTGCTCGAAACTCTAAGTCGTTCACTCCGTAGAATTTCTTATCACTAGAGTTCCTTATTTTCTTGGTCCACGAAACTCGACCAGATCGCACTCACCGAATCAGTAAATCGAATAAGATAGATAAAGTTCCGTCAGGGAAGATGTAATTGTTTTTTCCGCCTAATCACTTACCCAGCCAGATTCAAAAAGAACTCCCGCTTACTGAGCCACCTCGCTCGAAGCCTCTTCGCCTATCATCATCCAGCGGGATTTATCAGGGTGCTCCTTTGTGTGCATCTGCTTTTTTGACTATCAAGAGATAAATAGTTGTTTCTCTTTTCGATGAGGTGAAATTGAGGTTATTGTTGTTGATGTATACGGCGACCCTGATTGTAAGCGGAAAGTTCGCTCCTGGGTCACGTAGGTTGTGGGTCGTGATGTTTACCTCGATCACACTTGTCGTTGCTTGGCAGCGCGCCATCACATCATCAGCAGGATCGATGTTCCTACTTCCCTACCTTATATTTCTATGTATATTTTTTTTCTTATTTCTAACTACATCTTATATTTACATTTCGGTATATTTTTTCTTATTTCTAACTACATCTTATATTTACATTTCGGTATATTTTCTTGTTTCTCATTGAATCCTTCCGAACCGTAACATACACTAGCTAGCACTTTACGCAAAACACTTAGTTCGCTTTTCCACAGTGTCGCTTCGATCTGACAATCGCTTGGATCAAACTGACTTAGCTAAGGTATTTCACCGTGGGTATGTATACTTTATGTCGGCAAGGTTGATTATTATTTGCATGCGTCTAGGCTGTTCTGGATTTGTGTCTTGGCTTCTAGAAGGTTCCTGATCTGGCTTCTAGAAGGCTATTCGGAATTTCCGTTCCCATTTGAAATATGTTTATTGTCTTTGCTTCTAGAAGGTTTTGATGAGGCTTCGACAGGGCTCTGACCTGCGTTTATCTATGGAATGTTTTCGTTTTATGTATGACATACATGGCGAGATAAACAAGCCCATGCAGCCAAGTGGATAGAAAATTGATTCCTGGCGTATGAGGTCTCTGGTTCAAATCCAGGTACAGACGATGAATTGTGCACCGAGCCTTGAACTCTGATTAGCCCCTGAATCAAATCAGTGATAAATTGGGGCGTCAAAATCATCATTTCAAACTCGTAAGATTTTATTTATGAAAATAAAGTTTCTACTACCTCTACTACTAACAAACTTTGGGAAAAATATCACAGACCTATGGTCTTTGATCATATACAACAACCAAAACCAAAAAAAAATATACATTAATAATTCTTTTATGCAGCCAAACACTAATATTACTCGCAATATTAGTTTTAATAAATTCTAGTCTTTTCAAACGTATAAACTTTTGATTCATTTCAAACTTGTATTTTCAGGCAGTTGGTTGTGCAGCTACAGGAAGATATATTCCAGGATCAGTACGTGGTCATTCCGATGATCAAGATCTACATGGTATAAACCCCCAAAATTATTAAAATAGTTGCCAATGAAAATTTACATTCAAATTTAATATTGATCTCATTTTTAAGAATCGTTAGATGTAAGGCTTATAATAAGTTAGTTTACAATTAAAGCAACTTCGTTGTATTATATTTATTCATAATTATTTTTATTCAAACCGATAAATGTAAGCATTGTGCGATAATAAATACAGAATCAAAATGAACATGATGTATCATTGAATCCGGAATTTTAGGCTACTTACACAGCGCTGAATGAAGATTTAGCTGAATTTTAGAGTACAGTTTGCATGTTTTGGCTGCCAATGACAGATTTTTGCATTTAGACTAACTCTAGCATGAATGTAAGTTTTACAATTGCGCAGCATCAGAATTTTAGTTACCCCCGCGGCTCAGCTCAGGTGATGTCTTTTCCCTTTTGATTCTAACCGATCGAGTTTCCCGTATCAATTATTCTCTGCTTTGATAAAATTTAGAGACGATATACGTTGTCTATGCTGATTTACAGACAAGAAAGGAACCATGATCACAATTCAATAACCGATTCAAATTTGTTTGACACAAATGATCTCGGACAGTATTATTAATTTGATTTGCACCCCTACCTACAAAGTTTAATCCAAAAAATTGTAATTATTTTGAATAAATTTTTTTATAACAATAAATCAACTGAAGAAAAATAACATGCGGAATTTACAAATATTATCATTGACTCATGCATGCATATTTACAATTTTAGCAATTGATACCTTGCAGGAAATTATTTTGTACAGGTAAAATTATATTTTTGATAATGCTGCTTTGCATATAATTTTAATGCAAAGCATATACATAACTGAATTATTCTATGATCATACCTGAATTATCATATGAACATATATCATTGAATTGAATTTAGAAGCAAGTTGGGAAATTTGATGATTCTAAAGTACAGGAGAATAGGTAAATAAATGTATGAACAGCCAAATAAACATACAGCATTTGAAACTTTACCAATAACATAACAAGTGAGTGTAGGGTTTAGAAACTATTGTTTAATTTATAAAATTCAACATTGTGTTTATCTCAATCTCACGTGCTCTAACCTGGTACAAATGCTTGCTATTATGTGCTAGCAAAAATGATAAGAAAATACTGCAGAACACGCGGACTGGCGCAATAAGCGCGCAAAATGTTACATTTTGTGCAAGGTCGCTGAACTTTGAAACAAGTTTACGAGCCCAGCCGCAGCTGGCCGCAGGTAAATTAAGATTTGATAGTTTCTTTGGACTTTAATGAATACAACTAGACTTATTTTGTAACAACGTTCAGTTACGTTCTTAACTTAAAAGGGACTAGAAGTCTTAAACACCGAATTCCTATACTATATGCAGGATGAACACGATGAAAGGGGGAGGCTAAATCATTAATGTCTTTCATAGCTTAAGAACGCTGTATTACTCAAAAGTATTTTGATCTTCATATTCTTTATTTCAAAATAAGGTTAAAAGACAGATGCAATTTTTGGCTATTTTCAGCTCCTGTACTCTTACCCTTAAACTTAAGAAACTCGATTACCACCTCAAATGATGGAGGCCGTATAGGAAAATATTACCCCCAAGTTTCAATTTCATACATAAAATTCCATAGTTTGAATAAAGTTAATCTTTTTCGAGGAATATACCACTGTGCGGCGCATTCTCTCGTCGATTACACCTATGTAGCTATGGCCACCAGTGGCAGCTCGTCAGGGTGGGCCCGGCCCGCCTGGCCCACTCTGACGAGCCACCACTGGGCCCACTCGACACAAAAACACTATTATAAGGCATACGCGGATACCAACAAGAAATATCTACTTTACTTTAACTCAGTAGCGGCTCGTCAGTGTGGGCCAGGCGGGCCGGGCCCACCCTGACGAGCCGCCACTCATGGCCACAATCAGCTTAATGGGTAAAAAAACGTCAAAGCGAATTCATTAAAAATAGCCTATTTCAAATACACTAAAAGTCATCCAAAAAATGAAACAGCATAAGTATAACGAGCATAGTTTTTTCAGCAACTATTTGTTTCCGCCTGATTCGATTAGAAAGAAATTGTCGCTTGGTCTATAAATTTATCTGCAAAGAAATGGAAATCATCCAACATAAGTATGAAAAATGTCTTAAAATCAAAACTTAGCTCCTAATCCGAATACTTTATTCTTAAATCACTAGCTGAAGAACGATCCCTCATCACTTACAATCACGTGCTACATGTCCTACTTGAAACTTTTCACATTCCACTAAGCGTTTTCCGGTCATTGTACTCTAATTAATAACGGTAGAAAATAATGCGTCTCGACGACTTTCTGGATGTACTTCTGTACAGATTTCGCTGTTTTACTTTCACTGCTGTCGCAAACTCTTCTACAGCAGGATGAAAGAAGTATGAGCGAGGGCAATGAGTTACACCGATATTATTTTCTGAATTTCCCAAGGGAAGAAACACATTTCGAACAGGATGTCTGCATGTTTGCTGGATAATTGGATTGAAAGTTGGGTAATTCGTATTTTAGAGAAGTTTAAGAGCGCGTTAAGCCACAGGCTGTGGAATTTTTTTCAAAATAGAGTTAAACGGCTCTCCAATATTTCTATTGTTTGGAACATTAAATTGTTGGAATTGAAAACAGTACTCTTTGCATATTCCTATATGTATGTATTTTGAAATAAGACAAGCTTTAGATGTCGAATTTATGTATTATTTGACGTATGGTATTTTGTTCCTGAACAATCTATTCTCTTTACGTGTTTTTCATTTGTGACGAACGTTGCATCATTATTAAAAAAATTGTGTTTGAGTGAATATGGTGTTGAATGCTTTGATTCCCCAGTTTGTCATTTCCGACTTAACATGCTGAATTTAACTAGAACCACGAATCCAAGACAATTTGTTTTGACAAAAACGTCAATGGGTAAAGGTACCTATAAAAATGTCATGGTTGGCCCTATCGCATCGGCTACTAATGTGTGTGGTCTCTAGTTCAAATCTAGCTTTGATCACAAACCGACCTTGAGCGAATATAGCTTTGAGTAGGCACCTGAGTCAATTCCGGTGTAAAAAGAGGCGCGAAACTTATCAACCCACAGAACCTACTACGCTCCGTTTATTCGAGTATAAATACAAATTTGTCTTCGCGGCTCCCTATAGGCTTCTTATTATTCATTCTATTTTGATGAAAATTTATGAAAGTTTCGAGGCAGATTAAGCTATTGAAAATAAGTGGTCAGAAAAGGGTCTAAAAGGAGCAGAAAAAGGGTCGGAAAGGGGCAGAACAGGGATAAACAGGTTTCAAATAGGGCCAAAAAATAGAATATCTCAAAAATAGGTTCGGTTAGAAGCTAATATGGCGGATTTCCTCAAAAAATAAGGAACCTGTAGTTTGGCTTTTTTGCAAGTTAGAACTCGAATGGATGGAAAAGACACGTGATGGGTTTTTTCTGATGTATCATATCTTCATGGCTGATGCTGCTTGAGACTAAACATATAAGGAAACACTTGTTACAGTTTTTTTTAAAGATTTTGCATACAAAGGCGCTAGATTATTTTAACAAAATGGTCCATGATTTGAGAGAACGGTTCATGCATGAAAATACGGCTTGTAGGCCGTACATTTATTTGAAATATAGAATAAAGCACCAAATAATCAAGCATAGGTCTCAGTCTTATTGTGATGCATAAAAAATCAAATTGTTGGCTCAATTTTTCATGCATATTTTAACATAACTACATTCTTCCCATAGGATAAAAAGCTATCTGATCTCTTCATGTGCAAAGAATGTCTACCCTAGTAGCCAAACGCACGTTTTGTTCGATCGCAGCGTTGTTACTAATACTTTTCCTTCCTGGTGCCTTCTTCAATGGACCAAACATTTGACACCAAATATATGGGAGCCACAGGGAGAAAAATATGGACCAAAATAAGGAACAGGAAGTAGCCAACTGAAATCCGGTAAGTTTATTATGTGTTAAAGCTACTGCATGTGATTAAGAAATTAGTGACATTTGTCTTTCGGCACAATCATTTGCGTTTTAATAAGAGCATGTTTTTCTGTTCACAAGTGTATCCGACATATGTACATATCAGTTTGAACATTCGCGTTATTTATTTCCAACTGGCCAGCTCTCGAAGTTTCTTATCATCTCCTACAAGCTCATGCTCGCCATGAACGACTATTAGGTTAATCACAATACAGCGTTTTCCGCTGCGGCAAACGCAGCGTTCCACAGGGGGAGGCGTGAATGCCGCAGTTGAATTTGGTGAATCGCAATGCAGCAACAATGTCGCTGTCAATGCAACCAAGGCACCAAACCAAAATCATTTTTTTTTCTTTTGTATTGCTAAACCCTGTTGTACGAGGATTAGGTTGGCTTATCACAATACTCATCAGCCATCGCTTGTCTATTCCACCAGACCATTCAACCTAATTCAAACAGAGTTAATTCAACCTAGTGGTGATGCCAACCTATGGTAGGTATCACCGCTAGCGGTGCGGCAAAATAAGAAATTTGGCAAATTTCGCCGCTGCCGCAAATTCCGCCGCAGCCATTGTGCGCGTTACCATACAAAAGAATGCATTCTAATTTTTTGACAGCACTTCCCGCAGCCCACTGCGTTGGCCGCAGCGGAAAACGCTGTATTGTGATTAACCTATATGATTGCCGGACTATAATGCTTATAGCCTTGGTTTGCCATTTTATCACAACAATTTGAAGCTTTTGGTTCCAATCGAACGGTTGGGCTTTATTCAAAATAGCTTGATTAATTTGACATCTAAAATTTCAATTGAATTGACACCTATGATGGTGAGAAAACGAATAACAACGCGTTGCGGATCAGACGTTCATATTCCAATGGAAGTCAAACGAACAAAACTCCAGCTTACACTTGAAGAACTATCGCATTTTACTTAAGAATGAATGAAAAGGCGCAGAGAGAGAGAGAGAGAGAGAGAGAGATAAATGCTTTTACCTAACGGACTAGCTTCTTTCTTCGAGATTAGTTAGCTCGTGTCTACGTAGTACATCCTAGGTAACACCATATGATCTAATATAAAACATAAGACTGCATATTTTTTGACCCGTATGATCTTCGCTCTGGGCTGGTGGTTTTGGCAATCTTTACCGAGTCGTCTTCTGGGTTGGTGTGACATAGTGAAATCCGTTTGCTAATGGCTTTGGGTCAACATTATCATTTGTGTAGTATAATGTTCCCCAAACATAAAAAATCGAAACGTGTCGGACAGAGTACTGACTACCCTAATTCAACTCTAGTTCGTACAGAGAAAAAATGGACTGCTTCTACGGCGAATCGCCCTAATAATGGGGAAAAATGGCTGGAAGGTTTGTTCAACCATTATTCGGAGCAGAAAAAGCATGAAAACGCGCGTAACCGTTCACGGGCCCAACCACTTTCCTCGGACTTTGGACAAGTGGCTTCCACGCCTGCTCCAGGGACCTCCGGCAACAACATCTCTCTCCCTGGTTCGGTTCCCTGCAGTCCCAAGGCGAAAAAGGTGAGAACTGATGAGAGGAAGAAGTCCAATTACACCGAGCTGAGTTCACGTGGAACGGCAACCGAGCCGCGGCAACAGAGACATGCGAAGGAGATAGCTATAACTCTAGAATCATGGGTCGTTAGAGACCGCGTATGTAGCTTACACATTGACGAACACAGACTTGTATCACCCTATTATTTGGGTGTATGAAGAGCCTGCATCATCATCAGAAAGTCTACATATGTCCTTGTCCTTCCAATTTTCAAAGACAAGGACAATGTTGCTATTGTGGTCGACTCAAGATTAAGTGAATTTGGGTTACTTCATGTTACATGACACACGATGATTGCACTATTCGAGAGTAAACAGGAGCCGCAAATAGTTAGCAGATCCTGTTAATTATAGGTTCAGACGCGCAGGCACATAAGTTATGGGACATTTTAGACACCGCCAATAGAGGTGATTCATTGTACGGACTTATACTGTCCATTAATGTTGCCATAGCAAATACTGGCAATGAATCTACATATAAGGCGTGTAACAGAAGTGAGGCTCTACATATAACACTGCACACCATTTCACGTAATGGAGAGTTCTACGGGAGTGTTCACTCTCGAAACATATGCACGTGACATTCACTTCAGGAAGATTGCAGCATTCGGAGGCACCCCTTTACTTAAATTGGAAAAGAATAAATTGGGTGTATTTCGACCAGCTTTCTACACTGAGCTGGACCAAGTTCCTGTGGTCACATATCGGGAATATCTAAGTAAGACAGTGAAATATCTTGCTGTTGCACTCGTAAATGTTACTGCGGATTCTTCAACTCAACTAGATCTATGGGAAATTTCAAACCACAGCGCTGGAATAGTGAGGTTACTTCCCTTGGAAATTAATGCAGGACATATTCTCGCCAAAAGGGTGAACTATTGGTTGAAATACAAGGTTAAATTAAAACTATTCGAAAATGCCGTGCTTAAGGCGAAAAGATCATCATGATCTATGTGTGAAAATATCGAAGGCACGAATGAAACCAATCGTCTGGAAAAAAATTGATTGTTGAGGTCACTATTCCGGGCTTTTTACATAGCTGTGGAAACACAATGACACTGGTGTACCTATGTGTGACTTTTCCGGAGTCTGCCTGAAGGAGGCAGTTGCTTAGCCTAACCTAATCATCTTGCGAATAACTTTGAGAGCATTCAAACTTTCCAGGAACCACTCGTTTGACGGATTGATCATTTTAAATCCTTAAGTTTTTTACGCATATCAACAGCAGAGGAAGGCAAATGCACCGAAATCTGAAGCCAGACTATTTTGCGTAAATACAAAATTATTAATGTTTAAAAATTTTTTCATTTCTATCGAGCACCTATGGTGCGATGGTTTTCAGCGTTATCTCACTTTTTTGTCAAATATGTCCACTGACAAATATCTACAGAGTGCGTTGTCCAATGTAACATATCATATATGGTCGCATATGCTCTATGTATAATACACTGAGCTATAAAATATAGCCAAAAGGTCAAATTCTCATGCATTATGGGCTTTTATGCTATAAGCATAGTTTTTACAGTCATGTAACATGACCGTAACTACTATGCACATAATCACAGCACATATCATTAAAGTAGGTTAAATAGCATTAGCTTTCCGATAAACTCGTTTACCTCTTGGAGTGTAGGGTCACAGGATCGAACTCTGATTTGAAGAAGATCTATTCATTTTTGTAGCCTTCTCTTTTCCACTCTCACCATCATTCTATCAAAATGCACGGTCCGTGTGTATCAGAATTCCTCAACATATATTACTTTCGTACTTCCCAGACAATTATATGTTGGTATGAGGGAAAGCACTTCAGTATACACTACTGTGTTCAGATAATATTGCCTATATCTTGTCGTCAAGACTTTTGTCTAGAGAAAAGTTTAGAAAAAACTCTGCCTGGCGCCATTATCTGTTTGTAAGGAATGATCGTAGATTTTCCTTAAGGAGGAAATACATGTAAATGTTTCAAATGCTCTATTCGTATTAGTTCTCGAGTTATAGTCAGTTATGAGGGCCCGGTAGCTCTGCTCGCTAAGGCGTCAGGCCAAAAACCGGCGTGCTACGGGGCCTGCGAGTTCGAATCCCGCCAGTGCCATGGCTGTAAGTGTGAATGCGTGTGATTGTCTATGAGGGTGGCGAATGGGCCCAAACTGGTGGCCTAATGTTGGCCGCATTCCCGGCAGGTCTCTTCACTAACCTAACCTAATGCTGCCATCCGAAAAAATTTCAAAACTCGGAAAATTTAAGGAATTGATTCCTTATTTTATTGCAAATGCTTTACATTTGAGTATGTAATTTGAAGCATCTATTGGTGCAATATTTATGAAAATGTCCGATGCTGGTTACCCTGTATTAGCAGTAAAGCAAACTACTCGTCTATACCAAATCTGCGTCACGTTAAGTTAAACCCACCCTGTGAATTTCGTTTCGATTGAATCATTGCGCTGGAAGTTATGCGGGTGAAAAGAATTTAATGGTTACCACCCTCAACACTTTTCAAATTTTCAAGACGTTAATATTTGTTGTTAATTTTCATTGCAGGATCATTCCCATTTGCAAATCTAATGGCATAATCACTTGGTAAAGAGATTCCAAAAAATTACAAAAATGTTCATAGCTAGCAGCCCTTTCATGATTGTTTTACGAAATTCCTACAACGTTTTGTTTACATTAAGGTCCATTTACTGCATGAACTTCGTTTTGATTTCATGACTAGACCAGAAGTTATGGGGAAAAAAGCTTTATTTTGCTGAGCAAATTAGCCAGATTTAGGAGACAAAAATCACCATAGCTGGCAACTCTCATCTAACTTTTTTACCAAATGTTTACCAAATTTTTACCATATGTTGTCTAAAGTAAGGTCCAAATATTGTGTGAATTTTAATGAAATTTGTTTGCTGAATCAGAAGTTATAGGCCAAAAAGCAGCTTTTTTTCTCATTGATTTTTTAAGATGGTACCACTGCCACAGTGTTGCTTGCATTTCAAAATCACTGCTGTCAGACCAAAATGTCCTGTGAATTTAATTATGATCGGATAAGCCAGTCATCAGTTCTCGTGAACAGAAATTTCGAGTGCTGAAAATAGAGGTAATTTGGTTGCCGTTCTTGTGCAAACCGGAATTTTGAAAATTTTAGTTTGATATGATGGATAACGGTTAGAATTTATTAATTATCATGAGGGTGGCGAATGGTCCCAAACTGGTGGCCTAATGTTGGCCGCATTCTCGGCAGGCCTCTTCACTAACCTAACCTATAGTCAGTCATAGGCAGCGCGGCATTCCCCAGCCGGTCGAGCATACCTGCCGCGCGTCCTTGCCTACTTTCTCTTCGGCGCTATGGGCGGTTCTCTAATTGTGTATTCCTACTATATTCTTATAAATCTGAAATTCTAAGGAAATTTTGATACAGATGTATGTACATTTACACTTGTATATTTTTATAATATACAAAGGGACCTGTATTTATAAACCTTGTAGTAAAAGCCGTTAGATTACCGGCTTGAAAATAGTCGAAATATCAGCTTACATAGCCGCTGGGATGTTCAACAAAGGCCATACATTCCTCTTGCACCTAATGACTGATTTAGATATCGAAATAAGTCCTAGCTTATTTAGTTATGCCAAGAGAGCCGACAACCACAGAATAGAACGATAGAACCGTCAAAGTCTTTTCAGCTCAAAAGAAGCCCAAAATGCTCGCCGTGACCTTCTAATGTACCAAAATGATATAAAATGCTGCTGTATGGACCCGAAATCGCTGACTTACGAATAAGTTATAATAAAAACTAATAATCAATTATTTTTATTTATCGCAAACTTTAAACGCGATTTTCTCAAAGTAGCACTTTTTCAACTAAGATAAGGTATAGTACAACAACTAAGATAAGGTATAGTAATAAGCCAAATACTGTTGCACTGGCTCCATTTTCAAGCGATCTGTCCTAGCTTTTTTAATTGCAAGGTTATTCGCCGATCTTGTGGCTGCCTGAGTTATTTCTCCAACATTTCTTACAACATGTGGCCATTTGAGATTTTTGTTAAGGATCTTAAATATTAGTTTTCCTTGTTCAAGACACATTATTTGTTGTATGCTTAGTAGTCCTGTTTCACGATACACATGTGAACTAATCTTAACTAAAACTCATAGCTAAAACTTAAGAAATAAAATTTCAGTGCAGCAAATATAAATTTCCAAAACTTACTATCGTAAAAATACCAAATCATCGAAAAGGGAGGACAATTTCGCTCTTACACCGCTATTTATTAGGGCTTTAATTCATTGCGTTGGGGGCTATAATGCATGAGATTGAGGTCTACAATGCATGGCGTTCGGACGCACAATACATGCGCCTTATAAATTTTTCACCATGCATTACCGTATCAGGCGTCCTATTTAAACAAAGTCCCGAAATTAAGTATATGTATAGGACCAGAAGTATGTATAAAAATTATGTTATTCGGTGCCATATTTTTCTCAGTGTACAGCTTCAATCCTTAGACTTGACAAGGTTTGCACTTTTCACAAGATTTGCATTACGTTTAGTACCTGATCACGATTACGCATCGTGGCGGTAAGTACCATTTCGACAAACATTTTTGTAAATCAGCATTACGTGCTTGCTTAAACGTTTCTATTATTGTGCTTATTTCTGCGACAAGTCAAAGAACTTTGAAATACTTTACCATTGAACTTCAAAGTTCGGAATTGCAGCAAAATGCAAAATACTTTTCGGTAGCTATTCTTATTTTCAGAATTTCTCAGCGGGAGTATAACAAACATGTTTCAGTCTCTTTTCTATTTTTAATCGTCGCTTCATAAAATCGTCAATACGAAATGACACTTTAATTTTTCGCACTTCCTTTTCAATCACTTTTCGAAAGTAACTGGTTGGTCTACAAATTTCATTTTGTTTAAGTGGACCAAGAAACTTTTACCGCAAGCACGTGCCCAGTCAATATTTTTTTTCGGAACTTTAAGTGACTATTTCAATTTAGTAGAACGAGACGCTTAAAAAACCGATAATTTCTGGCAAGAAATTGCTGGGCCCGTGGTGAATTGGAAATTTTCCCATTGTAAATGAAAACTGGATGGCAGTACATTTTTATGTTCAAATTAAAAAAAGCAATAGCCATAGTTACTCATGCTGGCGGCAATTTGTCGATATTTCGACACATGATTTCCTTCCGTCAATCAAAAATAGCATTTATGACAATATATTGGCACGAAATGACAAAAACTTGATCACACGCACATGTGCGTATAGTGATCAAAATAATAAAACATAATCAATACGATGAAAATTTTTTTACAGTGAATATCGAAAACCACTGATATATCAAAACCAGACTCAAAATACCACTTAATATTTTGCTTGCTCTTAAGATAATTGGGACTCAAAGCTCACCGTGCTCCTCAGACTTCGACCAAGAACAATAAATCTTTATGATACCCGATCTTCCACAAGTTAATCAGACAATTTCATTTAAACTTTTCGCCCGAATGCACGATTTTGAAAATACAGTTTGCGGTAAGTATTCTTTTCATATGCCTGCAGCCTGTCATTTACAGCAATGAAAATTCTTCGTAGCTGAATTATTTATCCTGAGCGATGAAAGACTTCGTGGGGAATAAACTTTTACTCGATAGCACTTACCATTGTTCTCAACCATACCAATCGAGATAAACTTTTTCTGATAATTTATATGAAAAGGACGAGGCAAATGAAGATTTTAATCCTGAAAATAAATTCAATCCTGTCAACGTTCCAAGCTCCGACAATACCCGTAAATTTTATTATTCACCTCGAAAACGAAAATAAAATAAATAAACTGCATATTACAGCCCAACCAATTCAATGAATGCCCAACCAATGCACCACAATCAATGCATCATTATGCATTATTCGTCACCAGCAGTGTGGCCAGATATTTGGGAGAAAATATAGCCCAATTTCAAATTTTCATAGCCCAAAATAGCGAAGATTTTTTATTTGTAGCCCAAAAACCGCCACACTAAATAAATGTTTTTATAACTAAATCAATTCATTTAAGCTGATTAAATTATAATATTTATATCCGTAAAATTCAAACCAAGTAACATAAATGCTCGAATTGTAGCACAGAAGTCGTTTGAAACAGTTAAAATTTCCGATACTTTATACAGATAACATTTTATTCAACGTATTTGAAAAGGGAAAGCAAGAAAAATGTGAATAAATTACAGGAACTGTGTGAACATTTTAGAAAAGTCCGTGAAAAAATAAGTGTAGAGGTCCACTTATTTTCCAAGGATTTTTTAAAAATTTCCACACAAAAAATAAAAGTCTGCAGAAATGACATGCACATTTGGGTGGTACAAAAATTCAATTAGTATAAGAAACAGTCTTAGTGGCTAGAATGGCTGAATGTTTTATTTAAAATGAGTCAAATATTAATATTTTATCCGATTTCATACATTCAAACCTATGAACGCAAGTTTTGAGATAAATTGTTTTTCCGGTTAGACAATCAGCTGTTAAAATTGTGTTTAGACATAAAGGTTATTGATTTGTGATCATGGTTCCCTTCTTGTCTATAAATCAGCATAGACAACGTATATCGTCTCTAAAGCTTATCAAAGCAGAGAATAATTGATACGGGAAACTCGATCGTTTTGCAGAATAAGCCTCCGAAGCCGAATCAAATTGGAATTGTTTTTGCGGGATGATTAAAATTGAAAAATTTGATTGAAATCTTTTTTTGACAAAGTGGTTTCAAAAGTATGCACTGATTCTCATTAGACACCAGCTCACAGTGCAGACTATTTATTACAAGAACATAAAATACAAAATATAGGCTTTTCACGTGAATGTTTTACAAATGTTTTATTTTTCACAGAAACGTATGTTCAGTTTAAAGATTGTTCAGTTTAAAGATATAGAAATCTGCCTATTTGCGCTCGTAAGACATACCTGCTCCATTAGAACTTCGCAATCATTTAATGTTCGCAAAACTTTAGATATGTTCCTTTAAAGGTCCTAAGCTTTGATGTTCAGTATTTGCTTGATTATGGTAATTATGGAATTAGTATTCTGCTGACGAACTTCATTTTCTGTTTCAGAATACTACGAATTGAATTCACTATCAGAATTAATAAAAGCTGATATGGCTTCTTCAGTTGAAACCCCTTCAAAAAAGACATCTTCCCAACTTTTCGGGGGATACTCTTTTGTGGTCGTTAATTGATCGACTCCTGCCAAATTTTGAATGTCTGCTAGAGTATTTGAGTTTTAATTACTTTGAATTTGAATTCTCACCACTTTGAATTTGAACTCTCATCACGATTCCGCTTTTGACCCTCAGATTTCAAGGCAACCCACATTTCCAAAAACACTTTTGTAATTGTAAGTGGAGACACTTTATTTGAAGCAGATCGTAATTACCAGAGAGCCTCAAATATAGAAACTAATTTTATTGGGTCTGAAGGACGCTCAGTATTTTCCTTTTGGCTTTTCTTATGACCACCAAATCTCTCTTTTCGCCACTTACACAGCACTGCGATTGTCGCACGTTGCTTTGAAGGTTTTCTATCTGTACATTTAAAGCATAGTGATTTTTGTGGTGTTGCTCTAAAAAAACAATTCTGTCTGATCAAGATTATAGATATTTGAAACCTCACAGCCATCACATAGTATTCTTAGCTGTAACTGAAATTCCTGAACTGAATCGAAATAAAAATTAGCTCCTTCGCTACAAAGTGTACCGAGTGAATATTGTTACCCTTTTTAAATCACAAAGCTCTAATTTTGTAGCGATTTGACGGGCTTTACTGGAAAGTAGCTGGCCGGATATTGACAAATTTTTGGAACGTGCCTTACAAAAATTTATCTATCTGGCAGTATGGTTAATTTATTTTCAACCGTTTTCTGCTAGTGTCTTCAAAATTTTACAATGTCCGTTTTAGTTGGCTTTTATTTTTTTTATTTGCACCTGACTTTTGATAATTTTAAAGCTATCCGGATTTTTTTTTTGGCTGAGCAATTGTTTTTCGGATGCTTGTATTACTTCTAACTTTTTGCGAACATTATGTTCGTTGTATTTTGCGTATTAGATTTTTTCAGTTTTTTTTTTACGTAGCCTGAACAAACATTGATTTATTTACATCAAAATTATCAAATAAATTGCATTCATAGCTGTTAACAATGGTCAAATATACAATAATGCTATAAATCAATATTTTATTGTCAGAATACCAATGAAATTGAAGCCATCTGTAATGTACCAAATTCTGGAATTATACGAAAAAGTTTCCTTGATCTGGAACAGTTGAAAAATTCTGGAAAATTGAGTCTTGTACACTTTTTCATGCTCAGTCTTGTACACTTTTTCATGCTCAGTCTTGTACACTTTTTCATGGTCGGATTAGCAAGTACTCCTGAACAAATTTTTGTCCAGCTAATCTGGCTCACGGTCCAATTCTAGAGATTGGCCGATTACAGAGCGAATGTTCTTCAAGAAATTGTATGTGCTGTGATGTTATAGTTCAATAGATCAGGTGGTTCGATCATACAGTGTCCCGATTAGTAGGTTTTACTGTATAGCCCAAATATAATTTTTCATAAAACTATATAGCCCAAAACCCGCCAACCCGCGAAATGAAAAAACGTCCCGCGAATTCAAATTTTAGATAGCCCAATTGGCGGGAAATAGCCCAATCTGGCCACAGTGGTCACCAGTGCAATTAGTTCGACTAATTGAGATATCGATTGTTCCGAAAATGCTCATACAGCCCGAGCAGTAATTATCGACCGAAACAGCGTAAACTTGTCGAGATTGTAATTATCGTTCAATTAGTTTGCGGAGATGCTACTGAATCCGAATTGCAATTATTCAAATGAATATTCTGTATGCATTCAACGAAATGCAAGTTTTTGTTGTTGGGGTTGTTTTGTGTTGTTCAAACTGTAAATTGCAGCGGAAAGCACTCTCGGGCGCAAGAGCTCTCTCCACTCGAACAACAAAAGTCACAATTACATGGAAATTTTTCGGTACTTATTAATGAAAGTGGTGATATTGTCTGTTGGATGGAACTGATGAGCAATTTAATATCAAATTTGAGGAACAGCATCGATGAAACTGTTTTGGAAATAATGGGCTTTTTGGGATGCTGGCAAATGTAATGGAACGTTGCGATTGAAATAAAGAGGCTTAATGGATTTTCTGAGTATAGCTGCTAATATCTATTTACCAATTGAACAGAAATTCATTATTAAGGTAGGTATCCATATGTTGCATTTCTTCCGTATCGTATCCCTGTTGCGTATCATTCACTAAACGGATACGGTGTCCACACTACTCAATATTCCATGTATCATCAACACGATCCGTTGCAAAAAAACTCGACACGCAGCGGCAACGCTTTTACTCACTAATCTATAGTGTACAACGCAACGTGTCCACACATGACTCCACTTCGTATCGTACCATTCCTTTGATGCGACGGCAAGAAACCGCCAAGTGACCGATCGAGTTCGTTGCGTTTCTTTGTATCAAATTTTGATACGCAACGAAGATACGTTTGTCGTATCCACTGATACGCAACGGTGATACGATATGCGAAAATGATACATATGGATACATACCTTTAGAGTCACCGAAATGAAAATATTGTGCAACTGACATAGTTCTTGATAAAACTAATTCACATGCAAACTTTGAATTGAAAACTGCTGTCAGACTGTTTATAATTTATTTCAATTAAAAATTTTTGCTTAGAAATATATAATGAATTCATTAGAATCGAACAAAAGAATCTATTAATAAATCAGATTTAACAAGTCACGATGACGAAGAAACACGCTTCTTGAACACACGTCACTATGCCAAGCAAGTTGAGTAACAATTAGCAAAATAAATGCAAGTGTGAATTTAAATGTTCATAAGCATTGGCGGTATTTTTAATAAAAGAATAAACGTAAAGGCAGAAGTCAGGATTCCGTGATGCATAAAGTCATTAATCTTTATAGGACTAACGATAATTGATTCAATTGTCACGATGCCGACTTACAGGTTCTGAGCTGAAATTATAATGCGGAACTTAATTATAATCATTATAATTTGATCTGAAGTGTCTAAACAATACCGTTCGAGACCAATGACCATTGCAAAGAACTTCTACGCTCACATTTTGAAATATTCAATTATTGCGGCGGCGGTGTAATGGTATGAGGCTGTATGGCAAATTGTCGACTTTCTTTTATTTTTAGTTAGTAACTTTGTAATGAATAATTTGAATGGATTAGTTTTGTTCCTAAATTAAATATAAATGTTTAATGAATAAATCTCCATCAAAACTTTTTCAAATTTCGTGCAGCAATTTATTGTATTTTATCACTTGCGTTTTCAATTGCTGCTGTACGAGAACATTATTGGTACACTATATATATATATATATATATATATATATATATATATATATATATATATATATATATATATATATATATATATATATATATATATATATATAGATAAATATCAGGGGCGGCTCGTCGTTGTACGCAAAGGAAGCAGTGCTTCCCTTTCTAAATATTCCCTATACAAGAAGAATAGCTTAACAATACATATTGAAATTCAAAGCAAATCAATTGATTTTATATGAATTAGCATCCAACATCAATAAAAAAATTTACGAAACTCAAAACACTATTCATCCCACACACGAGATAGTTCGCACAGCCAAAGTGCCTTACAAGTAGTTTTACAGCAACGCGATCGGATATCTTGCGTTTGAGTGAAAACCTCAAGCATCTCGTACCATTGTAAGCCAGAACGCTCAGTTCATTGCAGCGTATTGAAATATGCTACACAGAACACTAAAGTGATCTTGCCTCAATGCGCGTACCATGATGTATGCATACACCCCACTGCAAGCATCACGCAATCGATGGTCGTAAACACTTAGCGATGAATGTTCCCGAATAGCAGCGCGGACGCTGCTCAGCTCACCGCGTCTTCCTGAGTAGAGAAAATCAAAAACCCCTCGCTTATTCAGCCGATAAATGGCCCAGAAATATTTGTGAATGGACGCAGCACGATTTGTAGCGTACTCTGTTTGGTTTCTATTTCGGTATGGTTGGTTTCTATTCTGGTATGCTCTGGGTGACTGAGTTTAGGATGTTATTTGTATGTATGAATACTGTAATGAATTCGTTGTTTAACATAAGATGTTATTTGTATGTTTCGTTTCTGTAATGGATTTATTACTGAGTTCAAGAGTTTAATGTTTGCTGTAGATTCAAATTCTTCTGATTTGTCTGTTTAGTATTGGAATGATTAAAGAAAGATAGTGACTTTACACTTAAATAGTACAAGAGTATTAACGTTCGGCATACAACGTGAGGTTATTTCAACCCCAAATCTTAAAGACATGAAGGTGATTTTATGGAAGAGGTATGAAAGTATTTTTTTTAAATAAATGCTTTGTGTTTTATTATTGCTTGTTGATACAAAGAATAAAAGAAATATTTGAGCACGTTCTGTTTAATATATGTATACACAGAATAGATAAAATGCTTTATGAGGTAAATGTAACCCCACCTTGTATGGGTGAGGAATTATTTTCACGTTGTTTGCCGAAGGTTTAATTCATTTTGCCTTGAAAATTGAATTTCATCATAGAACATCTACTGCGGTATATTTTTCTCTTAGACTATTTGAATAGATAAAAGTACTTCATAGATTCGTGGTGACCAGGACCACCAATTTTCACTTTTTATTTAAAAAAAAATAGTTCTTATTTGCAATATCTTGCATTGTAATTTGTAATCTTGCATCATTTAAATATTACTGAGATTGATGGTGATAATAATGAGTAGAAAAGTCACTGAGTCAAACAATTGGAAATTGAATGCAACTTTTGATGTAGTTGCTGCGCTGAAATTCCTATTTGTTTATTCTGGAAAACTATGCAAAAATATATCTGCTTCCCCGAGTCTTAAAGACACGAGCCGCCACTGAGAAATATATATATAATCAAAAGATTTCTGTGAAAAAATCTCAGGAACTCGCCTTCCGATTGAACTGAAATTTTCTGGACACATTGGTGTGTATGCAGGATAGTGCCAAATCTCACAATAAGTAAATAATCTTTAACCCTTTGGCGCCGGTGGCTATTTTAGTGGTATTTTAAATATACCTATTTGTCTGTCAACAAATAACTTTCGCAAAAATTAAGTTTACGAAATGAATTTCTCACGTGTTCCAAATGTGAAAATGACAATTTTTTTGGAAATTTTTGACCCTATGTGTGCGCTAGGCGCCTAAAATTAGATTGGGAAAATTTGAAAATTTTTGATATACGATAGGTTTTGACCAGATTACCAATCATTGTGAAACTTACAGGACATATTGTTGTTACCAAGTTGTAGACTCGTGTAGTTTTTTTTATGAACGTGCTGGCAACTTTGCAGCTGCGGCAGGCATTGAAAGTGAAAACCTTCAAACCATCGACTCTAAAGGAATTTTTTCGTCTTATACAGTGAAAACCAACTCATATAGAAATCTTATGCTTTGTCTTTATAATCAAAGCAAAACTTTTGAGATTTCGCATCGGAAATCTTATGCTTTGTCTTTAAAATCAAAGCAAAACTTTTGAGATTTCGCATCGGACAAGAACTGTAACCCTCCTCCAATTTACCTATATTTTAAGCGTCAAAAACTTCTGTTCACGAGAACTCACGACCCAATTATCAGATACAAATGAAATTTACAGAATGTATTCGTATTGAATAGGACCAGATCTGATAGAAGCGATTTGGAATTGCGGGCAACTCTGTGCCAGGGGTGCCATCTTGAAAAATAATAGAGAAAAAAAAAACTTCTTTTTGCCCTATGAATTCTGATTCAGTTATCAGATTTTCATGAAATTGACACCGTAGATGAATCTTATTCTAAGCCGTGTTATGGTAGATATGTGATTGAAAAATTCGGTTGGTGGTGCCAGCTGTGGTAATTCATATGATATATGGAACTTATTATAGGCATTATTCAGAAGGTATCTGGTGCAAAAAACCATTTTAGCGTCGCCAGCTATTCCTGGTTTTGTATTTATGTTAAGCGATTTTATCGGAAAATTTCCAAGTGGTTATAATTTTGTAGTGGCAATAAACAACAAATATAAGGTTTTCGAAAGTTTGAAAACTTTTGCGACTGGTAGCCCTAAATTTCTTTGTACCCCTATAACTTGCAATGCAGTCATCGGATCAAAACGAAATTCGCAGAGTAGGTTTATTTCAATGTGAGACAGGTGTGACATATTTTTGGCTTTGATGCTAGCAAAGGGTTGCCAGCGCGAGGCTTTTTTTTGCTATTTTCGTATCAATAAATACTTACACTTAGTATTAATATCGGGGGCCCGGTAGCTGTGCTCGCTAAGGCGTCAGGCCAGAAAGTGGCGTGCTACAGGGCCTGCGGGCTCGAATCCCGTCAGTGCCATGTAAGTGTGAATGCGTGTGATTGTCTATGATGGTGGCAAATGGGCCCGAATTGGTGGCCTAATGCTGGCCGCGTTCCCGGCAGCGCTCTGACTAACCTAACTTATTAATATCGCGAACATTTACAATGAAAATAAGTTACCAGTAACTAAATTTTCTAAGTTCTAGAATTTTTTTCGTTCCAAACCTGTTTCCTTTTTTGACCCTAAACATCTATCTACCCCTGTAACTTTCGACGAAATCATCGGATAAAATCGAAATCGAAAGAGTTATTTGATTTTGACGTGAGGCAATTATGGGAGTTTTTTAGTTGCTTTTAGCTGGTAAAGAGTTGCAGACACTAAGCATTTTCTTTGTTTACGTGGTGTTATGCTGCTCTCAAAGTTTTGTAGTGTTTGGCTTTCCCAAATCTTCAAATTTCTGTAATCCTTTCCACCCTATGAATTTAAATGCATTGTTGAGATCAAAGTGATTTCGCACTCGAAACAGGTTGGAGCACATCTGGTAGAATATGCACTCAAAATCTGCACGATTCTTCTACTGTTCATCGAATATTAGTATTTCTAGTGGCTCAGGTGTGCTAGAGTTTTTTTTGCAGTTAAATTTATTCGAAAGCAAGGTTGAAGCGGAATCTATGGAATATTTAGCTGATACATATCAGCATTCAATGCAAACATTTTGAACCTGAGACAAAATTCAGCCCAAGAGAGCGTTTTTTTCGAAAAACCGAATTTATAATTTGAGGCTCTAATATCTGTGAAAATGTAAGTCAACTTCAATTTCACACGTGTGCACTTAAGCTTTTTTTAAACATTAATGGAATTGAGAAAAGTTGTATATCCAAACATACGTTGGATCAAAACTTTAACCAACTTTCAATACTATTGATGACCGAATAATATAATATAGTCAGCACAAATTAAGCCAATAAAGATTGTAAGTAGATAGTAAATAAATTGTTAGTAAAAAGATTAGCTAGTAAAAAATCATTGATAAATTTTAGTGATAATTTGATGATATTTTTGGTCTCAATATAACTCTACAGATAAATGAAACTCGAAAACTCCAATTCTACGAAGAAAAATTGTGGACTGTAAAAATAGGCAATGAAAATTTGTACAATTTCCAATTACGATAACTTCGGACAAAGACATCAAATCACCCCGAAATTTGACGACCATATTGAGGTTAACAAAGAATAGATCTATCTTTTTGACCAATATGCGCGCAACACTAAAACGACGGCGGATGCCTAAACAGAATTCTTTCAAAATATCGTTTCCTGCAATTTTTTCGCAGTTTGGCGACGAGGAACTGGGTTCGTTTGGAGCTGGTGAAGTGATTCACCCTTACTCCACTTTTCTCGGTGAGCGGTCTTGCGCTCAGCTATGAATTTTGGCTATATCGGGTACTTAGATTTAGTTAGTGTGCAGATGGTTTGCACTAGCTAGTGATTTTTCTGAGGTGAGGGTATATTTCGTGTGCCCTGGTCGGGAATCTAAGAATGTCCATGGTGCTATTAGTATGTCGGTCTATCTTGTCGAAGAGCTTTAAAGCTTTGTCGCGTATGTATTTTTCTACTGTTTCGATTCTAAAGTCCTTATGTATGTCCACGTTTCTAATATACCATGGAATTCGGAAAATTCTCCGCAGTGCAAGATTTTGGCAGGCTTGTAGGTTTTGTTTGTTTGTCTTTGAGGTTTGTCCGAATGCAAGACTTCCGTCTAATAATGCCGGTCTTAGTATTTGTTTGTATATAAGTAATCTGTTGGTTTTGTTCAGTCTTTGAGATTTAATGAGGGGAAAGAAGGCATGGAGGAGTCTGTTGCAAGCGCTTCGTTTGTTTTGTATGTGTATCGTCCAAGTTAGTCGGTGGTCGAACGTGAGTCCTAAGTACTTGGCTGTCCGTTGCCATTCAATCTGTTGTTCGTTCACAGCCAGTTTTTGTGGTGTCTGTCTCCTCTTTCGCGTAATGAAAATTGCCTGAGTTTTGTCCGAGTTGATCTTAATCTTCCATTTGTGGAAGTACCCTAGAAGCGTATTTATGGAGAATTGCAGTTGTGAAACCACGGCTTCTGCTTGCCGGGACGAGTGGAAGATGCACGTGTCATCGGCGAATAATGATAGTTTAGCTACGGGCAGTTTAGGGATGTCTGCAGTATATATATTATACAATAGGGGAGATAAAGGAGATCCTTGGGGAACTCCAGCTGCAATTTGCCTTTCGGATGATAAGTGTTTGTCAATTCTGACACAGAATTTTCTGCCCTTGAGAAAAGATCCAATGATCTGGATAAGAGGAAGGGGTATTAGGAACTCATGCATTTTGAAAATCAGTCCTGCATGCCAGACTTTGTCAAAGGCCTTTTCTATGTCGAACATAACTAGCCCGGTCGATTCTCTATGGTTAAGCCCTGTTCGGATGTGTTGGACCACCCTTGCTAGCTGGAGTTCTGTGGAGTGAAGTGGCTTAAAGCCAAACTGTTCTTCCGGAAGAATGTGGTTCTCGGAGACTTTTTCGCTTAAGCGAGAAAGGAGAACGCGTTCGGCCAATTTTGCTATTGATGGCAGGAGGCTGATTGGTCTCCAGTTCTGGGGAAATTTTAAGTCTTTACCAGGTTTCGGTATAACGATAATGATGGCTGCTTTCCACGCATCTAGATACCTCCTCAAACGAAAGATGGCGTTGATTATGTCTGTTATGTTTTGTAGTATATTGTCTGGTAGGTGAGTCAAGCACATGTTGGTAACGCTGTCTATCCCAGGTGATTTTCGTCGTTTCAGTCCGTTCACCAATATCTTCACTTCCCCAAGGTCAGCACATCTTAACGATTCTACCTCCCGAGGTTCACGGCTGAGAAGATTTGCGGCCGCTCGTTCAATGCATTCTTCATACTCTAGGTCGTCCTCGGATGAGATATTCTCCTTGAATTGTGTTTCCAAGGATTCTGCAAAAACATTAGCTTTATCTGCACTGGTGTATTTTAGGCCTTGAGTGCCGCAGATTGGTGGCATTAGAAGTTTGCTTTTGGTCTTGAAGTATCGAGACATCCGCCATAGGGTGTTACCCCCAGGCTTGATGCTTTGCATCAAACTCTCCCACTGTTCATTCTGGTGTCGGGATATCTGACCACGTATGTAGTTGGTAAGCCGGTTTGCTTCCCGCTTTATTCTAGGGTCACCTGTGCCTCTAGCTCTTCTCCGGAGTTGGTTCTTTCTCCGTATAAGAAAATTACCAACTGGGAAGCTTTCCGAGTTGCACTGGCCGAAGTAGCCACCCTAGAAACACCCGAAACGGCCAGCGACTTAGAGGAATCAATAGATTACCTCACTAACATCGCAGTTTGGGGTAATATGCAAACAATTGATAAACGTGATGCTTTGTCTTCAGAGATAGTTTAAAATTTTTAAAACTCCTCATCCGAAAAGAATGGCAGCTCTCCACCAAACTGCCAATTTTTTGAGCACCCGAAATTTGTGTTCGCTAATACTCACGACCAAATCATTAGATCAAAATGAAATTCACAGGATGCCTTGCTCTTAAATAGGACCAGGTCTGATAAAATTTAAATGAATACGCTGGTTACATAGCTCTGAAGAAAATAAAAACTTTCGGTCCTATAGCTTCCGATGCAGGCTTTGAATCTAAACGAAATTCACATGACTCTCAAAGTGTTCCGTAGATCTGGTCTGATTTTGTCTGCGAAATTAGGATGATTGCCACCAATTATTCACAAAAATTTTTCACACCTATAACCACCAATGCAGTCATTAGATTCAATCGATATTCACAGAGTAGTTTGACCTTAACGTGAAACAAATTTGTTACTCTACTATTAGCAAATTAATAAAAAACAGTATACAAAATCAATGCATTTTTATTTTTTTAATTGACGAAAATAAAGTTATTTTTATTCAAAAATGTTTTTCTTTCTCAAATTCGATTCTGGCACACCAATTTTTGGCCACTGATCTACATTCATTGCACTTATATCCTCAATTTTACGAATAATGTTGGTTTTAAGGTCAATAAGTATTTGTTTATTTTTCAACCAAATTTCTCCTACACGTAGGTCCAACTACTGTTGAAAAGCAGTTTTTTTTCATGTTTTACTGATTTTCGAAGAAAATTAGTATTAAGTTCGTTTCGCCGAAAATGCATATTTCTCTCTCTCTCTCTCTCCCTCTCTCTCTCTCTCTCTCTCTATATATATATATATATATATATACATATATATATATATATATATATATATATATATATATATATATATATATATATATATATATATATATATATATATATATGTATATATATAAATATATATATATATATATATATATATATATATATATATATATATCAGCAAAACGATTAAGGGAGATAATCTCTGGAGTGGCCAAACCGATTGAGCTGAAATTTTCGGTGGACATACATAGATGTATATAGTGGGTCGGTCCTTGGCTTGGTCGAATTCAGATATCTTAAACCCTTTGGTGTCGGCGGGCATTTTAGTGAATTTTCTAGTACTTTCAATTTTTCACTTCAATTTTTACATTTATAAATACTATACAAAATTCCGGTTTGCACAAGAACGGCAACCCATTTCCAAATTACCTCTATTTTCGGCACTCGTAATTTCTGTTCACGAGAACAGATGACTGGCTTATCCGATCATAATGAAATTCACAGGACATTTTGGTCTGACAGCAGTAATTTTGAAATGCAAGCAACACTGTGGCAGTGGAACCATCTTGAGAAATCAATGAGAAAAAAACTGTTTTTTGGCCTATAAATTCCGATTCAGCTGTCAGATTTCATCAAAATTCACACAATATTTGGACCTTATCCCAGACAATCGGACCAGCTACGGTCCGATTGATAAAAAAGTTGCTCGATAAAAAAGTTGCTCGCTATGTTGATTTTTGCCTACTAAATATTGCAAATTTGGTCAGCAAAATGAAGCTTTTTCCATATAACTTCCGGTCTAAAACGAAGTTCAAGCAGTAAATGGACCTTAATGTGAACCAAATGTCGTAGAAATTTCGTAAAGCAATCATGAAAGGGCTGCTAGCTATAACCATTTTTGTAAGTTTTTGGGATCTTTTTACCAAGTGATTATGCCATTAGATTTGCAAATGGGAAATATTAACGTTTTGAAAATTTGAAAAGTGTTGAGGGTGGTAGCCCTAAAATTCTTTTCACCCGTATTACTTCCAGCGCAGTGATTCAATCGAAACTTAACGTGAAGCAGATTTGGTATAGACGAGTATTTTGCTTTACACAGGGTAACCAGCATCGGACATTTTCGTAAATATTACACCCACAGATGTTTCAAATTACATACTCAAATGTAAAGCATTTGCAATAAAAATAAGGTACAGTAGAATCTCCATTATCCGAATATCGATTATCCGAATATTCGATTATCCGGACTTATTCTTCACGGCTCTAATTACCGATTTTCAAATGATTTGACGGCGCAACGAGACGTGTTACGACGAGTTTGTTCCCGCATCCGACGTGTAGGTACTTCCACTCTCATTTGTTTGTGCGATAGTGTTTGTTATAGTTTCATTTTACATTTGATAGCGTTCAGCTGATAGGTTGTCTTTTATTTTTGTTTACGTTTTGCGTTAGAAATCTATAATGTCTAAGCGAAAAAGAGTAGTGTTATCTCTTAAAAACAAAGTGAAGATAATTGACAGTTTAAAAAATGGTTACTCTGGCAGTAAATTGGCGCAAATTTATGGTGTAGGAGCTTCTACGGTATCAGATATCAAAAAGAATTCTGATTCCATATTGAAATTCACCTGTACGCTTGAGAACGAAGATGGAAGCTCGGAACGTAAAGCCATGAAAAAATCTCATAATGAAATTCTGGAGAACGCAGTTTTTACTTGGTTCTTACAAAGGAGAGCATGCGGCCAGCCCATATCTGGACCTCTTTTATGTGAAAAAGCATTGGATTTTAATAAAAAGCTTGGTGGTGATACTTGTTTCAAGGCGAGCTGTGGATGGTTAGCAAGATTTAAATCTAGACATGGAATTCGCGAATTAGAGATTCAAGGCGAGAAACTGTCTGCTAACGTTACCTCAGCCGACTCATTTGTAGACGAGCTAAAAGCATTTCTAGATGAAAAGGAATACGATTTAGATTTTGTGTACAATGCGGACGAAACAGGTCTTAATTGGAAAGCTCTACCAAGCAGATCATTGGCATCGCGTCGTGAAAATGCAGCACCGGGGCACAAAGTGAGTAAGGACAGAGTCACGGTTATGGTTTGCGCGAACGATAAAGGAACACATCGATTGCCACTGTTATTTATTGGCAAATCAAAAAATCCACGCTGTTTCCAAAATGTCAAAATCCCTTTGACTTACGCTAACCAACAAAAAGCATAAAAGGGATCTAGTATATATAAAAAAAAAAAAAATGGATGAACACAAATATTTTTCTTACTTGGTACAAAAATACATTTATTCCTGAGGTGAAGAAATTTCAAAAGGACGTGGGAAAAGAGACCGATGTGTTATTGTTGTTAGATAATGCGCCAACTCACCCTTTCGCTGAAACACTAAGTCGAGAAAATGGGAAGTTTACAGTAAAGTTTTTGTCCCCTAACGTAACATCGATATTGCAACCTATGGACCAACGTGTCATTGAAACTTTAAAGCGTTTATACAGAAAGCAGCTGCTGCATCGTCTTTTCTCAGCAGACAGCAGTGAAATAGAAACGATGTTGAATTTTTTTAAAGAAATAAAGTTAAAAGATTTTTGCTATATGCTGGTAAAAGCGTGGAACTCGGTGAAATGGCATACATTAAAAAGGGCATGGAATAAATGATTAAAGACTCTATCCAATTCTTCAATTAAAACGCACGACGATTTCAAAGACATTTCAGAAACAATGAAAATTCTTAGCATTGGTGAAGGGTGTGATGAAGAGAATATTAAGGAGTGGCTGAACTGCGATAGTGAAGACCCTGGATTCCAAATTTTAGCTGATGAAGAAATCATTGACGATTTGAACAGTAACGAGAAAGAAGATGAAGAAGAGGCTGAAACTGGTGATGAATGTCAAGTACCATCTCACGCAGAAGCTTTTGAAGCTTTAGATGCTGCTTTTAAATGGTTTGAAAGACAGGACGAATCGGATTCCATACAGTTGCTGCAACTGAAGCGCATCAGGGACTTGGCCGCAATGAAAAGATGTGATTCATTACGTCAAAGATTAATAACTAATTATTTCCAGCCAAAATTTTAAATTACATAGGTATTATGTAATTTATTTATATCGTCTTGTGTAACTAACGTATGTAAACCTTTTACATAATAGAAAAATATTAAAATTTAATATTGTTTGATTTGACTTTGAAATCGATTATGCGGATTTTCGATTATACGGAATACCCCTAGTTTTATTTGATTCGGATAATCGAGATTCTACTGTATGGTTAGGTTAGTGAAAAGGGCTGCCGGGAACGCGGCCAGCATTAGGCCACCAGTTTGGGCCCATTTGCCACCCTCATAGACAATTACAGGCATTCACACTTACAGTCATGGCACTAGCTGGATTCGAGGATGGCAACGTTAAACAACGTTTAACCGCTGAAACTTTCGATGCAATCCTGCGATGAGATCGAAATTCAAAGGATAAGTTAATTTAAGTATGAGCTTGGTATGATAAACTTATTGCTGCTTCGTTGGAAATGTGTTGCCACCACTGAACATTTTCATCATCTATGTTATAGTTGGGTTTTGTTGCTTTGGATAAGGAATGGTTCATATGATACTACAAAAAATGTATAACGTCTTTCCAAATTTGTTGGTCACTCCAACTGAATTTCTTCGAAATTCAGTTTTGTAGCGTTTCTGGTGCTCTAGACTTTTTTCATTCTAATCCAATTTTTTCTAGGAGCTTCAATCTTTTGATTCTACCAATTGTTTGTTGCCAATTACAATTCGTGCTGGTGTACCCAATCATAATTGTACCGTACTACAGAAAACAACCCAATATACATATGTACATATGCATTTTCGTTAGCCGAAGTGGAAAAGTTCGTCTCGCATCATTTCAATGGCAGAAAAAGTGGATCGTACGTTTTTATGACTAAATAATACCTCTATTTAAAGACATAAACCGGCCACAGCAAAAAAGATAGAAACACGAAACGAAACATTGGTATTCCCCAAAAGAAATAAACTTGGTCACCATTCGATGGAACTCAATCAACAGTGAGAACATTTGCATGACAAACGCTTACAACAACATGTGATACGGTTCTTGGTAGCATTGCATAAAAACTTCATTATGGAGTCAGTCTAAAAGATTGAAAACAAGCCCGACACTTTTTATTCACATTTATTAATGACTGCAATTGCTCCGGGAAATACCTGGTCGGCATTGAACCCGTCCATCAACCATAAACAAGCAGTTGTTAATTGGCACAATTATGCACATGTGTCAGCATGGAAGTATGTAGCAGTATGATCTAGCGTGAAGCTATGCGCATGCAATTAAATCTATGCCATCATAAAGTCATAAGATAAGCTTGCATTCAAATTAATTAGGCAATAACTGTCGTCGGCTAAGTTCATTAAGAAGTGCATTTCGAAATTAACGTTTCAATGGCAATGAGAGAATGGTAATTTAAACCAGTACAGCTGTAATTCTCTTCACATTGTTGTTGTGTTTCTGTTAGGGGAAAATGTTAATTGCTGTACGACTTGTCGGTGTGCTTGCTAGAAACTCTACAAATTCATTTTGTCTCGGGGCACCTGGTGTTCTTGGCTAATTTAAAATTCAGATTTTTCTGCAAGAAGGCTTGTTTTAACACGACTTACTTTTAAACGAATTATTTTCAAGAACACAAAAATCTCTCCCAGCTTGCTACTGCACTGTAAACAAAAGTATCTTCCTCATTCCTTTCCTAGAGATTTTTTTGACATCTGCTTTACGAACTCCCTCTTTTAGTCATTCTTTTTTTCGAAGATTCCGTGCTTGTAACAGTTGAAAGACATGTCGTCAGTGACCTGATTATTGCATATATTACCTACCTTTAACTTAGCATCCCTAATAACCGAGATCTTATGGAAAATATTTTCCAAAGAACAACATATTTTGTCTGCTCATCCGACTTACATGTTGTCATTTCTTTTGCCATTGAAAGTACGTCGTTCCGTCATAACTGGAAGATTTTTTCATGAAAATTATTACGAAAATCCCATAAGTTCGTTCGGAATCCTGTTCTCGACTTTTGCCTTGCGGTCTAGAAAGCTCAGATCAGAAGTGCTCAGTCTGAGATTCGTAGTATTTCCGTTAGCCTCAAACATCCGAGAAAAAAAACATTCTGTATTCATCTTGGGAATTTAATGTCCAGAATTTTGTCTTTTCTGGTTCAATGCTCGATCAATTGTATTCATTCCCTAACATTTAGATACCCAATACATCAAGGAATTAGTGGGAAAATTATAATATTTGATTCATTAATAAGAAATGTTAGCCGATTCATCGCAGCTGAAGTGTCATACATGATTGCCGTTAATAAAAGTAGACCAACCTAAAACTTGATGAGCAACAGTGTTGAATAGGAAAGGATATAGGATTTATCAAAATATCTGACATTGAAAATCTACCGCTTGGGAGATCCATTTTGCTGTTTGATGAGCAATTGAATACGCTTTGAAAAGCTCGGAGGATGGCAAAATTATCAACGTTTTACAATTCGATTTCGAGAGATAGACAAAGCAGACAAGACATACTTTTACGAATTATAGCCCCTTGATAGGAGACTACTAGAAACAGTCGGATATATTTATTTTTTCTGCATGTTTTCATGAGTTTCCAAACTCTACGAGCCTCATGAAACATTAATGCATACAAATGCGTACCATTTGAAAACCTACCGCATTAGTCAACTTAAGGGGATTTAACACCTTCAAATTGAAAAAAAAAATGTTTTTTTTTCAAAGGCTAGTTTTTATTGAATAAAAAAACATACATATCTTAACGAAACTTTGTACACATACTTTGCTTATTTAATAGTACATGGTTACACATTTTTTGTGGCCCCCTGTCGTCTGCTACAATTTTTTTGAAAAAACACCAAAAAAAACCTGGCATGCACAATAACTGCCCTCAGAAGAGGCTGAGACTAAAAACAAAAACGGGGTTTTCATAAACATCAAAGCGGCCTTCGAATGAATTTAAAAAAAAATTGGTTGAAAAATAACAATATGGCGGCGTTTTTTCGAAAATTGAGGTTTTTTCCCCCAAAAATCGGTTATAACTAAAAAAATTTAATGCCGATTTTTTCATCCGTAGTTCATTCTGAGCATTAACATGTGCAGATTAACGTGTTAAAATTTTAGGACGATTGGATAAAAACATTTTTCTTAATCATTCACACCAACTTGAAAAAGGTTGATTCGAGAAAATCGCGTTTAAAGTTAAAATTCAATATTTTTTGTAATAAATCTTACCGAAATTTAATCTGCGTTGCCTGGGCCATACAATATACCTTCCTCTTCCAAAGATTTTTGCTCCCTTCGAGCAGTTCTGGCCTCTTTAGATGCCTCTGTCGAGTGTTTCTCCGCCTGGTTGATTCTTGCAGCATCTCTTTTTTCTGCATGTTCCAACGCACATTGGCCAATTGTAATTCCCATGACTTGCATTATTTTCAAGAAAGCCATAAATCCTTCATTGAATGTACATGTAGAAATATTGGCAGCCATATTTATGATATTTTTTCCACAAAATGTATGTTTAGGGGCCAAATTCCAAATACAAGAATTATAGCTTTCGTTGTTATTGTGCGTAAAATTGCCCAAGCAGTGCTTTAATAAATCTTTTGATGATACGTCTTCATAAATAGGCTTTAAAACTTCTTGTACCTCATCATCTAAAGGTGGAGGATGCTTGAAATTTTTTAAAATATTACTACCAGCTGCCTCCACTTTGCGCCAGTTACACCAAGTTTTTTCTTTTACAGGACAATAAAAGTGTTGAGGGTTCTCATCAGTTGAAATTTTTTGGGAATATGCTGCCCAAATTTCCTTGCGCATATTTTCAACCGTATAGGTAGGCCTTAATATGTTTAGTTTAGTTTAGTTTATTGACAATTTCATCAACAGAATGATTACTACAGAAAAAATATTTACATATGAAATTATGAATGACAATTAATCGATCGTTTAAGCCGACACTTGAACATATCAACAGTATAATTATAGCCGAACATTTGATACGCTGAGTTAAAGCTTCGGGCTACTGCGCAGGTTGGTTCATTCCATCCAAAATTGGTTTTATGAAACGGGATTGTATAAGGCGCTATGATGTCTACGTTCACCGTGACAAACACGAAAGTTCAGTTTTGATAGCAAAAACTCAGAGTTCATGTTCCCAGTGAGTAACTTTGCAGCGAATAGAGCTTTGAAATTTTGACGTCAAGTTTCAAGAGTGTCCATGGTCAATAATTGCAAGCGGTTTTCATAAGGAGATAAGCGAATAGGATCAGACCAGCGGAAAGAACTAAGAACAAAAATTAAAAATCTGTTTTGGACAGATTCAATGCGATCTATGTGCTCCTTGTAATTTGGAGACCACATCAAGCACCCATTTTCTAGGATAGGGCGAACCAGAGAGCAAAACCGGATTTGAGTCAGAAAAATGTCATTGAATTCTTAAGATCGTCGTTTTAAGAAGCCAAGTGTATTGAGTCAATGTGGTCATTAAAAGTGAAAGCGGGGTTTAATAGCACTCCTAAGTCATGAACTTTATTGGAGCGAGCTAAAAGAGTATCGTTTAAAGTGTAGCTGAAATTAATTGGACTTGATTTGTGGGAGAATGAGATAACTGAGCATTTTTCAACGGTTTAGAGCGCACCAGTTAGCGAAGCTTGACATATTACGTTGCAGGATCGTACAGTCCTTAGGTGATGATATTGTATTAAAAATCTTTGCGTCATCAGCGTAGAGTAAAATGGAAGATCCTGGAACAAAAGTGATCAGGTCATTTATATAAATGGCAAAAAGAATGGGACAAAGGTGGCTGCCTTGTGGAACACCTGATGGAGCAATTATGTCAGTGGATAGAATGCCACAAAAGCGAACGTTTTACTTGGGATTAATGAGATAAGATTTAACCCAGTCTATAAACTTATTAAGGAACTCAAGAAGCTGCAATTTACATATAAGAATGTCATGATCCAGTTTATCGAAAGCTTTCGTGAGGTCGGTGTAAATACAGTCAACTTGTTTACCTTCTTCAATCACAGGGATCACTAGGTTTGCAAGTTCTAAAAGGTTAGTGGTGGTAAGGTGAGATTAAAGACTTAGAGTGAAAAGATAACATCTCGGTAGCTATGGCTTCAAAAAGCTTGGCGACGCATGATAGTTTCGCAATTGGCCTACAGTTGTGCACAACTTCTTTGCTGCCTTTTTTGTGGATCGGAGTAATTGAAGAATATTTCCATAAGTTTCGTAAATTTTCCATTAATTTTAGTGCCAGTTGAACTTTTTTCGGATTTTTTTTTGGAGTTTCAACACTTTTTTTTAAGTATCTTTTTCAGTAAATTTGTTTTTTTGCCGAGGCTAACTTTTTTTTGCTTCATTTGAGGGAGTTGACTCACTTATCTTACTCTCACTTATCACTTATCTTACGGTATCGCGAAGTGAACGAAAATCATAGAAAAAATGAACTTGGCGCGCTTCGCTATATATGGTCATAACATTTTTTTTTATAATTTCAATTTTATATTATTAAAATCATGTTTTTAAAGCTTCATTCTAACATATTCAATCAAAAAACAAAAACCGATTTATGAAAAATTTGAAGGTGCTATGTCCCCTTAAGCGCAGATTATTTGATTGTTGTTTATGCGAACAAGTACATATGCACATATAACAGCTTCAGCGCGCGACTCGAAGGAATATTTCAATTCTAGTTAGCTTTAACTGTGTTATTTCAATCAGCTAACAGCATGTATCCAGGATATAAGAAGACAAAAATAACAGGGTTAGATTATTAAAAATGCGACAACTACAACGGAAATTATTCTACGACAGATTTTATTCTTATATCTTGTAGAATCCAAGTATCATCACCATATTCAATTGACTTATTCACAGAACCGTATTTCATAACAATCAGACGCTAGGTACGGTAGGCCGCTTAACTCTACTGTCCCATGCGTAGACGAAAGCTGCAATGAAATACTACAGTCGCTTTCTGTTTGTGGTTTTCCAGTAACACTGGTCCGTTTTCCATTAACCAAATGAAAGTGTCCGTCGACGTCTTTGTTGGGATGGAAGCATACTGTATATATCAGCAGGATAGAAATACGTTGTGAGATTTGTAAAATGGAAATTTCCTTGCAATGTGGAATTACTGAATTCGATATAGGCGACAACAATGAGATTAATAGGACAGTTTGAAAGTAAGTAGATAAAATAGGAGCATTATTCAGACTGGTGATAATATATTAATTGTAAATTATGGCTATGAAGTGAGCTATAAAATATGAGAAAACCATAGCAGTTAATATTAATACTAATAAGATTTAGGTCAAATTAATATTAGTACTAATAAGATTTAGGACAAACGAAAACGAATCGAAATGGTAGTCTGTTTAATAAAGAGTAGGTTCAGAAAACTAAATCTTGGTTAAGGAAACACGTGCTTGATGCAGTCAGTCAATATTAGACGGAATCGAAGAATTTTCAATTTTAGTTGTTGCGATAAAAATGTTAAATGGTGCGCGTTGCAAAAAGGAAGAAAGCTGAGTTCGTTTCTAGCTTTAGAAGCAATCAGACGTGTTTTTTGAGACCGTGCGAAAGGGCGAAAATAGTGTTTGCAATAAAACTGATTAGCATTCAGTTACCAAGTGGACACAACTAGTAAATCAGTGTATTTACCAAACAATCTCACGAAGGTTGAAGTACACAGAACAGAGAGATTTAAGGAAATGAAATAAGCGTGTACATATACGAAATTTAGTAAAGCAATTTGACTACAAAGGTAAAATTTATAATTAGAACAAATCGAGAGTATTACTATTCCCTCTAATTACTATTCCCTTTGGTGTCTCCGGTACCTAAGATCTACGAGCCTTTGGCTATGACGTGTCAAATGGCCTACTATCTCTATCTTCCTTAGCGCGGAGTAAAAGTTTACCAAATTTGCCCATAGTGCCCATAGTTACTACTATTAACGCTCAGATTCAGGAAGAGTGTCACGTCGAAAAAGACAATGAGTCAGCTTTTGCTAGCATTTCGAATGCTTATCACTTTGGACGCTTATCACAATGCTTATAACAATTAGTGGACGTCAAAGACCCGAAAGCCATCGAGTCGAGTACTAGAAAGATGCCATGCATTACTATCATGGGTATGACCACCTAAGGCAATCCGCACACGGGTCGTTGAGCTATCGTCGTGGATGCGATATTTCTACGCTTGGTCGTCACAACCTAGGCAAATCAATGGGTGACCGCTAACGGAGCGTTAGCCAATCGTGACGAGTGAGAAGCGTAGTGCAAGCGTTTTTTTTTTGTTTTTCTATGATAATGCCAAAGCTCAGGGGATTGCCCTTTGAAGCGAATGCTTAGCGATGGCGGTAGGGAGACACATATGGGAGAAGCCGATATCAATTATTCCATTATTCTTTTAAGTGCCACATTTATTTCTTATTTTCTAAAGCGCTAGTGCTATGACCCTTGTGCGGAGTGCCTTACTGTGTACACTACACACTAAAATTTACAAGAATTGGTATGATCGAAGACAAATTTTCGAGTTTTCAAAAAGACCTCACCGACAGTGACCACTGCTACCCACAAATTGAGTGATCTAGAGAAAGAGGTGAAATATTTCATTGTTTGGTGGCTTTCAGCCTCTACAAAAATAATACGCGTTTAATGATTACAACCAAAAGCCGATAGGTGATTTGAAATCACACAAATTATCTCGGGATGATTAAGTGCCAAAAATAAGTGCGGAAGCTCTCCTAGGCCACATGTTTGAAATTTTCCTAGTGAACTTATATCTCGCAATCGATCGAGTCCGCACAATGTCAGCCAAAAGATACTCAACTCAGCAATGTTGTTGCGGAAGCAGTTGTGAGCAGCTGCCACCATAACATATTTTAACCCGACCCGTTACCCTCGCGTAACATTCTGGGGCTGGTCATCTGGTGTCATGGGTGTTTTGAAGGACGGGTCATGGCTCTAGCTGTGTCACGATATACTACACTAGTGCGGAACCAGTACTATCAAATTCAAGAGAGGAAAGAAAGGACCAGGAACCAGCATACAATATTGTCTATTTTATCAGAGAATATTATCTGTTTTTCCAATCACAAATCAACTATTAATCTCCTATTTCTTTGATGGTATTTTGCCACTTTACTTTTTTCACTTTTCTCCAAACAACGTTGAATGGTCTTGGTAGTCTTCTCCCAATGCCTTCTAGAAGTACGGGCTGTAATGCAGAATGATGGCGTCAGAGAAAGCTGTCAAAGTGTCGCGAAGAACACACGCAGTCTTATGGGACATCCGCGGGAAAATGTTAATTGTACAGGTTGTGTTAGAGTGAGTGAAATGAAAATAAAGTGAGATCTGCGGAACAGTGCTAGTGAAAAAGTGAAAAAATGAATGCGGTGCGTGCGGTATAATTGGATAAATTCGCTACGAAATGTTTATCAGATGCTGTTAGGTTATGTGATGTTTCGTGTCAATTTAATGTCGATACAACTGATTGACACAAAATGCAAGTTATGACTAAATATTATTATTACAATGCATCCACGCACAAAAAAATAACGTTTTATTTATATTTTAGCTAAAAATCCGCACATGAAATCTCCGTGTATATCGGCATTGCCTGGTGGAAATGTTACAACAATTACGTAGCATGACTCACTTCTTTTGACAGATCGGGGCACAACTCAATTTTTTTTGTTTTATATCGCAATTGTCTGCGAAGACGGTTGATGAGCAAAATTTACGACGAGCGATGGTTTTCGTAGACCATTGGCATTTGGCTGTCTTCACTGAAGGTTCAAACAAACTGCCATTATTGTTCGCTATGCCGCATCCAAACTGCACAGTTTAGAATAATTCATTTTATCGTTGCCAGAGCACCACAGGCCACTTACGGAATTTATGCTCAACAAAGCAGCTCGAATGCAATTATATGTAAAAAATTTGCGAAAAAGATGCCGAAACGACTGCGAGAAGTGATAAAAATGCGTGGAAGAGCTACAAAGTATTAGCGCTATGTAAGTTAGTTTTTTTGAAATTGATCACTTTAAAACAATACTTTTTTTGCGCTATTTCGGTACTTCACTGAAACATGTTACGTTAATGTTGTGAAAATTGCCTCGTTACCGGTTTTTTTTTATATTGTTCTTATAGTAAACACGCAAAACTTTCAACTAAATGCAAAAAAAACCATCATTTATTATTCAAGTCGCATAAAATTAGGTTTTTTGTTCTTACTAAGAGTTCGTGCCTTAACTTTTTTTACCAACTTTTTGTGGTCCTTGGTTTGAATGTAACGTATCCATTGACGATCAATCATAACTTTGACTTAATATAGCTCTGTGTAGGTATCTACATACACATAGTCACAAAATTGAAGGCACAATCTATATAAATGCCAAAATATTGTTCAATGTTACTACAATTGGAGTAAATTTATCGAATTGGCATTTTATTCTGTTAGTGCGTAATCTTCTTTATAAATGTACACCAAATTAATACAAAAAAAGTCGAATCTATCACAAAGTTTGCTATTTTGATTTCAACTGTACCACTTGCGAGCTACACAAAATTGAAGGCACAAGTGCATCTAACAAGATATTTCGTAGAATTTTATGATGCAATTACTGCTCATTCTTTACAAATATTGAGTTTTAGGTGAACGTTAGTGACTAGTTGAGTTAAGTGTGTTGTTTTTTAAAAAAAAATAAGTATTTGTACATAAATAAATAAAAAAAAGCTGAAATGGATAAACGGAGAAAAGAAACCACAGCTGCGCAAAGAAAAATTATTATTAAGCTTGTTTGTGAAGGTAAAACATATCGAGAAGTAGGAAAAATAGTTGGGAGATCATTTTCTTCAGTAAAAACTGTAGTCAACAAATGGAAAAATGACGGAACTTATATTAATAAAACGGGACGCGGACGAAAAAAGTTACTGCCAGTTAAAGATGAGGAATACATTCGACGGGAAATAGAAAAATGTCCAAAGAAGCCGATTAATAATTTGAGGGCTGAAGTTTCTCATATGATCTAAAAACTAATATCCAAGGAATTTATTAGAAGAACATTGCGAAACCATGGTTTAAATGGAACAATAGCCCGTAAAAAGCCATTTATTTCAGGAGCATATAGAAAAAAACCGTTAGAGTTTGCGAAAACTTTCGTAAATGAGGGTCCAGATTTCTGGAAAAACATAATATTCAAAGATGAAAGTAAGTTCAACCTATTTGGCTCTGATAGCTAACAAATAGTTTGGAAGAAAGCGAATACCGAGCTAAAGCAAGAAAATTTGTGCGGAACTGTAAAACATGGAGGAGGTAATGTGATGGTCTGGGGCTGCATGTCTGCAGGAGGAGTCGGCATCATGGAATTTATTAAGACCAAGATGGACAAATTTAAATACCTCGATATTGTGAAAAGGAATTTAAAATCAAGAGCTATTAAATTAGGTCTATCGGATGTGTTTTGTTTTCAACAAGATAATTATCTAAAGGACACCGCACATATTGTAAAGATGTGGTTGCTTTATAATACGCCAAAACAATGAAAAACTCCACCTCAGTCCCCAGACCTTAGCCCAATTGAACATTTGTGGTCAGTACTTGAGCAACAAATCCGAAAATTTTCAATTGCGAATAAATCCGAGCTGAAGTCAATAATAGGAAGGGAATGGCAAAATATTAGCTACTAATAATAACTAACTACTAACTACTAATAATAAATTATTTTATGTTTTTCTAGTGATCTTGAAGTTTGTGCCTTTAATTTTGTGCCTTGAATTCTGTTGCTAATTTTTTCTTGTGTTACTTAATTCTTTAAAAAATTGAATTTAATAAATTTTTTTATTCATTTTTGTATTTTTAGTCTTCAATTTAATTAAAAATAAAAAAAATTGTGATAATAAAGTGACATTAGTTTATATACGATTAAGAGTTTTCATATTTATTGCTTGTGCCTTCAATTTTGTGACTATGTGTACATTAAATGGCAGCGAATGCATTCGTGGAAGTAATCTCTTCACGCTTCGATGCACTAAATTCGAAGGAAGTATCTATCCACTTCGACGAATTGTAAAGGGAAAATTTTACTTTATTTTTCTTAGATAAAGATTGTCCCTCTAGCCATTGAAGTTTCAATAATCTCAATTCGCTCTTAGTGTTTTATAAGTTTCTGATAATTTAAAAGAGCTTTTTTTATGCATTTGCTCTAAATTATGTTTGTTTTAAAATAAATATTGATTTTACAGTTTACAAGCACACGCCTCAATAGTTTCATTTATTTGACGATTTCGTTGGCGCAATCATAACAAGAATAGTACCCTAATACCAATAGAAACAGTTGTTGGATATTTACAGTAAAACATTAATTTCTAAAAACCGCGAAATTTATGTTTTCATTTGAGTAAATGTTGTTCTATTATGTTTTCCCCTCCTTATGTTTTTCATCGTTATTTGATCAATTCAGTGCGTAAGACTCGGGTGAGCAAGGGATATTCTAGATGTTTGAATAATATTTAACAATTGAATTTATAGAAATGATTCTGTGTTAAAAGCTATATATGGTTTTACATTACTCATAACCAAAATCTAGAGCACTACCAAAAGCTGCATCAAAATAATATACCATTAATTAAGCTTAGCAAAAAATAGATCATATTGATGCATGTGTTTATATGTTTTCATTATTTTTAATGCCAGTCTTACTAGTCTGTATTAGACGAACTTGTAATAATCAATAAATAAAAGGATAAATAAATAAAAGTATAAATAAATTGAATAAATGAATACCAAAAAACAAGAATGGATTATCATTAACACTACCATCATCACTTGTGCAAGTTATTTATTCATTAAAGTTATTTAGTAATCAAATTATTATGAATATTTTTAGTTAAATAAAATGGAAATAAATTGATAAGGACAGTTAAAACCTAAGACAGAGTTACTATGAAAATTTTAGCACCATGTTTATTTAAAGACATGTCCTTTTCCATGCTTTTGAAATATCTGCCAACCTCAGAAAAGAGGTATAAGAAAATGAAAACAGCAATGACAGTTGAAACAATATGCCTGATACTGAGTGTTAGTATTGGTGAAAGAAAACTATGGGACTGTGGGCAAATTTGTTAATCTTCTCCTCCGCGAACAGAAAATGTCTAAAATAGTAGGCCATATGCACACGGTTTTGATAAGTAACAGTTAAAAGCTTGCACAGTAGATATGAAGCGTATATACTGGAACAGGCATAAAAAACAGATCTTTTTTTGGAACAGCCAGTACCTAGTACGAAATTCAAAAATACTGGGTACAAGTATTTTAGTGGACTTTACATATAATCAAGATTTTTCTCAATAAATTTCCTCCATTTGATTCATTTCAACCAAAGAGCGACATAATAGTATCCTAGTATTACTATGTACTCGTATTTCATACGTGCAAGTGCTTTCTTACTCGTATTTCATACTTTCATACTCACGAGTATTTCGAACTTGCTAGTATTTTCGTACCTAGTATTTTCGTATTAGCTATTTAGTATTTCGTACATGCAAGTACTTGATATTTGAGAGTAAGTAACACTTGCTGATATGATATTCTACTTGAAAAAAGGTTGTATTTGAGTACTCGTACTTAGACTGATTTGTTTTGGGTATTTGATTCGGGTGTTTTGGGAATGGTGGTGAAAAAATGAGAATTTATGTAATTTTTGATTTTCGGCATTGATGCCATTACCGACTGTTTTAGATTAGCTAAGATTAATTTGGTATCAGAGATCGGTCGACGAAAAGTCATTTAGTTGGCAACAGGATTAGTTGTAAATTTTTCGAAGTTGGTCATTTGAACGAATACAAAAGATGTTTTTACATATAATAAAATGAAATTCACATTAAATTGATTGATTGCTTTCCCTTAGATGGCTCCTAGATTGGAGACATTGATGTTAAATAAATGTCCGACCATTGGAAAGTTACGAACCAGCTGCACGGACTAATGACTTGGTGTCGTTTGAAGGTCATCTTGCACTATCAGCATTTTAGCTTGGGAACTTTGTGTCTGGAGGGTGGGGGAGGGCATACCATACCGTTTCATTACATCACTACACACTTCAAAAAATACATGCTAGTATTTTTGGAACAGATATTTGGAACAGGAATTTTTTTATACTCGTACTTGTTGTTTTCAAAAAACGAAAACGAAGTTTTTTTGAAAAAAAAAACTGTTTTTTAAAAACTGATTTAAAAAAACAGTTTGTTAAGGACAAGAAAAAAATGTATGCTGTGCGACAAAATAAATATTCGAAATGTACTCGTATGTAGTTTAGTTTAGAAACATCGTTCATAGTTTGAATGATCTTCAATTAATTCATTATTATGTTATTCTTATATATATTATTTTTACGTATTATGTTATTCTTATATATATTTGATGTATTATGTCTTTTACCATCGTATCGTTAACATTCATTGCTAGGACTAAGCGCTTCCAAACTGAATTGATACTTGTATTGTCCCAATTTTCCAATATAGTCGGAGCACACTTTTCCATCTACCCTGGAGTATGGTAGATAAGTTTGCTCACATGTTTTTTTAAGGGCCTCTTAAACATAGAAAAACAAACTCACAAACATTGCAAGTCGTAATCCAAATCCGATAATATCAACATACCGTTGAGAAAGAGGATGTTTTTAGTAGCAAATGTTTAGATCAATATATCTTAAAAACAGCTATGGTTATAAGAAAAAGTTGTGAAACTTTTTTGTTGGAAATTTTGTAAGCTACAAATTTGTCTTACATTGTTTTTCTGAAGACGTGACCTTTACTGAGATCAGTGGCGTGGCGTTCATGGAAGCAAGGGAAGCATTGCTTCCCTTATATTTGGCTGACAAAAATTTTAAACTGTTTTTTTTCGAAATCGTGAAACAATCGTGTATAAACATTTATTAAAAAAAATTATTAAATCAAATTGTGAACATCTCACACAGTTGATCTGGTAACACCACAGAATGCAAATAATGAAAGCACAACAACGGCTTGGAAGCAACGTCAAAATTGCATCTACGACTATTTATTTGATCCCATGTAGACTAGACTGTGACGTCATTAAAAAAAATGTGTGTATACGATCGGTTTGGAAGCAATGAAGATGTTGCTTCCAAGGGGAAATTATCTTCTCAAGAGAGAGACTGAGAGTGGAGCTGCGAACGCATGACTACTGTGGAACTTATTTCTGCGTTCCCCTCACTAGTAGCAGGGTAAATTGTTATTGTTATAATTTTACTTTGCTTGTACAGATTTTTTGTGAATGAAAAATGCTTGCTGTGAGCGAATTTGAGTTACGATATGTGACAGCGTTGCCAGAAGCTGTGGATTCAATTAGCCGTTATTTTATGTGTTTTATTTATGATTTATATTATGACATTATTTTTTGTATGTTCTATTTTGTATAGAAACTTTTATGAAGGTGTTTTGAATTGGCGAAGGCTTTTAGTCACTTATAGCCTATAGGATGTGGTAGTAATAGATGAAGTTATAGACTAGAATTGTGTAGAATTGAATGTGTAAAATCACTGTGTAAAATTGCATGATACTATTGATTGATATTTGAAATAGTGAAAGGTTGAAATAGGTGATTGTGCTCATTTGTTCTGTGGGTCAGAATTTTAGAATTCGTCAACTTATTTAATTTTTATTTCACTGGACATCATCAACCAGGACCGATCAAAACCGAATTCGAAAATTTTCTTTATAACAAAGAGATGTACCTGCTCGACAGCTTGATCGCAAAATTAATAAATGAAAAACTCGGAACGGATTATCGGTTGTAATATTAAACAAAAATAGTTTTGCTAGACATGTGTGCTATTTTCAAGTGTTTCAGATATTTAGCGAAATATCGGATTTTGTAATTTAAATAATGTTAAAGCTGTGAACAGGCATGGTAGAAATAGCATTGATCTATTCAATTCAAGTCCTTTTACTTTCCAAGTTTGATTCCGGTGATTTGAAGTATTGCTGAGTAGTCAATATAAATATTCAGGCATATTGCTCACAGTTAGGAGAAAATGAGAAACAATGAAGATTCTAATAAAGATTGTGTGTCATTTAGGATGTCAAGAAGAAGCATTACATAGTCATAATGAAAATGTTTATTCTTGCAATAGGGGTAAATCGCCTAAAGACAATAAATCTTTTGACGGTGCGTAACCGATAATTGCCAGTTCACTTGGACCTAGCAAATGTTTCTTCCGGAACATGAAATTATATTAAAAACGATCTCGTTAGTTGATTTCCAAAAACAAAATATTGAAATTTAATGAAATTTACAAAAGCAAATTGATGGCAATAATATTAGAAAAAAACACCGATATGTCATATCGATTACAACTTTCAGCAACCTTCACTTCTTCTGGTGCAGTTAAAGAAACTTTCATAAATCTCACACATGTTTCTGATAACCAAACTGCGTCCCGTTCATTTAACCTTGTTTTGCATAGTTTTCGAAAATTCAAAGTCTTGAGGAGCCTCTGTAATAGCTGCCAAAATAGCCGGATTGCAAACATGTACAAAAGAAATGTATAAAAACGCAATATTTATTCAGTTCTTCGCAAATCGACTAAATTTCATTTTACTGAATCGTTCAATTGTAGATATTTCGAATGTAGATATTTCCCCAATCTATTACTAGTTTTTCAATAAGGACAGTGAGTTTATGTGCTGTGTATTTATTCGTCAAAAAAATGCTTCCAAAATTAGCTCCAAAAAGTTGGACTTTTAATGGTCGGTTATTTTTAACAATTTTTCTATAGTAAAGAGCAATTAAAATAACTCGTGGAATATATAACTGAAAATGATAGTGCTAATTGATACGGAGAGATCGTTAATAGTGAGAGTGGGCTTTTTATTTTACTTCAAGATTCGGAGTTTATTTTGCTGTTAAATGATTATCCAAAAAAAAAAAAAAAAAAATACATACTATTCGATATATTTCAGTCCTAACAAAGTAATATACTGTATCATATTCAGATCTAATTCAATCTTTAAGAAACAGTTTCACCGAAATTGGGAACGAATTATGGTCGATTTGCGAAACACCACAGCGTCGTAAAAGAGCAAGGTGCGTAATTGACAACAATGAGAATGTTGCACTATTCTTTACAAGTGCTTATGTCGAAATAATTGATAGCACAATTGTTAAAATAAACTCAAGGTTTCAGATTTTTAAACTTTTTCAATTCTTCGAAGTTTGGCCACTTTTAAAAATATTATATTTCTAGTTCTGGGAATGTTATTATTTTATTGATAAATATTGAAATGGTTTCTTATTATGTGAAGGACTGTGAACTTTTATTTTCATAAAAATACAGAATATCTACTATCACGTCCCCGTTAGTAATTCCTGGATGCTTTTATAGAGGGGTTCTATTACACGTAACGAATTTGCGGAAAGCGTAATCAACCATGGACATCAACCAATTGCTTCCCTTCGGAAAATTGTCACGCCACGCCACTGACTGAGATATTTAGGAATGGTCACTTTTGGTGACCTTTGACCCTGTATAAAAAGTAACGCAGCACTCGGATCGATGGGGAATTTTGACATTTTGTTCAACACGTCAGTACCAAAGTTCACACCAAAATTCATTTTTCCCCTAGTTTAAAAAGTATCAATTTTTTAGAAACATTATTATCTCGTTGCGTATTATTTATCAACGTGCTAAAACCTGTAGAATAGTACTTATTTTAAATTATTAATATTCGTAGTTTTAGAAATATTGGTGATTTACCAGGTGTATGTAGACTTTTGTGGCTAAGTGTATGTATGTAATTATCCTTTGTTGTACTAATACAGATTCAGTCACTGTTAGAATGCGTTTCATTCAAAGATATAAAAGAAACTGGATACGAAATGGCTATCCATGAACCCATATGTGAGTTAGTCTTTTTTAACACACGCACAACATTGCTCTCACAAAAACTCCGCTCAATGCACCTTTTTCTACCGCACTCACAACCGGAAAGCCCTAATACTGTCTCTTATTTACGAAAAATGTGAAGAATATCAGATCGGGACAAAAGTGTGCAACGGGCAACTCGAAAAGATATGTCAATGTCAGTTTGATTAGTGTTGGTGAATCAAAACATTGACTTTAAGTCAAAATTTCTTACAGAAAATTTTCAAATTGTTCGGCGTGTACAGTAAAAACATAAATCTACGTGAGTGCGCGATAATCTGTGTCGGTTTCCCGATTAAATTAGCGGTCGAAATTCCAATATAGTGCGAGAACGAAGTGCCACGTTCAAGGCTGCTCGCGGGGGATATCGTATTCCAGGTAAGTGAAAGTAACCTTTGGCAAAGTGTATAGAATGATAAGTGGGTGAGCTCCTTCCCTTTTCTAGAAAAAACACTTTGACCTTGAAATTGCGCCTCCATTTACGCAATGCATTATCTGTAAAAGCAACCTGAGAGTGAGTTGGTATTTTTTTGCGAGAGTGAGCCGTATGTGAGCAACGAAGAATCTAGCCTGAGCAGAGCCGTCTTTGCTCAATTTGGGGCCCTGGGCACTTTAAGACAAATGTGGCCCCTAAAACAGAGCGTTATTAACAACAGGCAATAGAAATCAACAGGAGCAAGTAGGAAGAATTCTAGATATATTTATCAATATTTATACATATATATACATATTAAAAGTCACATTAAATCAATAGGTAATTATAATCTGGCAAAGTAATTCTTAAACCATTATGCGCAGGTTAGTAATTAAAAAGTCTATGCTGATTGAAGGGGTACTTTTCTAGATTTAAGACAAGCGAAATCATCAATCAAAGTCAATCTCTTTGAGCACATCACATTCTATGGACATCAGCGACAAACTGGTCAATCTTTCTTGAAGCATTGTACTTCTTAATTCATTTTTTATTCTTTTCAATTTTGAGAAGGAGCGTTCCCAACTGCAGTTGGTTATCATCATGCTTAAAAAGATTCTCAAAGCAATTTCTACATTTGGAAACGTGTCTTCAATTTTGTCTTCTTTCAAAAGATGATATATACCTGAAACACTGTTAGTTTCTTTATTTTCACTAGTCTGATCACTTTTCAAGTATTCTGTTAGATGCAGACATTCCATTTCTAGCTCTTTCTCGTTAACACTGTTATGATAGATTTTAGTGAATTCTTTGCAACTTACACTCAACTCCTCGGAACTCAAAGTTTTCAAGCGAGATAAAAAACCGAACCGATGATTTATTTCCTTGTACGAAATCAACCGCTGTTTTTGATGAATGCTCAGGGTATCGATTATGGGAATAAAAGTTTCTACTTTGAATTTCTCTCTCCCTTTTAGTTGGACTGATGGCGCAGAGCCATCAAATATTGCCTGACGTGAGCTTCTACCTCTTATTCTTTAAGATAGGTCCTTGTAGTCACACTCTGGATTTTTCTCTTTAGAGCGCACGATTCGAAGTCATCAAATTTGTCCCTGACGTTAATAACGAAATCTTCAAGTGAAGCTAACAAATTAGTTGCAACGTCCATTGTTATAGTTTTTTTCTGAAGATAAGTACTTGTTTTGTCTATTCTTTCCAATATGGTGTTCCAAATTTCTGTCAGTAAAATAAATTCCAGGTTTTCCATTTTTTTGGACAAACTAAGAGCCTGGTGCCTAGTTTCTTGTCGCTGCTCTGCATCCTCCGCGATCGACGTCAAAGCTTCTATAATTTGTTTATGGCCTTGATGTAAGGCGCTTACTGCACCAGCTCGCGCAGACCATCTGGTTTCAGAAAGACTTTTAAGAACTTTTTTTGAACCTAAATATTCAGTCAATGTATTCCATCGATGAGTAGAATCCGAAAAAAAATGGTACAAATTCTGAACCATTTGAAAAAAACTGGTTGCCTCTCGTACACACCCAGCGGCATGAAGACCTACCAAGTTTAGAGAATGACCCGCACAAGGTACAATGGTAGCAACATCACATTTCTCCCTGATTTTCGTTTGGAGACCAGCATACTTTCCTGACATATTTGAAGCATTGTCGTAGCTTTGCCCTCTGCAATCTTTGATTTGTATATAATGATTCTCTAGAAATTGCAGGATGGTTTCCGCTAAATATTTTGATTTATGCTCTTTGATAGGTATAAATTCCAAAAACCTTTCAATTGGAGCACGGTCTTTTACGTATCGAATTATAAAAGTTAACTGGTCAGTATGAGACAGATCGGGCGTGCTGTCAACGCTAATTGAAAAATATTTAGCTAATTTAACTTCATTTGTAATTTTTTTAGGACCTGTTTTCCCATTACGTTAATAAACTCATTACAAACATTCGCTGATAAATAAGAAATGTGTCCCTTTCCAGGATTCCCAAATTTTTTGAGTTGATCTGCAAGAAACTCATCAAATGCACTTAATAACTCCACACATCCTAAATAATTTCCATTGTAGGGAGATCCAAGGATTTCATTGAAATCACCTACTAATAAGCAGATAGAGTTGCCAGTGTTAGGCCCCTAGTTCATGAGACTACTGTAAAAGCAGATAGATAATTATTATGTATAGTCAGGTAAATATAGTTTAATATCGGTTGGTGATCTGTAAATAAGGGGCCCCAAAGATCGCGGGGCCCTGGGCACTTGCCCAGTGTGCCCATGCGTAAAGACGGCCCTGAGCCTGAGTATGTAGTTGTCGAATATTATTTTGCACCTCTTTCTGTTCCATGCGATTTCTTCCAATTTTCCAGGCTGATCAACAATACAATCTCAGGCCAGTTCACTGAATTTTTGGTCCGTATACATATACGGCGTCCGCACGCTGGTTAGGAACTAACTTCTTACGCTGTGCCTTCGGCATAAATTTCGTCTTCTTTTTGAGTGAAATCATAGTTAATTTCATTTACAAAAAAAAAAAAAACTCTAGCGCAACTGAACCACTAGAAACACTAATGTTCGAAGAACAGTAGAAGAATCGTGCAGGTTTTGAGTGCATATTCCACCACATGAGCTGCTTATTACGGCCAAACTGTTTCAAATGCCACGTTTTACTTTGGTCTGAATGCATTATAACTCATATGGTAGAAGGTTTCAGATATTACCACTGGCATGAATTTCAACGTTTATGAGAGCAAAACACGGGTTAATTATATTCGTTATTAGTTGCTTATTTCACAAAATTTTGAAAGCAGCATCTCATATAACATCAATGAAGAAAATGCTCAGTGTCTGCAGCACTGTAACTGGAGTTGGTGTTTGGGGCTGCGATCCGAAAAATTTGCAGAACTGGGAATTGAAGCTTCGGTTATTTATTTTCATTGTAAATGTTTCCGGTATGAATACTAACTATAAGCATTTATTGATACAAAAGTAGCACAACCGACTCGTGCTGGCAACCTTTCGCCAGTATCAAAGCCAAGAATATATCACATCTGCTTCACGTCGTTATATTACATTCGAAGTTATAGGAGTATAAAGAAATTTAGGGTTACCTGCAGCGAGTTTTTTCAAATAATCGAAAGCTTAATATTTGCTGTTTATTGTCACTACAATATCATTACCAATTGAAAATTCTACGATAAAACCGCTGAATAAAGTTATTGCAATTAAACACAAAACCAACAATAGCTGGCAACCCTATCATGGCTTTTCAACCAAATTTGGCCCGAATAATGTTTAAAATAGGTTCCACTAATTGTATGAAATTCGAATTGATTTCATGACTGCACTGGAAGTTATAGGGCAAAAAGTTTTATTTTCCTGAGGAAATTTCAAAACCAAAGACACGAAAATTACCATAGCTGGCAGCACCAATCGAAGTTTTCAACCAAATTTCTATCAAACAGAGTTTAGAGTAAGGTTCAGCTTCTGTGTCAATTTCATGAAAATCTGGTAACTTATTCACATTTCATAGGGCAAAAAGCAGTTTTTTTTCTTTGTAATTTTTCAACATGGCACCACTGGCACAGAGTTCCCCACAATTCAAAATCGCTTCTATCTATTTATTTATTCATTGACCAAAACAAGGTACAAAATCACATATTAAAAAAAGGACATCAAAGTAAAATAAAAATAGAAAAGTAAAGTAAAGTAAAGGAAAAGTAAAAACAAACAAGTTAAATAAGTAAAAAACAAACAAATTAAAGAAAAAAGAGTAACAAATAAATTAATAAATAGCAATCAATAAATAAACATTGACATAAAAGCTATAGCTTAAGGTTAAGGGTACGGATGGCATGGAAAAGAGAGGACTTGAAGGATGATTTGGAAATCGTAGGGGAATATAAATTGCTTATTCTGTTGAATACTCTGCAGCATCTATTTACTGGCTCATTAGCTCCATATGTGGTCGAATGAGAATATTCTTTTAGGAAACGATTGGACCTGGTGTTCCTCACAGGGATATTTATCAAAATTTTATTAGTCAGGAATTCTACATTAATAGCGCCTCTAATGACGTCGAATGTGAAGCAGGCCGATATCACCATTCTTCTGGAGGCTAGTGTGGATAGGTTTAAATGACCCAGTCGAAACTCATAAGGGGGTAGGCTATTAAAATCATAAGGGTTGTATAGCTCTCGCAAGGCGAAAAGTAAAAATTGCTTTTGTATTGACTCGAGTCTGTCACTGTGAATTTCAAAAGCAGGATTCCAGCTAATACAAGCGTATTCGAGAATAGGACGTACGAGTGAAGTGTATAAAGATCTTGTGACCCACAGACTACGAAATTCTTTGGCTCGTCTTTTGATGAAGCCAAGTTGTTTGTTTGCACGAGAAAGTATTTTATCGTAGTGTAAAGTGAAGCGGAGTTTTTCATCTAAGATAACACCGAGGTCAACAATGTTATCAACTCGAGTTAGCACATTATTACCGAGGAAGTACGAATTGTGTGTGACCGTGCATTTTCTGGAAAAACTAATAACCTGGCATTTATTAATGTTGAGAGAGAGCTTATTTACATTGCACCAATGATCAAGGGAATCAAGTTTGGATTGGAGAAAGAGGGCATCCGATTTCGATTCAATGGTCAGATAAAGTTTGAGGTCGTCTGCATAGAGTAAATGAGGTACGCCTGCTAGGACGTCAGATAGATCGGAAATAAATATATTGAAGAGAAGTGGACCAAGATGGCTACCTTGGGGTACACCAGAGGTAGCACTAACGTTTTTCGATAAAAACCCTTGAAATTTTACACATTGTGTTCGATCGCAAAGGTAGGAAGTCAGCCAGCTGAGTAGAGACCCGGTAATACCGAATTTCTGTAGCTTAAGAATTAAGGCAGAATGGTCAACTCTGTCAAATGCCTTACTGAAGTCTGTGTAGACTGCGTCAATTTGGTAACCTTTTTCCATTTTGCATAGGACGTCTGAGATTAGGATTGTCAAATTCGTGGTAGTTGAGCGACCTGGATCTTTCAGCCGGACAATGATCCAAAACATACAGCTAGAAGTGTCAAGGAATGGTTGCTGTATAAAGTCCCTCATCAGCTTCACAGTCCGCCTCAGTCTCCCGATTTTAACCCTACAGAGCATTTATGAGAGGAATTGGACCGCAGAATTCGTGAGCCAGCCGTAAAAGCAACTATTACTAGCAAAGAGACCCTGAAATCTGCTCTGCTGTGTACCTGGATGAATATTCCACCCGAAATTACGGGATATCTCGTTCGTTCAATGCGAAGGCGTTTAGAAGCTGTTATTAAGGCTGGTGGAGGGCCTACAAAGTATTGAGCTCACGGTTTTTGGTCATTCTCGTTCTTTTCAAAACATGGCTCGTAGTGTATGCTGACTTTCGATGGATGAATTTTCTTAGTTTTCATGGCTTATTTCTTTCTGTGTTCGGATTTTCTTTATTGTTATGTTATGAAACTTATATTTACTGCCAATAGAGCTACTTTTACGTTTTCATTGCATTCTCTCTTTTTCCACTGTACCATATTCGTGTTTTTACATTGTGTATGCTGACTTTTGTGAGCCACTGTATATATATATATATATATCATCAAAAACTTTCAGTGAAAAAATCTCAGGAACGCACCATCCGATTGAACTAAAATTTTCAGGACACATTGGTGTATATGCAGAATAGTGCCAAGTCTCACAAAAAGTTAAAAATCTTTAACCCTTTGGAGCCGGCGGCTATTTGAGTGATATTTTTAATACACCTATTATTCCGTACACAAATAATTTTTGCAAAAAATAAAGTTGACGAAATAAATTTCAAACGTGTTTTACATGGGAATCAGATAATGTTTTGGAATTTCTTAACCCCATGTGTGCGCTGGGTGCCTAAAAAGAGAACGGGAAAACTTGAAAATTTTTAAATTGCGATAACTTTTGACACAGCTATTCGATCATTACGAAATTTTCAGGACATATTGGTATTATTTAGTTGTAGATTTGTGTAGCTTTAAGTGAGCGTGCTGGCAACCCTGTAGCTAGGGCAGGCACTGAAAGTGAAAACCTCCAAATCATAGTCTCTCTTGAAAAAATGCCGCTTCTTCAAAAAAAAGCCACTCATATGTAAATCTTGTGCTTTGTTTACATAGACAATAAAAAAAATTTGATATGGTATAACGGGCACGTCTGGTAACCCTTGCCCAATTTACCTATATTTTTAGCATCAAAAACTTCTGTTCACGGAAACTCACGATCCGATGAGCAGAATTAATTGAAATTCACAGAATATATTGGTCTTAAATAGGACCAGGTCTGATAGAAGTGATTTTGAAATGCAGGCAATTCTGCGCCAGTGGTGCCATCTTGAAAAATCACTAAAAAAGATAACTGCTTTTAGCCCTATAAATTCTGATTGAATCGTTCGATTTTAATGAAATTCACACAGTAGCTGGGGAGAAATTTGGTTGAAAAATTCGGTTGGAGCTGCCAGCTATGATAATTTTGGTGTCTTAAATTTGAAAAACTCAACGACCTATCAGACCTGGTCCTACTTAAGTCCAATGCATTCTGTAAATTTTAATTGTATCTGATTATTGATTCGTGAGTTCCCGTGAACAGAAGTTTTTGATGCTAAAAATATAGGTTAACTGGGAAAGGGTTACCGTTCTTGTCCGACATGAAATTTCCAAAGTTTTACTCTGAACGTGTAGATAAAGCATAAAATTTGTATACAGATTGGTTTTATTGTAAGAAATGGACATTTTTAAGGATATTCGATGGTTTGAATGTTTTCACCTCCAAATTTTTATTTTTTCAAATTTAAGACACCAAAATTATCATAGCTGGCAGCTCCAACCGAATTTTTCAACCAAATTTCTCCCCAGCTACTGTGTGAATTTCATTAAAATCGAACGATTCAATCAGAATTTATAGGGCTAAAAGCAGTTATCTTTTTTAGTGATTTTTCAAGATGGCACCACTGGCGCAGAATTGCCTGCATTTCAAAATCACTTCTATCAGACCTGGTCCTATTTAAGACCAATATATTCTGTGAATTTCAATTAATTCTGCTCATCGGATCGTGAGTTTCCGTGAACAGAAGTTTTTGATGCTAAAAATATAGGTAAATTGGGCAAGGGTTACCAGACGTGCCCGTTATACCATATCAAATTTTTTTTATTGTCTATGTAAACAAAGCACAAGATTTACATATGAGTGGCTTTTTTTTGAAGAAGCGGCATTTTTTCAAGAGAGACTATGATTTGGAGGTTTTCACTTTCAGTGCCTGCCCTAGCTACAGGGTTGCCAGCACGCTCACTTAAAGCTACACAAATCTACAACTAAATAATACCAATATGTCCTGAAAATTTCGTAATGATCGAATAGCTGTGTCAAAAGTTATCGCAATTTAAAAATTTTCAAGTTTTCCCGTTCTCTTTTTAGGCACCCAGCGCACACATGGGGTTAAGAAATTCCAAAACATTATCTGATTCCCATGTAAAACACGTTTGAAATTTATTTCGTCAACTTTATTTTTTGCAAAAATTATTTGTGTACGGAATAATAGGTGTATTAAAAATATCACTCAAATAGCCGCCGGCTCCAAAGGGTTAAAGATTTTTAACTTTTTGTGAGACTTGGCACTATTCTGCATATACACCAATGTGTCCTGAAAATTTTAGTTCAATCGGATGGTGCGTTCCTGAGATTTTTTCACTGAAAGTTTTTGATGATATATATATATATATATACAGTGGCTCACAAAAGTCAGCATACACAATGTAAAAACACGAATATGGTACAGTGGAAAAAGAGAGAATGCAATGAAAACGTAAAAGTAGCTCTATTGGCAGTAAATATAAGTTTCATAACATAACAATAAAGAAAATCCGAACACAGAAAGAAATAAGCCATGAAAACTAAGAAAATTCATCCATCGAAAGTCAGCATACACTACGAGCCATGTTTTGAAAAGAACGAGAATGACCAAAAACCGTGAGCTCAATACTTTGTAGGCCCTCCACCAGCCTTAATAACAGCTTCTAAACGCCTTCGCATTGAACGAACGAGATATCCGGTAATTTCGGGTGGAATATTCATCCAGGTACACAGCAGAGCAGATTTCAGGGTCTCTTTGCTAGTAATAGTTGCTTTTACGGCTGGCTCACGAATTCTGCGGTCCAATTCCTCTCATAAATGCTCTGTAGGGTTAAAATCGGGAGACTGAGGCGGACTGTGAAGCTGATGAGGGACTTTATACAGCAACCATTCCTTGACACTTCTAGCTGTATGTTTTGGATCATTGTCCGGCTGAAAGATCCAGTAAGGCTAATTTCTGCACAGAAGGTATCAAATCGCCTCGCAATATGTTCAAATACATGTATTGATCCATAGTAATATCAATAAAATGTAATTGCCCCACACCAGCGGCCGACATACAGCCCCATACGAGGACTGACCCTCCATCGTGTTTCACTGTAGAACGCAAATTCTTCTTTGCCAATGCTTGGTTCCGCTTCCTCCACACGTATCCGCACCCGTCAGAGCCATAAATATTATACTTTCTCTAATCACTAAATAGAACTTGATTCCAAAAATTTTCGTCCTTATTAAGATGCAGGCGAGCGAAGTCAAGCCTCTTCTTTTCATTTACTGGAGAAATGGAAGGTTTTCTGCGCGGAACTCTACCGTTATAACCCTGATTTCGCAAAACTCTACATATTGTTTCTGGACTCACTTGCTTCCTTGTTGCCTTTGCAAGTGCAGCGGTCATTGCCGGAGCACTTTTTTGTGGCTCCTTGCTTATTTTCCGTAACAAGTCTCTCTCATCTCTCTTATTTAAGGATTTGGGTCTACCTGTTCGTTGTTTATTTTGTATTCTCCCTTCTGTTTCCGCTTTCAGTATGATCGTTTGCACCGTTGCCCGACTTCTTGCAACTATTTTATCAATTTCGCCACACGACTTCCCTTCCACTCGTTCACTAAGGACGATTTTTCGCACTTCCAAACTCGTTTCTTCCCGTGTACTCATTTTTAAGCATTAAAGGCACCCAGATTACTTTAGTTTGATCGACTTGCAATGTACTAATGTTTATCTTTGTATATTAACACGGGTAGCAATCTTTATCGCAGTATGACTCATCGCTTAGACTGATTCTTTTGAATTTTCTGTGGTGTATGCTGATTCTTGTTATTTACTATGTATATGTGTATGTATATTCTCATTAATTCTGTGTAAAATAGATTACAATGTCTCTGATATTCCTTTTAAGTTCGTTTTGCACCCGTCATTTCATTTTTTTTCTACCTATATATTGCCAATTCCGCGTTTTTAAGCGGTGTATGCTGACTTTTGTGAGCAACTGTATATAGAAATATGAATTTTTGGCCAAAGTGATTTTAATACTAATGTTCTTCTTCGAACATTAGTAAAAAACATTTTAATCTTCTCTCGCCGATTGTCGAAAAAGAAATGTCAAATGCGTTTTTACATTGGCGTTACAGCATGAACTGTGTAGGGCACACACCCGTACCTCATTCTCGCACTAATAAGCAGAAAGTCGAAAATTGGACCATTTCGTTCAATTTCTAATCCATTCTCTCTTATATCTGTGGTTTCATTATACCCACACTCCAATCATTTATCATTTCATGCCAATATATGTAGCATATCCATTCTTTCGAGCTAAAAAGTGAGATTTGGTGTTTATCAAAAAGACTTGTCAACATTTAGCTTCACGATTAAGTCAGTACCAGCCTTAAAGCGTTTATATCGAATTATCGTCTTTGTCTCAATTATGTACATACATCTTGGTCCAATTAAATTTGATTATGCCACCAGGATTCTTTTTTCTCGCTACTTACGACGCATTCCTACGAGTGCTATTATTAGTACTTTGATTATGACCAAACAAGAAGCAGATTTTCGCACGTTCTTCGGTTGTTTGCTTTTTGTTTGTATCAATAGAATTAATGTCTGAGAAAATAGACTACAAGTTCTTGCGAAATCAAAATCACGCAACAGTTGAGTACTCGTAGTAGAGACAAAGCGTACAGACTACGTTTTAGTAGAGACGTAGCAGACTCCGTATCTAGGAAGCACTTAAGATATGAGCAGGTTCGGTTGCCTTTCAGTGTAACAATGTTCACTTTGCTCAACTACTTTGTTGGCTTCCAAGAGGCTGTAAAGGACCAACCGCAAATTAAGCGGAATTTTTCCGTTGAAGATCTCACGTAATGTCCTATTAAGAGACGACTAAGTAAGAATTGCGATGTAATTTCTTGTACAACTGATGAATGCGATTAATTCGAGAAGACATCCTTTAGATTGATTACAATCGCAATCCATTGCTCATTATGGTGAAACTAATCTTCAGGTTTTCATTTCAATCGAACTACCGTCACAATCGACTCAAACAACTGCTGAGCCCACCTGGCTGACTCAAAACCTTACATAAAGGTATGTTTCTAAAACCGGCAAACTGTAGTCGCTTGCATTCCCGAAATAACTACAGACAATAATCTTCCGAAATGTATCTTCTGAAACGCCTTCGCGAATACTTTTCAATTTTGCATTTCACCCGAGATCTGTCGCAATTCGAGCAGTACTTTTGTTGAGTCACTCCCTTTCTTAATTGCGGATTTTAATACTTATTGCTCTGATTTTTATGTAACAATCGCTGATGGAGTTGCTGTCGCAGAAATATGCTGTATGTATGTACATAAGTGCGCTGCTATGTTACGTTAAGTATGAAACTACTGCATGTGGGTGTAGAGATTATCAGGTATGCGGTTGCATGACGATTGGGACGGAATTGCAGTAAAGTTATTGCTATGGTTGGCGGCTGGTAGATCGACGAGCATGTTACGTTTGTCATTGTTATTGTTTAAAAATAATTCGACTACCTCAATTTGTAGTCTAAATGAGGTGCTGCGCTGCGAGGCACTTTCTCCACACATGATTTTGCAGAGTTCGTTATTCGTGCGAGCTTAAGGCAAGCCATCTAACGATGACATGTTTGATTTTACTTCTCGGTGTCATGTTTTCGCTCGAAACCACAGCGGACAGTGAAGAATTTCGGAAAAACCAATTTGAATTTATGGATTTGCACCGAATACAAATTCCAAGCGGCCTTGACTATCAGAAAGTGGCGTAGGTTGAACCGATGGCGTATTGTAGACAGTCAGTCACCTTCAGACGAAAGCTGGTAGGTACACGAAGTTTGATTCAAGCAATGAAAGTTTTACAGCTATCGTAAACTAGAGATCCGTATGATGAAGATAGGTTGCATATCATTTCGTGTTACCATTAATGGCATCCGTCAAATTAATCAATTACTGACTTCATGCATGAGGATTCGACAGATTAATTGAACAGAAAATAGTTCTAGACAAGTGCAATTAAGAGTTTTGTTACTATGAAATATTATTCCTCACTTCGAGAAGTTTAGGGCCGGGGCTTTCACATGCGAACATGGAACAGGGGCGCTAATACACATATGAAAAATTTCAAACCTTTTCCCCCCGCTAAATAATCTTTAGTCACGATAAAATAATCTTAAGCGCTTTTTCTGTAAAAAATTATATTGTTTTAAAAAAATGTTTTTTTATTCTTGCACAAAAAACCACATTCTTTTCGAAGAGAATTTTTTACTACATGCATGACATATGTACATAAGTAATATGTAATACGCGAACGGAAACGCGGTTTCACCGCAACTGCGGCTCGGCGGCTTAGCTGCTAGCGAATACGCGACTGAGTTAAATACGAAGGCATGGTTGCCAGGTTCTTTCTAGCCAAATCCCCCAACAGAGTTTCTAAATACCCCAAAAGATACTAAATTGCTTGAAAAATCTCCCAAATGATTGTCTCTGCATATACATGTTTATACACTGAAAAAAATCCACATGACGCCCAGAGCCATGTAACATAGCGCATTATTTATGGCCCCATACGCTATGTATATAGAACTCTGAGCTATGCAATATGGCTCCCAGCACCATAATGTCAGAATCTACATAGCGCGTGGTCCTATGTAACATGGCGCAGCATTTATGGTACCACACGCTATGTACATGGTACCCTGAGCCATGCAGTATGGCTCCCAGCGCCATAATTACATGGCGCAGAAATTATAGCCCCACACGTTTTATTGCATAGTGCAATGAGCCATGCAATATGGCTTCGGTTGAAGAAGATAGCTCCAATTATAACTCGCAGCCATACTGTGTGAGGGGACGTATAAATGTGAGTATCAACGATAGAAACGCTTTAGCCAGATTTGGCTAATTCCCGCCAATTGCACTATCTAAAAGTTAAATTGGCGGGGGAAGATTTTTGATACTGCGGGTTGGTGAAATTAGGGCATTGTAATGTATTTGAAAAACTGAAGTTGAGCTATATATTGTTTATGAAAAACTATATTTGGGGTGTATACTGTTTTGATAAAATATATTTCGGTTGTATAATGTTTTGGAAAACTATATTTGGACTGTATATTGTTGTTGAAAACTATATTTGGACTGTATATTGTTGTTGAAAACTCTATTTGGGCTATACAGTAAAACCTTTAATCGGGACACATCGAACCACCTGAATAATCGAACTATAAAAATACCGTGCATACAATTTCTTTAAAAAAATTAACTCTGCACTGAAAAAACACATAGCGCCAGACGCCATGTACTATAGTCCTCTACGACATGTACCATAGTCGTCCACGCCATGTACTATAGTCCTCCACGCCATGTACTATAGCCCTCCACGCCATGCACTATATGCTGTAAACACAAAACAGCGGCATTGTCGCAGCGGCGCCACAGAGGGACGCGTGAATGCCGCAGTTGAATTTGGTGAACCACAATGCAGCCACAATGTCGCTGTCAATGCAACCAAGGCACCAACCAAATTCATTTTTTTTCTTTTGTGTTGCTAAATCCTGTTGTACGAGGATTAGGTTGGCTTATCACAATACATATCAGCCATCGCTTGTCTATTCCACCAGACCATTTAATCTAGTTCAAGTATACTTTATTGAACCTAGTGATGATGCCAACCTATGGTTGGGGTATCACCGCTAGCGGTGCGCCAAAATTAGAAATTTGGCAAATTCTGCCGCTGCCGCAAATTCGGCCGCAGGCATTGTGGGTATTACCATTCAAAACAGTGCATTCAAATTTTTTGACTGCGGTTTGCCGCAACGCACTACGGCAAATCGCTGTATTGTGATTAACCTAATAGTCCTCCACGCCATGTACTATAGTCCTCCACGCCATGTACTGTAGACCTCCATGCCATGTAATGGCATGGTAATGTACTATAGTCCTCCACGCCATGTACTATAGACCTCCATGCCATGTAATGGCGTGGAGGTCTATATTACATGGCGTGGAGGACTATAGTACATGGCGTGGAGGGCAATAAGCATAGTGCCTGCTCCTATGTACTTTCCGCCATGTACTATGGCGTGTGGCACTGTATTTTATCACAATCCCCAAATTGACTATGTACATGGCGCCAGAAGTCTATAAATTATGGCGTCTGGCGCGATGTGTTTTTTCAGTGTATATTTATACGTTTAGCTGGATACTATTACTTCGAGGCTGAAAATGTCAGTTTTTTGTCTATCAACTTTACAAGTTCATCAGAGGAAGAAAAATAAAAACGCAATGAAAATTTAAAAGCTGAATCAACAATGTAAATACGCGTCTGAAATGTAAATGAAATCAAAAGTAAATACTCCAGTAAATTATTTTTAATATTAATTTAAATTTAATTTGAAATAAAATGTTAACTTAATTTTAAAAGAACTATCATCCTACATGGAACTGCACTGTGGTGGAACAAAACCACACACCAAACTACTACCAACATACTAAACTAGCTTCAAAAGATGGCCTGCTTGCTGATTACAGAAGCAATGAACTCCACTCCAAAAGCGGGACTAGAGGCCCATCCAAACCTAAAACCGCTACACTTCCAAATTTAGCAAGAAGCAAAGAAGCAATAGGCCTGCAGGTACAAGTCAGGAGACCCAAAAGGCCATCTTAAAAATCTGGAGGACATTTGGCTCATAATGGAAATATTGAGCTTGAGTGATCGAATAAAGACCAAAACTGCTTTCGAGAAGAGGGTTGAGGTCACAATTCCACCAAGGAACAATCAACCCTCTCGTACAAAGGGGCGCAAATGTGGTACACGGATGACTTAAAGATGGATTGTTTAGTAGGAGCACTGATAGTAGGGCCCAAGTGTGAAATGCATTTCTCTCCCCCAAAGAAGGCCACCTTCTATCAAGCATAACTATCTGGCATGCTTAGAGCCACACATAAAATAAAGATAAAAAATTCTAAAAGGGTTTGAGTTAAGATTCTATTGGATAATCAAGCAATTCTCAAGGCTATCAGTCGTGATCACATAAATTCAACTATAGTCTTAAAGATGAACGAGGCCTTAAATGATATAGGGATACAGTGCAGAGCTCCGGCCATTAGAGGCACCTACTTGATCCCTGTAAACTCCTTTCATATTTGCTCCCTGTAAAACTTTCAGATTCCAACGACTTCAACCTGACGAGTACCTTCAATGGCAACGATTTGCAGCAAGTTTGTCCGACTTCTAATCAAAACGGTAATTGGTTGGATCTTGTGTTAACTAACGCCTATGACAAAGTAGTGGCAAGTCCAACTAATGATGCGGAGCATCTTTTTTGTAATAGTTTGCACCATACAGCACTCTCAGTTGAACTTGCCACTCCTGATTGTATTTATTGAAGAACGTACAATAGTTCAATTGTATATGACTTTCTTAATGCTAATTATGAATAATTATCACCTTGACTCTATAGATTGGACGAATACTCTTTCAACGTTCGATCTTGAGGAAGTCATTTCTACTTTTTGTAACAAAACCTTTGACACCGTTGAAAAATATGTACCTAAGATAAAAAAAAAGTTGTCTGAGCCATGGCTTGATAGGGACCTTAGGCATTTGCGAAATCGTAGGAACAAGCTTTATAAGCGGATTAAAAACAATATCGACGTTAGTTCTGCCATTCAGGAAAAATATAAAGAAGTTGCTAAGCAGTTTTTAGCAAAATTTTACGAGGCTTATGGCTATTATATCAAGCCAACCGGCGAAAATATAATCCGCGACCCGAAAAATTTTTATGATTATGTAAATGTGAAGCGAAAAACTACTGGTTATCCATCGTCGATATTCATATATCACTTCTTCCTCTCCTAATGATATCACTTCTTCCTCTCCTAATGATATCACTTCTTTCTCTCCTAATGGGATTTGTGATTCATTCGCTCATAGTTTCCAGAATATTTTTAATGCACCAGACCCATCAATCTCACACCTATTTTTCTCTCATTCTACTCGTACGGCTTTGGTTGGCCACTTCGAAACTACACGTGACGAAATACGTAAAGCTTTCTCGGAAGTCGACTGCAACAAAGGTCCTGGGCCCGATCTTCTTCCTCCAACTTTCTTGCGCAAGTGTGTAGAGTAGCTTATAGCTCCCTTTCATATTTTTTTCAACATACCACTTTCGTCTGGAGTTGGAAACTTTCATATGTCACGCCCATCTTCGAAAATGGTGATAGACGCTGTATGGTGATAGACGCTGAATAATTCCGAAACTTTTTGAAAAGATTGTCTATGATAAACTTTCTCCACTTGTTGGCTCCTGTCTGAACGAGCAACAACATGGTTTTAGAAAAGGTCGCTCAACTACCACAAATTTGACAGTCCTAATCTCAGATGTTCTGTGTAAAGTGGAGAATGAAAACCAAATTGGCGCAGTCTATACAGACTTTAGTAAAGCTTTTGACAGAGCTGACCACCCTACCTTAATTCTAAAGCTTCAGAAATTCGTATTTGCCGGATCTTTGCTTAGCTGGCTGACTTCCTACCTTCAAAATCGAACACAATTGGCACAATTTCAAGCTACCTCTGGTATACCACAAGGTAGCCATCTTGGCCCACTTCTTTTTAATATATTTATCTCTGACCTATCTGACGTCCTAGCAAATATATCTCATCTACTTAAGCCTGACGATCTTAAAGTCAATCATATCATTAAATCTAAATCCGATGCACTCTTTCTCCAATCTAAACTTGATTCACTTGATCATTGGTGCAATGAAAACAAGCTCTCTATCAACATTGCTAAGTGCCAAGTTATAAGTTTTTCCCGAAAATACACCTTCTCACATAACACGTCCTTCCTCGGCAATAATTTGTTAGCTCGAGTTGAAAACGTTGTTGACCTTGGTGTTATCTTTAATGAGAGACTCCGCTTCACCTTGCATTATGATAAAATACTTTCCCGAGCAAACAAACAGCTAGGCTTCATTATAAGACGTGCTAAGGAATTTCGTAACCTGTGGGTCACAAGATCCTTATACATCTCACTTGTACGCCCCATTCTCGAATATGCTTCCATTTGCTGGAATCCGGCTTTTGAAACCCACAGTAACAGACTCGAGTCCATACAAAAGCAATTCTTACTTTTCACATTGAGAGAACTATACATCCCTTACGATTTTAATACCCTTCCTCCTTATGAGTTTCGACTGGGTCATCTAAACTTATTAACACTTGCATCCTGAAGAAGGATGATTTCGGCTTGCTTCACAATTGACGTCAGTCGAGGATTTATCAGAGTTGAATTCCTAAATAGTAAAATGGTGTTAAATAACCCTGTAAGGAACACCAGTTTCTCTCGTTTACTTAAGGAATATCCACACTCCACTACTTACGCAGCTAATGAGCCGATAAATAGTTGCTGCAGGATATTCAATAGCATAAGTAATCTGTATTCTCCAACGATCTCAAAATTATCCTTCAAATCCTCCCTTGTCCAAGCCATCCGCAACCCCTTATACTAAGCTATTTGTCAATGTTTGATTTATTGGTTATTTATTTGTTGTGATTTATTTATTTGTTAGTTATTTAATTTTTTATTTTTATATACTCATATTAATTTTCAATTTTCAATTTTGCTTTGTATTGTTTATATAACTTGTACCTTGCTTGATTAGTAAATCAAATAAAATAATGGATTTAATGGATGAATGAATTTAATGGGAAAGTAGATTCTGACCCGGACCTTCGTGGCCTGTAAATGGAATTATTTTAGTAAGTAAAAATCTTATACAACCCCTGTTTTGTTGACCCGAGTATCTTTAGAAGATTTTTTTTGTCATCTGCAGCGAAAAAAAAACGATAGTAAGCTATAAAACGATATAAAACGATAGTCGGGTAGTTGGTTTCGTGGTAAGAAGTACCTCTAGTTTCGCAAGTAGCCAAACGAAAATTACCATCTACAAGTCGCTGGTCCGCAGTATCTTAGAATATTGCTCTCCTGTTGGAAATCTTTTTTATAATTCTTGCAAAGCAAAATTAGAAAGAGCTCAAAAACGGTTTCTCAATATCATCTGCTTCAAGGCTAACATACAGAACAGACTGCCTTCATATGAAGAGAAGCTTCGATACTTCAAGTTAATATCTCTATCTGATTGTCTCTATCTAGGACTCTACTTTCTTTTATAAGTTAGCTAACAACCTTAATGACTGTCTTCCTTTGCTTTCAAAAATTAAACTCCGCACTTCTAGGCTATTTCAGAGAGCATATAATAATGAGCCATTTCATTCAAATACATGGAAAGTTTATCTTGGGGAGAACGCGCCGATAGTTAGAATGTCATGCCAATTTGACAATATGTAGAAAGTTATGTGTATTTTTAAAATAAAGTAAATGAATTCAAAAACGGAGCTAGAATCTACTATAAAAAATAATGAATAGCTTTTCTGTCAGTAGTCTGTGTTTCTACCGCTTATTTCTAGGCCCTTACAATTACCTAATTTTGTAGTTTTCCTTGCATACTGGATTATTTTAACTTCTATCTTTGTTATAAATTTCTACCTCGACATCGTCAATTAATTGTTTGATCAATTTTTAATGCTTAGTTACTTGTCTAATGATGAAAGTTGTGCTAGCCTTTAATTCTGATTCCTAAATAACATAAAATTATAATGTAAATGAGTTACTAGCATATATATTTATGTATCATTTTGGTTTTCTATTTCAAATAAATAAATGAATAAATAGAAAAAGCCTTAGCTCGATGTCACTAAACTACCCCATATCATGTTTCAAACTATTAAACGATTTCAAATACAATTAAATGCGGTAAGTTACATTGTTAAACAATTAATCACCTCCACGCTATGACCGAAATGCAAATGAGCCGAAGACCAGGATTGTGGGTGCATGGTAAATAAATTCTAAGTTAGTGACTTCAACAACTGGCTTGCTTCAAACAGTAAAAGATGAAAAGAATAAGAACTAGAAAAGATGCTGGTTGATGCTTCATTGTAATCAAGACAACAGCAAATTAAAGACATTGGCAGCATTCTCGTATAATGAATAGATTTAAATTTTCTTTGTTCCATTGTTGGAGTATTGTCGTAGAGGTTCAGTGCAATTAGAAAAGGCTAACGTTTTTGGCATCTGTACTTGACATTTAATTTATTTCGGAGCGTCCTGTATTCAAATTAAATTCCCGTATCAATGACATTATCTTGTACTGTTTATAGACTGGAATGTACCGTTGCGTCGATGAACTTCCAAACTCCCACACGATACGATTTGCGTAACTGCTAATTCCTAATGCGAATTTTCTTTGAATTTTAGCAAGTGCTGTGATGTAGGGAGAGGAGTCTTGCGAATTGAACTGATAGTAAAACTAAAATAATTATTCTAGGACCAATCTATTCATCATTATATTATAATTTTTTGTGGGTAATATATCCTTTTTATCACACTTGTGCTATTTGCACAATCCATATAGCCAAAACAATTATTTGCGATACTTTTAGGGCGGTAAATGGTACTTCACGTATATATTCTTAAAAATCAGCTAAATAAACCCAACTCATTTGAGCCCCAAAAGTCTAGATAGTTGTCATGTTCAGTCGTGGCCACAATTATTTACACAACGCTAATCATGAAGAAAAATTTGAATGAAATCTAAATAACTCCTTCAATTTTTATTACAACAAAATGCAATTTTATTCAGTTATTCATTGCCAAATTTATAGTTACTTGACAAAAGCACCATTGAAATAAAACATTACAGAACAAAAATAAAAATAAACTGGCCAAAATTATTTGCACACCCGTCATTATGGTCAAAATTATTTGCACACATTAAGAAAAATTTTCCAGAAAAGTAACGGTAATTCTTCGACTTTGTTTCGATCAGTGATAAAGCTGGAACAAATGTTGGACATCAGTTGACATTAGATTTCATTGTAATAAATTAGCTAGTGACAGTGAAAATGCCTAGAAACGTTGAACTCTCAATCAAAAAGCGGGCGGCAATCGTTGCTGAATTTAATAGCGGTATATCCGCTAACGAAATTGCCAAAAAATTTAAATGTCGCAGGCGGAGCGTTTATTACCAGGTAAAAAAACAACATTTAACTGGCAGTGTTAAAAATGCAGTAGGAAGGGGTCGAAAGAGGGCAACAAGTGAAAGACAAGATACTGTAATACGTCAGTGTATGCAGCGAAATAGTCGCGAAAAGATCAATAACATAATAAATAGTATTAACGAGAGAAAAAATGCCAAAATCAGTAGAACAATAGTTCGGAGAAGACTTTTCGAGGCAGGAATAAAAGCATACGTCATCTGAAAACAGCCGTACATCTCTCCAAAGAATCGGGAAGTTTGCTTGCAGTTTGCATTTGAGCACAGAAATAAGCCAGTCGAATTTTGGACACAAATTTTGTGGACAGATGAAAGTGCTACGTCATTGGACGGAACGTACGGTAGACATTTCTATCCCTACGCACCATTCACATGGGGGTCAAATAATGGTATGGGGTTGTATTTGTTACAATGGGGTTGGTCCAATTGTTGATTGTTCAACAAAGATGCGTTCGTCTGAATACCTCCAAATATTGAACGAAGTTGCATTTGTTGCCGGCGATTATTTGATTGGTCCTGATTTTATACTACAACAGGACAATGCACCAATTCATACATCAAAACGGATTCAACAGTTTTTATCGGACGTTGGGCAAAAAGTCATGAAATGGCCTCCACAAAGTCCTGATTTGAATGTCATTGAGCATGTCTGGCATTTGATGAAATCAACAATTCCTCAAAAGATTGGAAAATCGGCAGCTGAAGCCTCGGAAGACATCTTAAATGCATGGCAGATCCTATCCATCGAAACTATACAGAATTTAGTTGATTCAATGCCAGCAAGACTTGAAGCGGTTATTCGTGCCAAGGGAGGCAACACCAAGTATTAGGTAATGGTCACAAATTACCCGTTTTTTATTAAAGCTAACAATTAGTTTACCTTTTTTCCAGATTTTTCGAAAAAATCAGGTGGAAACCATCCATTGCAAATAATTTTGGCAGTAATGCCGGGTGTGCAAATAATTTTGGCCATTTAGTTTTTATTTTTATTTTTGTTCTGTAATGTTTTATTTCAATTTTGCTTTTGTCAAGAAACTATGAATTTGGCAATGAATAACTGAATTAAATTTCATTTTGTTGTAATAAAAATTGAAGGAGTTATTTTGATTTCATTCAAATTTTTCTTCATGATTAGCCTTGTGTAAATAATTGTGGCCACGACGTATATTGTTTCTAAATGTTGGAGTTTTGAAACTCGATAAATTTTCTCCTGGGTATTGCATTTGTATAATAAGATCAACACTAGCTCCATCAATCCAAAACTAATCAAAATTATACCGTTGCAATAGCTGTTTTAGGGTTTAAAACCTCATTAAAATAGCATATACCACCTGCCTGAAAATTGATATTATTGAATATTTTAATATTCAGATGAGGTCTGTTTAAATTTTGTTGAATAAAAGCTAAATTTCATATCCAAGTTTATTTGAGTTTCCTAGCCAAAGGCAGCTTAAAAATTCATTTTAAACGAAGTAATAGCCACCATTCTCCTATGTTATCAAAAAATTGATTTTTAGAAATTTACGGTTTCTTCAAACATATTTTGAAAATATTTGAAAATTTCAAATAAATCCAGTGGATAGTTTTTGAGATATTTTACAATTACTGAAGAGATTCATGAAAAACACTGATTTTGAGCGTGTGATGGTGGAATGAATTTCTTTTTTGTTAAAACTTATGTTTTTTATAAGTAATAAGCTAGCGATTTGTTCCTTGATATTTTTTTGCTAAAAAAGAAAAAAGCTTTAGCTAAACTAGTGATTTTTTCGTACGATTGATTTTAGATTAACCAATAAAATGTTGCGATGGTAACCGCAAAGCCCGACTTTTGGTATAGGATCTGACAAATATGTTTGCTACAATAAATAGCTCGATCCGACAAACATGTTTGCTACAATAAATAAATTGTTCTCTTTTAAATTTTTTCCAAAACAAAGTTGAAACATAATATAAATAACTAATAGAGTGAGAGCCAGCGCCTGCCAGACATACGGCAAAGTATAAAGGCTAAAATTTTGTGTGTGTTTTCTCACTACTATAGGTAAGAACGTTCAAGGGTTAAAAACCTTGACTAACGGTGGCTTATCCAGGTAGTAGGTAATAAAGATGTGCCTGACCTGGCTTACTAACGTTAAAGTCTAAAGTCTGGGGTTTGTATATTATGTTTAACTATTTTAAGTCAAGGTTTAAGAAGCCAAACCCATCCGAAGGGTCCAACGCTCCCACAGAGTCGGTATAAGGTCAAATACCCCGAGAAAGCGTTGCCTGTGAATATATGTAAGAGAATATTAGTATAAGTTACGACTTTTAGACCTCAGTGAAGTTAAAAAATAATGAAATTTACATCTATGCATACATTTATGTATGTATATATAACTTTCCCCCTTCGAAGGCAAAAGTATACTGCCCTATTAAGCATAAACGTTCTATCTACATTTTATTCAATGACTTGTGTTTTGATTTGTACTGGAAATATATGAAAAGATAGTTTGTACTTTTCGAATCCGGTATTAGCTCGAAAATGATACAAATACAGATAGAACGCTTATGCTTAGTAGGGTAGTATACTGGTCTTGTGTAACTTAGTGCTCCGAAAATTAGGGAAAATGGGTAAAATCCGCCCAAACTCAGCATTAGGTGAATATTCCAAACACATTTTCGTAGCACTAAGTTAAAGTGGTGAAAATAATCACAATACGAAATACGAAAATAATCACGATGAATAAATTATTGTAAAATTGCTAAATAAATATTAATTATGTATATATTTATATACATATATATTGGCACAATATTTTTAAATAAAATAATTGTAGTATTATTATTATTAAATGTAAATAAAATAATTGTAGTATTATTATTATTAGAGTACTAACATATGTTTATGTATATAGGCAAAGTTTTCAGGGGGGATGTATTTACACATCTAAATCAGGTAGATTTAGAAGCTGTCAAGCTTTAAGCGTTCACACTGTGAACGAAGTGATTTAGAATGAGGAGTGAAATTTGTTGAAAATGATGCAGGAACATGGATTTTTACAATTCACATTTTCCTTTTTTGTTCAATTTTTGCTATTTTTGAACGAAATTCGAATGATATTTCATTCAAATCTACTGTGTCCACGGATGGAATTCAGCACGCTCTGAGAACATTTCAGCCGGGAAAAATTCACAATAGTACCTGATTTGCACTTGATCAACTCTAGGTTAGGTTAGTGAAGAGGGCTGCCGAGAACGCGGCCAGCATTAGGCCACCAGTTTGGGCCCATTTGCCACCTTCATAGACAATCACACGCATTCACACTTGCAGCCATGGCACTGGCGGGATTCGAACCCGCAGGCCCCGTAGCACGCCGCTTTTCGGCCTGACACCTTACCGAGCAGAGCTACCGGGCCCCCTGATTAACTCTAAATCAAGTAGTTTTCGACTGTCAGACGCCAAGAAAAATGTATGTGTAATCAGGTAGATTTAAGTTGATTTAGCTCTACAGCGATCAGCTGATCGAAATCGCTTGATTTAGAGTGTAGTGTGAACGGCATATGACAATCATATCGAGCTGTCAATAAATATTTATTTTTAAAAGGCAATACGCCTACGCAAAACAAGGAAGAAGTGTTATGCCGGATTTACATTCTCGCCGAGGAATGCCAAATGTAGACAAGGTCTGTGTGTAAATGGTCTCCTTGTCTATTCTCGGCTGTTTTTTTCATGGCAAGCACGCGTGTGTAAATGGTTTGCTCGTCGGCTCTTGTTTGTTTTATGAAGGGATAATGATCCTTTTATTGTTGTGCCTGAGTGTTTATGACCGTCTCGTCCTAGCTCGAAGCCGCTGGGAGCGATGTCGGTTTTATGCATCGAGTCAAAGGGATTCGAGAGGGTAGCATTTGCTCATTTACATTTTCGAATTTTTCGCCGGGACTTCAAACATGTCTTTGCGTGTCCCAGATTGAAATAACTCAACGCACACCAGGCAGTTGCAATAGCCACAACCTGTACCTCAGCCATCGTTCACTGAACTGAACAAAACAGCTCACAACTGTCGAAAGGTGCATGGTGCAATATCCTAAGTAAACAATTCACCCTATGAAAGATGCATGGTGCAACATCCTAAGTAAACAATTCACCCTATGTCTTGCAGAGTCTTGTCCAATGTCTTGTTGAGTCTTGTTTACAAGACGCTCGTCCCTATGTGTAAACCCGGCATTAGACGCTGTGTACAGAGAATTTGCTTCTAGCACCGTACAATTTTGGGCATTTGAATGCAAACCTGGACCGTACTAGCTTGTGAGACGATTAACGTACGGGACGTCAAAAAACTCCAACCACTGAAGACAAAATTGCTAAAGCTCACTAAATGGTTCTAAAGTAAAGTAACCGCAAAACAACCCTCGTACGGGTGTAGGGGTTGAAGCTGATAGAGAGCTTCATTAGAATTTTTCAATCTTTGTGAATACGAGTGTGGAGTGATTAGTTCCACGACTCACTTCACCCTTGATTAAAATCAGGTACCTAATCAGAGCTAGGTGAACTCAAAGCTTGCTGCGCGGACCCTCGTCCAAACCATGGATACCACAAGCTAGAAGCCAGTGCGTTATCCACTAGGCTACTCAAGCTTCCAAATGGTACTAAACGACCGACAAATTGAAGTAAAAAGATACCAAAAGCTTTAAGTATCTCCAAAAAATGTGTCTGTTATAGCCCGTCCAGACTACGGATACTTAAATATCCGGATACATAAGTATTGTCCTCACTGCAGCGACATCTGCAGATACATTTTACCCTTGCCATGAAAATCAATGAAAAGTGTGGACGATACTTATGTATGCGGATACTTAAGTATCCGTAGTCTGGACGGGCTATTACATATTGAATCAAGTCTTAGACATGAGAAAGCTCTTTTGGAGCAGTTTAGGCACATCAAATGAGAATTTAGGCGAGAATAAATCACTTTAGATGAAATTTGGAGATATCATTATACGCTCGAAACAAAAGTATAGTCAAAACAGTGAAAACAGCGAAGAGCCAATTTTTCGGCTGGGATACTGATGGTGACTGTTTTTGGGATAGTCATGCAGTTATCTTAATTGATTACTTTCAAACTGGAAAAAACCATTACAGAAGCATACCACGCATCATTATTTGACAAGTTGAAGGTAGAAATTGTGTGTGCAGAATAAAATTATATTTCAACAAGACAATGTGCCGTCTCACACCTCAGCGGCTGCCATGGCTAAAATCCACGAGCTACCATTTGAACTACTTGTCAACCCTCCTTACTCAGCAGATTTAGCCCCAGGTGACTTCTTTTAAAAAAAAAAAAGGAATCAGAATGCTATTATTTTTTTAAAAAACTATTTTGCAGAGAAAGACACTGAGTACTATTTGCACGGGTTAAAGAGCTAGAAAAATAAAAATAAAATTGAAAAAAAATGTCTTATATCTTTGTTAGGTCGGAAACTTTTAAGACCACTCTCGTATTCCCTACAGGCAAAATTTTGATTGTTTTGTCAATGATTTGAAGGATTTCGATTTTTGTACCTGCCGAAGCTTCAGGTTTGCCTGCACATTCAGAAAAACCACGCAAGCGAGTATAGTATGCCCGTTAATGTAACCCATTAAAATGTGACCTGTGGGAAGCTACCACAAATTTTCTTTACCTACCTTTAAGCGCTCAGCCCCCGCTTTGTGTTAAAAATTGTCATAAATAAGCTGAAAACAGGATCGAGTTTTATTTGCTGAACCTTATTTTTTCCAAAGAAAGACTTGTCATCCAAACTTTTTTAAACTTTCATGTTTTCAAGCCAAAAGTGACTCGACAAAATTTCAAACAGCTTGGAAGGAATATTTGAGGCTTTCAAAGGTTGCAAGTTGATTTCGTGAAAAGCTTTGATATTCAATGCGAGTCTCTGCCAGACAATTCAATGTTTCGTTTTGATAAAGGTTACTTAGTCCTTCAGAGAAATACTTGAAAGAAGGAAGAGAATATTTAAAATAGTTTCCAGAGAAGATATATTAAATTTACCGCATGTGGTGAATGTCGCTTAGCATCAAGTTCTTTATTAAATCAAATTACTTACACTCAATGCTCCACGTGTCGCAAGTAATTTGCATATTATTGGCAAACAAACACACATGGCTTCATATGCCGGAAAGTTCATTGGCCTACCACCATTCTCTTTCGAATTGAAAGGAAGCCGAATCGATTCACTAACGTCAAACATCATGTGACATGTTATTTCAAAGTCAAGTTCAACATTGTTCAACAATAAGACATAAATAGCTCAATACTGTTACTTCCAATCGTTTATTTGCTATTGACATCCGCCACACCCACTTGAAGAACGATCGTCTTAACAAACAAGCTTCTAACATATATGCGGTTGATTCTTAGATGCGACCATATGCTCCTACTGTTCACAATTCACCGTAAAAACACCGGCTACTGCTCTTTTGTCCTTCAGGGAGTGGTTGCTACATCATTACACGTAAAGCCTAATCGCTCCTATAAAGTAAACCAAACGAATGCCAAAATTGTTGCTGCGGCCGGTAAATGTTTACTGAGAATTAGAAAGTCCTTTATATGTGAAAGTGGGAGAGTCCTCCTGATTCTGCCCATTTGGCCTGTATCCTTTCAAGACACTTCAACAAATGCTGCATGATAAATGGCATACTTTCGTCATTGAACTGAGGAAAACAGTTGGAGGATATTTTCGGTAATGCTAGGGTTCCAAAAAAACTCTTTCCACTATTAAGGATTCCATGAAATTCTAATGCAGGTAGAATACAGAATTCTCGAAAGAAAGAATTTCATGATTGGGATAGGTCAAATACATTAAAAGCAGAAGTAGGTGTAAAGTTTCTCATGTTAGTTACACACAAGAAATGGCGTTTTCCTCAGGAGATACAGGATATGAGTATTATTTTGACATGGTATTTGGAAGCACATATTACAGATTATTTTAGGATTTGATGCGAAACTTTGAAGTTGGGAGCCGTAGGTACACAAAAGAAGTGAAATTATGTTTCGAGGGCCGTGTGCCTTTAGTTAAGTTTCTTATCGCAGTGTTCCTGGCAAAATGTGCTGCAGGTGAACGTTCCGCTTAAGGCTTAATGATATTCGTACGTTACGGACAGCCTGTAGTAATTATATACAACAATGATCTGACTTTCGTGCCTTTGAGAAGAATCTCTGGATTTGCGGTAGAATGTTTACTGCCAATATTGTAAAAGGTTTCATTGTGGTCGTGTACACTTGACATTTATCGGAGGCATAAGTATAAAATGCCAAACGAAGTCAATGAACGAAAGAAGATATGACTTAAGTTCGGTCAACAAATATTTCGGTCAATAAATAATTGTGTTGATATTGTATCGAATCTTAAGATTCGCAAGATACATTCAATTGTTTGGCTTTGTTCTGAAATTTGATTACGGCTTTGTAAACAAGAATAAATGATATGATGGAATTGTAATTTCATTATGTGTTTAGGCTTACGAAATATACTTATTGGGGAAAATTGCAAGACATTCTTAGAGAAGAAAATTGTGAAAAGTTGTTTATAAGCTGATTTGATCTGATTCATTTCAGCTTTCAAAACTAAATAGCTTTACTGAAAAATTATATTTACCGACAAAAGCAAGATGTACTTCAATTGCAGGCCATATGCAGGGTGATTCAGATCCAAGTGCATTAGGGTATACCACGTGATTCTTTAAGGTGAGGTGATAAAAAAATTGTTGAACATACCTCCTAGGATGCTTCTTTTATAAGTTGTATCTCTTTAAAGATTTTTCGACTTTGAATGTATTCTGATGAAAATGTTTGCTTTTTTGTATTCATTTAAAAGATATGGCAATCGCCTTTCTAATAAGATGTCATTTGCTATTATTAGTTAAGAACTCTAGTTAAAATTAATAACATATATTCCAAAATTTATCTTTTTACTTTGAAATTCTAAAAATTTAGCCCATATATCTTTGAATTTTTTTTTTTAATTTTATTTATTTTCAACAATGTTCTATGTGTCCACTTTTGCTCGTTGAATATTTCCTGCCACTACCTACAATAGATTTTTCACATGAGGCATATTTTGTGCTCAGAGGTCAGTAGCTCTGCTCAATAGGGCGCCAGCCCAAAATAGCGTTCTGCTGGCCGCGGGTTCGAATCCCTCCGTATGATCATGGTTGTATTTGTTCGTCTTGTGTTGTCTTTGACATAATACCAGCGCTCCACTAATTAGGTGTCCCATCATAGCTTTAGCGGGCACTGGGTGCACACCAACGGTTCACAAGAATAAAAAATTTAAAAAAAAGAATTGTGGAATTAACTGTAATCGTCTTCTCGTTTCTGTGTCTCCCTACCGTCATAGCTTAGCAATTGCTTCAAAGAGTAATTCTCTCAGCTTTGGCATTATCATAAATAAAAATCAAGAAAAACAAAAATTTCATTATCTGAGTCACCGTACAGGAGGAGACTTCTCAAGCCTTACCACAATAGCCAACAATAACAACAATATACCGTGAAATTCCTACGAGATCGCTGATATCAATTTTAGACCCACTGAAAATTTTGCTATTCTATATGGTCCACATATGAATCCTGTTTCAAAATGTCTGACGTAGTAACAAAAGTTGAGATTCAACTAATCTGGAAAAGCCTGAGAAATCTTAGACAAAATGGAGATAAAATCTTTGTAGTTCGCAAAGCACAAAAATACCCAGAAACTACTTCAACAATGTTAATAACTATGAAAGTACGGTGTTTGAAAATAAACTTCTCCCAGAGAAAATAAATAAGTTAAGGATATGCCAAGGCCAAAGGCGCCTCCATCAAATCAACCTTCATACCTAAGATGAAGCTGATTGCAGCAGTAATGGGTAGACCAATTGGAAATAAGATTAAAAAAGCGCTTCAAATAATGATAAGTTTAATGCAGTATTGGAGTTACTCAAAAAAAATGTAATTATGGCTGTTGTCGGATCCTGGGAAATAAAATACTTTCTGTTCCGACACTAGAAAACACAAAGGGCCAGATTGTTACTCTCCCAGCCTAAGAAGGCTATGGTCTCGGTCAAGACCTTTTGCGCTTAAACTGGCTCTCCCAAAACGGACCGTAGGTGCTACTTGTCCACTTCAATTTTGAACCCTGACCCTATAAGCTACCATATTCAGCTTGGTAGGGTTTCGTGGGCCTATTTTTCAAATTTGTTCTCTAAAATGATTCCCCATACAATTATTTGGCAAGGATTTAAATCTGCACATGGAACCTAGACGACTAACGATTTGGAATAATCTTTTGAAAGAAATTCGAATGGTAAAAATATTATTTTGCTTGACAGTCCTCAATCGGTCACTCATTATCAGGGAGGCTTGCAAATTTTTGTTTACATTGATATAAGCGGGGAACCTTTTTTCACAACGTAAAAATATATAACCACCAAATGTGATGGCATTGCAAATTTTAGTAGCCCCTCTACATTATCCACCATCATTACCATTATGTGCAGGAGCGATCAGGACAGCTCGAGACCAACTTGGCAATGGTTGTGATCATGGCATCTGCTGCAGTTGCTCGTCATGGAGCACCGTGTAGACCGGCCATAATGTGAAATAACCATGTCCCATGATTTCTTGAGAGCGCTTGAGAACGAGAAGCTTCCAGAAGCGACTGCGAGTTGTACCAAATAAGGGCACATAAAAGTGCATTTCTAATAGATCTTGACCGTTTTTCTAAGTTGTAGTGACTATTAAGATTAATGGCGTATAAATGGAAGTTTATTTGAGAGCTGCGAGCTGCAACAGATAAAAAAAGAGTTGCCGCATCACTACATAAGCAAGAAAATATCGTAAATCCAACTCATGGAGAACTAATTTGGAGCCAAACATCTTTTAATCGTGCTGCACAAATCAAGGCAACCAATCATTGACCAGCAATTTGCAATCGAATAGAGAAGACGTTTTGGAAATCTCACTATCATATCCGCTAGGACTACAATTCAACACTCCAATGAAGTATTTTTATCAATTAATGAGATATTTCGCACGAGAGTGATCTAGGCGGAAAGCTTGACACTATCTTAATAATTGGCTGAACTAGCTTGTGGTGGTGAGAGATAGTAAGAGGGCAACCAGAGGTGATTTGATTAAACCAAGGATAGAATGTGTGGAAGTAGTTGATAAATTATGCGGTAGGGAGGTTTTGGACTATTTCGTAGCTGTGCTCAAATGATGTTTTTTATTCTAATGCAAAAGCTCAACGAACTACCCTTTGATGTAAATGCTTCGCTTGAGTGGTAGGGACACACATATTAATGAAGCCAATTGATATCGGCTTCCCTTATTTTTTATGTGCCAGACATTTTCCCTTAGTTTCTTTGTTTCCGCCACTTAAGGTATGATGTGATACTTAATTAGTGGACCACTGGTATTTTGCCCTTAAGCCAACACGAGATGAACAAATACAACCATGAGTATACGGTAGGATTCGAACCCACGGGTAGTAGATCGCTGCTTCGGAATGGCGCCTCAGCAAATAAAGCTATCGATCTCTAAGTAAATACATATCGCTTACAAAATAAATATGTCATAAAATGGCCCACGTTGAAAAGAAAAGTTCAAATTGTTATTTGTATTTAAGTATTTTGACTGCCTATTAATTACTTTTTAAACTATCTATAAAATAAACTAAATTAAAATTAGTTTCAACATAATTGATGCATCTACCTGGATGTTACAAGGTAAAATTGGGTACAGCTCTTCGCATTTATTAATGGAATACGTAAAAAAATTAGGACCCCATAAGAACAGAACCACTCTCAAATTTTTGCCAGTTTCGGTGCATTACTCGAACTACAAGATATTACTTAAATTTCAAAAAAAAAAAAATTCAAAATGTCTCTCTACACTAATGAAGAATATGCAAATATTATGTACGTATATGGAGAGTGCCGGGGAAGTTCACAAGCGGCGCAATCTTTGTATCAACAGGGATATCCCCATCGACGGATTCCTGGAAGGAGAGCGTTTCAACAACTATACACAAGGATTGGGGAAACTGGCAGCGTTAGGACGAGCCGAGTAAACGCAAATCCTGCACCTGCAATCGCTATACGGACCGATGAAGAAATACTGCATGCTGTGGAAACTGACCCATCAATCAGTATTCCACGCTTGGCGTTACAGTTTTACGTGGAAAGTTTGGAGTATTTTAATGGCAGCGCGTTTACATCCCTACCATCACACAGTAGTGCAGGAGCTGCTACCCATCGATTTGCCCAAAAGGATGGAGTTCTGCAATTGGCTCGTTGAGAACCACTTAGACAACGAATATTTTTTAAACACCATTCTCTGGAAGGATGAGTCCTTATTTACCAAGGACGGCATCACGAACTTTCACAATTTACTTACGTGGGCTAAGAGCGATCCACATACGAGAAGGACCTCACCATTTCAGCATAGATTCAGCGTAAATTTATGAGCGGGAGTGATTGATAGCGACTTAGTTGGACTTATTAGGCTCCCGCTTACCCTAAATAGTACCAATTACTTACATTTTTTAAGATATGATCTAGAGAACTCATTGGAGGATATTCCACTGCAACGATTGGCTTCCATGTTTTATCAACACGATGGTGCTCCAGCTCACTATGTCCGACCAGACAGAGATTGGTTGAATTCCAATCATACCAATCGCTGGATCGGTAGATCTCCTGGTAGCGAAATCTCTTGATCTAACAGTTATGATTTTTTTTTGTATGGGGACGGATGAAGGCCGTTGTCTACACAACGGAAGTATCAACATTGGAACACCTAAATACCAGGATCGATGCGGCTGCAACAAAAGTAAGGCAGCAGCTGAGAAGTATGAATATGAAAAGAACGCTTGCAAAACCAGTGTCCTTTGGCCGTTTTGTGTTTCTAATTTCAATTAATCCTCCATTAATTTATCTTGCTTTTATAGGCAGATAATTTCAAAATATTTAGAGTTATTGACTCGCTATAAAATTGTGAGCAGCTCCAAATTAAGTGCTCTGGATAGCTGGAGTATTGTCACTTCTCTCACTCTGAATGTCACCAAATGTCATCAGATATCTTATACCTAAAGAAAATTCCTCTTATATTTTCCTCTTATCATATGTCTGGATCTGGATCGCAATATTCAGAGATCTTGGCGTCGTATTTGATACTAAACTTAGATTTGGCCAAAACATCCTGCATATTATCAACATGGCATCTCGCTAATCGGTTTTGTTTGTACTTCTGTGCATCTTTTAGTATCTTTTGATCGTAACATCAGTCAATATTGTTGTCAAGTGTCCTCATTACACATATCTTATCTTAAATCCGTCCAACGTAGGTTGATGCGTGTCTTCTCTTCGAATTGCATCACCATCATGTTTAGTCAGATTTTAATTCCGAAATCTATATTCATGAGTCTCCAATAGTGCCACGACCATTTTCCGACCCTTTCACGCGGACTGATACATGCTCTTATTCACCGCTTTTGCGCATACTGAGAGCTTTGATGTTGATTTCATGCAGCAAAGATTTACAGAATTTAAAAATATACTAAAAATAGAGTAGGTGTACTTTATATAAATGAATTTTTCTTGGACTAATATACTTAATTGTTTTTGTCATCACTTTGTTTATAAAAATTACTTTATTTATGCAATAATTAGAATATTTATCTTGTATTAGATGACTGAGTAAATAAATAATTAAATAAATAATTAATTATGATGATGTTGTTGGATCCACGAAACTTTAAATTACTTACTCAAATTACTTACTTTTTTAAATTGCTTACTCAAAGTAGGTAATAGACTTATGAATCTAGTTCAGGGTTCTTTTATGGTTTGAGGATGCTTTCCATTTGATGACGAAAGATAGTAAGGGCAGTGGATTTTTCGGAGGATTTTCTAAGAGAATGCTAGGTGCTCTGTCGATTCAGATCACTTTACTTTCAAGTCTTCAAAAAGACATCGAAGCTCAGCAGAAGAGCAAAAGCAATCAAGTCGAAAGATCGATGGGACCAGCTAAGTAATTTCATCGATGACAGTTTGACTAATTACGAGGCTAATCATATGCAGAGTTTTTAATAAGGTACGAGGCAAATTGATTAAAGAATCGATGTACAGAACATTCAACTCAATCACAGCAAATCTCATTTGGAAAAAGTGAAACTTTTTTTTCACCATGTCGTCAATGTGAAGTTGTATTGTTTGAGTTCATATGATAACAAGCCTTACGATTGAACCTTACAGCGACAATGACAAGGCAACAATGTAAAGAGAGACAATAGTTGGTACAAAACGATGGATCGATTTCGACGGGAAACGGTTCCAAATTGCTTCTATTTCTCAAAATTTCACAGCTGATTCTAGACAAGATTCGCAATTTCATTATAAATTTTCAAATCACAAAGCTGACATACTTAAACGCATACACCAAGTGACCCAGAAAACATACTTTACTTTTTCCACTGAAAGAAGTCCAATAAAATTGAATGAGTGTGTCCTGATTAGCAACAGACAATGTTATTACAGCTTCACTCTGTACTTTGCATCCAAACAGAAATTTAAGTTTACTCGCAGTTTGAAGAGTACTACATTCATCTCGTTTATCGTGGAATTATTTCATCTAAGATCCGTACACTAAACACTTTCCACATCATCCCAAAAGAATACAGCTAACCAAACATTTTGTAGTAAATAGAATTAGCCGTGACCTGTTTCGTCAAAGCGTTCTCATACTTTTCCACTCTAGAAAATCTGCACATGTTCTACTCATCTCCAGCTATGTGAACTGAAAGACTGTGCAATTTATCGCCCTATAAACATTGTTGCGGACCTGTAACATATATTTCTTTAAGATCCATTACATCGCGCAATTGCAGGCGATTCAAAATTTTCCGAAAATTTTTATTATAAGTTTTTAAAGCTTTGTTTTGAAAAAATTTGTACATACTCGTACATAGACCTCAAATTTGTTTACTTATTACCTTGACATGAAGATTACCTTCCACTTTTCATAGGCTGCTCCTCCTGATTTATGAATGAATTTGTTTGTTTTTGAAAAATAACGTAAATATTTACAAAATTTTCCTGGTTTTTGATCTTATGTTGAATTTTCAAACAGGGAAATTTTATAAAGGTTGAGGAAAAGTGATTGTCAATGTTTTGATAGGTTCCGCTGCGAGCTTATTTTGAGCCTTGAACGAGTTTCGTATTAGAACAAGTTGTATACCGTTATTCAAATATTTGGATTGGCTCGTCAACACATGTTTTAATGTTTATAGCATCATTTGGAATGTAATTCAGGGCTAATAAAAATTTTCAAGTGTGAATGCCAACACTTCAACTACCTGATCACTTTAGAATTACCGCAAATGTCTTTGGCCACATTCCTTTCTGCGATCCATTTACCACATGTGGCTTTCTGAAAATAATTAAAGTGGCGTGTGTGAGCTCGTACCAGAAATTTAATTAAAATCACTTATGTAGCAATTGCGTCAAAGAAAGAATATGGGTACTGAAAATACTTTAATTAATTTAAATTTATTATTGGATATAAATCTTATAGCTCTCAAAATTTTAAGTCTTTAGCTAGAGCATCAAAGCTAAAAATATGTATCTCTAGGTGGTTACGTTTGTCTATTTTTTGTATCTGCTCCAAAATCTTTTGATGATTTGGCAAAATGAGTGAAACTGGATTCACGTAGTAACCAGCTGATATAAATGCGATTTTCTATTTTTGCATTATGAAGTATGGTGAATCTTTTTCGCTTTGCAAAGAGAATGGACATCCATTTGATTTAGTTCAGCTGGCGTCATACAAATGAAAGTATTTTATTGATTGAAATGCAATATATATCAGTAAATGAATTTGAAAGTTCAACAATTTGAATATATATATCAGTAAATGAATTTGAAAGTTCTAAGGGCGCGGGTTAAATTTTTACAGTTTGTTACGGTACGTTTCTTCTTCCATTCTTCGTAGAACTGAAATGAAACTCTTTGGTTTGACGAACAAAACTATTGCTTTTCGTAAGCTACATCTAAAAACTATCACTTCCAGTCTGAAACACAAATATGTTGGCGTCATTCCAACACTTTGGAGTTATTGGAGCGATACAATGGTTCTAAACGCTTGAATTAATAATCCTGAACAAAACTTCCGATATCATTTCAGATTTGTTCACCGCTTGTCAAATCATTGATTCGTATATTTGCAGCCCTAAAAGCAATCGTAAATTCATTTTCTAAAATTAATTCGTGAATTTATCGGCAAACTTTGCAAACTATACAACTATTTATCTTGGCATGCTAAGAATGTTGATATCCGGTCGAAAATCTGAAGAAACAAAAGCAAATCTAATGAATTTTCCCGAGAAATGAAAGCAGATTGTGTACGAACTCAAGAGGCAAATAGACAAGAACACTAGAGATTTCGGTATCATTCTTTTCCGAAATTTATTGTTGTTGAATTTCGTGGAAATTGAAATTTATCGCTACTTGTTTGACTGCAATGTTTTTGATTTTCAGTATAAATATCAATTTGTTGATGAGGGGAGGAAGAAATATTTGAGTGTAAAAACCAAATGGGAATAGGCTTGAAGACACTTTGAAAGTGAACTGCGTGGAACATTCTATTAAAATGTGACTTTAATTGACCCAATTCAAATGAATTTGAATGTCAGTTTGCTCTGTGTGTAAACGCTCAATTTATTTGATATTAACACAAGCGAAGGTTGTAGAAGTAGTTAAGCGTAGTATTGTAGTAATGTATGAATTAAGCAGATATATGTATCACCCAGTGATATAAAATAGTGATTTGCAGTGTACTTTGTAATATAGTAACGGCTATAGCTGGATAACACAGAAAACGTTTTTCAAAGCTCTTCACCGGTAACAAATCCAACTTTAATTGGTGAGAAAGTGAAAGCTGTATCGGATCTGTCTAAGAGTACGCTTGACATAAGTTGACAAACATAGAGATATATCAAAAAATCTCTAACATCATGCACCTTTTGAAGATAGTTTGCTTCTAACAACTCTGTATACATACATATGTATATTTATTTATTTATTTACTATTGTCTAAATCAGCAAAAACCAATCCAATCAAAGACTAGACAAATAATAAAAAAAAAAACTCTAGCGCACCTGAACCGCTGGAAAACTAATTTTCGAAGAAATTGTCTTTGAGTGACAAAAAAGTGTGGAAAGACGAGATACACTGTTTTGTAGAATCATATCAACCATTCCTTATCCAAAGCAACAAAACTCAACTATAACACAAATGATGAAAATGTTCAGTGCTGGTAACACTTTCCGAACGAAGCAGCAATAAGTTTACCATAACAAGCTCATACTTAAATCAACTTATCCTTTGAATTTCGTTCTCATCGCAGGATTTCATCGAAAATTTCAGCGGTTAAACGATGTTTGAGGCTGCCATCCGAAAAATGTTCAAAACTCGGAAAATTTAAAAATTGATTCCTTATTTTTATTGCAAATGCTTTGCATATGAGAACGTAATTTGAAGCATCACTTGGTGCAATATTAACGGAAATGGCTAATGCTGGTTAGCCTGTGTCAGCAGCAAAGTAAAATACATACCAAATCTGCGTCACGTTAAGTTAAACCCAACCAGTAAATTTCGTTTCGATTGAATCACTGTGCTGGAAGGTATACGGGTGAAAAGAATTTTAGGGTTGCCATCCTCAAAATTTTTCAAATTTTTAAAACTTTAATATTTGTTGTTAATTTTCATTGCAGGATCATTCTCAATTGGAAATCTAATGACATAATAGCTCAGTAAAGAAATTCCACAAAATTACAAAAATGGTCATAGCTGGCAGCCCTTTCATGATTTTTGTACGAAATTTCTACGATATTTACCTCACAATAAGGTCCATTTACTGCATGAACTTCGTTTTGATTTCTGCACTGGACCGGAAGTTATAGGGAAAAAAGCATTATTTTGCTGAGCAAATTTGCAAGATTTGTGAGACAAAAATTACCACAGCTGCCAGCCCTATGCTAATTTTTCAACCAGATTTTCACCAAATGTTACATAAAGTAACATCCAAATATTGTGTAAATTTTGTTAAAATCTGATGACTGAATCGGAAGTTATAGGTCAAAAAGAAGTTTTTTTCTCAGTAGTTTTTCAAGATGGTACCACTGCCACAGGGTTGCCCGCATTTCAAAATCACTTCTATCAGACCTGGTCCTAGCTAATACCAACATATTCTGTAAATTTCATTATGATCGGATTATCCGGTCGTCAGTTCTCGTGAACAGAACTTTCGAGTGCTGAAAATAGAGGTAATTTGGTGATGGGTTGCCGTTCTTGTGCAAATCGGAATTTTCAAAATTTCAATTTGACATGATGGACAAAAGTCAAAATTTATCAATGATTTGAAACTTTTGCCAAAAATAAAAAATTTTTGAGGAGGGTCAATGATGTGAAGGATTTTTTTTCAGGAGCCTGCCGTAGCTACAGGATTACCCGTACAACCTTGACAACCCATATACGCTAAGTCCTAGTCAACATCAATACTCTGCAATTTTCACGATGATCCGATGTTTTGATCACAAGTAATGACAAATCAAAATTTGAAAAAAATCCTTGCCTACTTTTAGGCACGCTGCACCCACACACGGCTCAAAAATTTTAATTCTTCATCATAGACAAGCTAAAAATATAATTAGTTTTCATTCCCAATACTTTTTTTCAACGAAAATTTACACTGCTTGGAAACATAGGAGTACCTCAAAATTCACTAAAACGCTCGCCGCCGCCAAAAGGTTTAGGATATCTGAATTTGAGAAAGTTGTGGACCTACCTACTATATACATCTACGTTCTCCGAAAGTTTCAGCTCAATCGAATCGGCCACTCCAGAGATTATCTCGGACAATCATTTTGCTGATATATATATATATATATATATATATATATATATATATATATATATATATATATATATATATATATATATATATATATATATATATATATATAAAGAAATATGAATTTTCGGCGAAACGAGTTTAATACTAATGTTCTTCGAACATTAGTAACAAATAGCCAACCAATTGGTATATTGTGAATTTTTGGCGTCGAATGGATGACTAGAAAAATGGGTTAAAATCAGAATATAACATTCAAGTGCATAACTGGCGAAGCTTCAGATCTTGATCAATAGGACGTTGACCAGTTTAGGGCAAAATTGGCCACTATGTTGCCTGGATATAAACCCGAGGATATTTATAATGCTGATGAGGGTGGCCCGTTTTTTCGTGCTTTACCTGATAAAACTTTCGCCTTGAAATCCGAAAAATGTACTGGTGGCAAACTGTCGAAAGAAAGGCTGACATTTTTATTTTAAGTGAATATGGCAGGGGAGAAGGAGATGCTATTAGTCATAGGTTAAGAAGCCCTCCTTCGTGCATTCAAAAATCTACGCTTGCAAAATTTACCTGCCAATTGGAAGTCGAACTAAAAAGCGTGTCCGAATGATTGCAGCAATTGGACAGGAAAATGAAAATTCAAAATAGAAAAGTTCTTTTGTTTTTGGATAATGCGGTATCTCATCCCAGAGATTTAAAATTATTACATGTTAGCCTAATTTTCTTACCGACTAGCACTACGTCAGTCTGTCAACCCTTAGATCAAGGGATTATACAAATTTTCAGGGTTAATTATAGAGGATTAATTCCCGAACACATTCTTTCGAAAATTGACAGAATCAAGACAGCATCAGAACTCGCAAAAACAATAGATGTTCTTGACGCTTTATACTTCATCAAAATTTGGAAGAATTTTTAAAAATTGATAAGATACTACACACTGAAAATTACGATATTGAGATTCGACTTGAAAATCAAATTGACTCTGTGGACGAAACCGATTCCGATGACGAGGAAACCATTCAAGCTATTGATGCAATAAAGTCATATGATAAGGCCCTGAAGCAAATTGTTCGTTTGAAGCAATTTGCAAATGATGACTATGTAGCATTTCAATACTTGAAAAGAGCAGAGAATCAATTCGAGAAACAACAGCTCAAATGGAAACAAACTAAGCTTCGGCAATCGAAAATGAATCATTTTTTTCATTAGATTATGTCTCTGCATACTATGTAACAAATATTATTAAAACAAGAAAAATGTACGTATAAATATAAGTTCCCTTATCTGTATCTACATATAAATATTAATTAACACGAAGTAATTATAATTGAAATATGTACTTCTTTACATTAATACATATAAACATATGTATGTATTTAATAAGCATATCAAATTCTAATTTTTTTTCGATACCTCCGACAAGCGGACACCTCCTATAGCCGGACAACAAGACTGGCACCACGAAAGTCCGCCTATGAGAGGTTTCACTCTACATAAGTTGACAAACATAGAGATGTATCAAAAAATCTCTAAAATCATGCACGTTTTGAAGATAGTTTGCTTCTAAAAACTCTGTACACATATGTATATTTATTTATTTATTATTGTCTAAATCAGCAGAAACAAATCCAATCAAAGACTAGACAAATAATAAACTTATATATACAGTGGCTGACAGCCAAAATGATGTGGCCAAGTATCATATGAAAAATGATCAATATCTGTCAGCTTCTGAATGAAATAAAGAAAGAAGCTGTGGGGAATTGCAGATATAAAGTTTATTTATCATTTAAGTGAAAAAATAATGCGTTACGAAAAAAACTAATAAAAAACCAGATAAGTGCCGGTTTTGGCCTCACAGCCAAAATGATGTGATTTGGTTTTCCTAGAAAAAAAATGGTATCAAGTTCTTAATATCTTCTAAGATTAAAAAATATTACTTCTAGTATTACGTGGGATAGCCTTTCATTTTTAAGCACCGCGTCCAATTTGCGGGGCAGGAATTCCACTAAAGATTTCGTGTGCTCTGGCAGGATTTGGTTCCACTCTTGCTGCAAAGCTCTTTTAAGATCCTGTCTTTTGCTAATTGTGTGTTTCTTGATAACTTTCTCCAACTCTGACAACAAATTCTCTATTAGATTTAAGTACGGATACTGTGGAGGTGTTTGGAAAACATGTGGGCAATTGCAAATAAGCCACGTTTGAACGAGTTGGGAGGAATGCTTAGGATCACTGTCCTGATAAAATCGAAAATCATCCCTTATATTCAATTTTTCTGCACTTTGCAGTAAGATCCCTTTCAAAATATTCAAATACTGGTGTTTGTCCATGATACCATTGATGAAAGCCAGATTTCTGACCTCTGCTTGCGACATACATTCCAATACCATAACATGCCCACCTCCGCGTTTCACAGTGGCCTTTAAATGTTTTGGATTGAGCTCTGTATTTGATTGCCTCCAGACGTATTTTTGCCCATCAGATCCAAATAAATTAAATTTACTTTCATCAGACAAAATGACGGTTTCTCAAAAAGCAGTATATTTTCTCAGAAGCTCACGAGCGTAATCAATCCTGCACAATCTGTTTTTGTGATTGATGAAAGGTTTCTTCCGGGCAACTCTACCATTTAAATCGTTAGACAGATTGATTTTCGAAGAAAAGCAGAAGAAATGTGTCAATTTTGTTTGTGATATCATGTGGCTGAAATATTTAAAAATCACAGATTTTAAACATATCAAAATTAAATGCCAGTATTTCTGAGAAGAAAAAAAAATTAAGTAAAATCCCAATAATAGTCACCAAAAGTATGTATATTTGACCCGCTCTATATTTAAACCAACCTGCCCTGTGAATTTCGTTTTGATCCCATGACTGAATCGAAAGTTATAAAGTGTAGACAGGCTTTGTGAGTTAGCCAAAAAATTTTCAAAATTTAGGAAAAATATACATATTTTGCTGATTTTCAATACAGGCTAATTTTCATACGGTAGTATCTCTCACTACCAACATAAAAAATGTACTTGATTCTGGCACTGTAATCACAAGTCTATCGCACCTGTTATTCTTTGAGAGCAACCGATGGTCAGATCCGATGGTTGCATTGAAAGTAGAAAGAATTTTTGGGCTGCGACCCGCAAAAATTTAAAATTTAACAAGTAAAAATACACATCGTTTGTTTTGATTGTAATGCAAACTTGATGGTACTATGTGCTAGTTAAAATAGTTTTAAAAAAATTACCAATGTTGGAGACCAAAAGTTTACCTAATTTGCTTCACTCAATCATCAAACTATCTTTTGAAGTTCGAATTGATTTGAATAAGGTAACGGAAGTAATAGAGGTAGATGGATTTTAAGAACAACCGCCTACCAAAAGTTTAGAATTTAAGAAATATGAACACTTGTTACAAATTTTCATGGCTGGATAATTTATATTTAAATTTGATAGGATATCTATTAGCACAACGTTGACTGAAATTACGTTTTCAGTTTCCTACGAATCAGTTATACATTTAACCATTCCATGCCCAACGGTATTTGCATCATTTCGGGTTTTCTCAAATTTTATGGCGTGTCTGAAAAAGAATTTTGTGTACTATATATATATATATATATATATATACCCGCATAACACATCGGTACTGCTACGGAATTAAATCGGAATTCCTAATGTATTGGCCAGTACTGACCCATGCAGAACTCTAGCGGAACATTTCGGATATTCAATAAGTTAATTGTAGCTGTACTGATACAGTATTGGATAAGAGTAAATGGATACTGCTCTAATACTTGAACAGTATCGAAAATCGTAAGTGAGTTCTGATTGAATTCAGTTTGTCGATACTGCTACAGTATTCTCGCAACGAACAACAAATTAAAAAAATCGGGTGAAACTACATTATTCCTCGTCAGTTTGATGTTGTATATAAAATCCGTCCGTGTATTTTCTTTATATATGTTACTGCAATTTATCAAATCTGTATAATTTCATCGGATATTGTTATAAATTTTACTTACCATTTTCATGCAATTCAGCTGGATTTGAACTCACGACCTACAGGTCTATGACGTCTGGGATTGAGTACGCTTCGCTCTGAGCCACAGTGCTTACTTGCTATTATAGAAATCTTTTCAACTTATATAACGACAATAGTAGTTTACAAATTTTCGGAAAGCAATTTTTTGTTTTTCAAAATGCCTAGGAAAATTAAATGTGACAATAAAGTGATAGTCGACCTAAACAATAGTTTATCTGATCACTCCTATTGCAAAAAACTGATGCGAAATTCAGAAGAGAGAGCTCCTCAAGGTTAGTTGGTTAGTTCTAAAGAGAAATAGTTGCATTATTCCAAATTATTCAAATATAGCTAATAGTGTGAACGGAGATGACATGCAAAGTATTGATCACGTAGAGCAAATATCAGATGCGAAAGTAGCGCCAATTGTAAGAAATCCTGTATCATTTGCAGACAAAATTAGAAACTGGGCAAGCCTCGTTACAATTAATCACACCGACATCAATAAATTGCTACAGATATTATCGGATGAATGTAATTTTCCTCATCGAGATGTCAGATCTTTACTTCAAACACCAAAAAACACTGAACAACGTTGGATTCGAAACATAGACAAAGGTCAATATCTTCACTTCGCACTTAAGGATTCGTTGATTGCATACATACAAGCCAATGCGCAATCAACCTCAAAATATAACATCATTAATTTTGAACTATCATTCAACATTGATGGAACGCCTTCTTCAAAAAGTGGTGGACATAGTTTTTGGATAATCGCAGGATGTATTAATAATTTAGATAACTTTGTTTTTCCAATAGGAATATTTAAGTCTTCTGGTAAACCTGATAGCTTCAATGTCGTTATGCAGCAATTCGTGGATGATGTGTTGCAACTTGTTAGTGTAGGTCTTGAATTTCAATCAAAATTCTACGAAGTTAAGATACATTCATTTATATGTGATGCTCCAGCTATGGCCTCTATAAAGCAAGTAAAAACACACGGTGGTTACTATTGCTGTCAAAAGTGTTTCACGAAAGGTCAACGATTCATAACAGTTAGAGGAGCAAGTAAAATAGTATATCCAGAGGTAACTGCGCCTTTGAGAGACGATGAAAGTTTCAGAAGAAGGTCAACTTGCGAAGGTAATCCCGATGTAAATCATCATAAGGATTCTCGCTCTATTTTAGAAACACTACCAATTGATATGATCAAGCAATTTTCAATTGACAAAATGCATTTAGTGGATGAGGGTGTATCTAAACAAATTGTTTCTATACTACTAGGAAAGCCACACAAGCAAAAATTAGCAAGTTATCAAATTCATCAAGTCAATAAGCAGTTGGAAGTATTCAAAAAGTATTCTTGTTCAGAGTTTCAACGGAAAATAAGAACCTTAAAATACGCACCTCATTTCAAAGCATCTGAATTTAGAATATTCTTATTATATTCAGGACCTATAGCTTTGAGAGGCATCGTAAACTCTGATACTTACAAGCATTTCTTATGTCTTAGCCTCGCGATTCGAATTTTATCATCTAAAATTTATTATTATGAATTCAATGACTTTGCTAATGATTTACTTTTATATTTCGTACGCCACTTTTCAAAAGTATATGGGTTGGAACATATTACGGACAACGTTCACAATTTGGTTCATATAGCACAGGACGCATACAATCTGGGTCCTTTAGATGAAAATTCTTGTTATAAGTTTGAAGCATTCATTAAAGTTGTCAAAAGACACGTTCATTCACAAAACAGGCCACTAGAGCAAATAATGAATAGAATTGTTGAAGCACGAAATAACAATCATCGGCTTAGTGGCAATAATATCCTACTCTCCCATAAGCCAATTTTTTCGGGAAAGTTTGATCTCAGCAAGTACAAAATTTGCAAATTGAGACATTTCATTGTAAGAGCAGAAACATTAAACGATAACTGCATAATGCTGAAGCACAATCAACAAATATTAAGAGTAAAATGGTTTGAAAATCATAATAACATAAGGATTTATGGTCAGAAGTTTTTTAATATGAGACCGTTGAATAATAGCCCTTCCGAGTTACCTGAATTCGCAATGCTTATAGGAGAGTTTGAATTAGACATTTCAATTTTCGATATAGCAACTAGCAAAGAAATTTTATGCAAAATGTGTTGTTTTCCTTACAAAAAAAAAACTTTATTTTCTCTCTCCGTTAATTCATACTATTCATGAAAGATTTGTTTACAGAAAAATAAATCAGTAAAATAACATGTAAAACAATTTTTGTACTTTTATGTAAAAAATATAGTAAAGATAAATAATAAACTAGTGAGTTCATGATGTTGTCCTCAGTTCATTTCAGTTGATACATTGGTTTGACACTTTTGTGCACCACGAACTCTATCGCAAGTTTGCTGGAAATATCTTTGAATATTTAGAATTACGTTCCTGTCCGTTTCATTGAAGACTCTTCCCAAGATTTCTATTCATAATTAATCTTTCTTTTAGTTGAATTGATTTTAATGTAAACTTTATTTACCGATAACTGCTTTCATATGCAGTAAGTTTTTCAATGGAAACTTCTTGGCTTCACGACCGGTGAAAGAAACGCATTTTTGGAGGTCCAACTCATAAACTCTGCTGAAAACTTTTAGATTTTCCTTCACATTTCGTCCGCCAAACTGTTTTACATAAGATTTCTAAAAACAAACAGATGCATTGTTGAATAATCTTTTAAAAACTACTTACGAACTGTTCTTGTAGTTTCAAATCTGAGGCATATCTTTTGTCAAACGCTCGAAGGTCTTCCAAATTTGTCAGTGGAAAATTATTCAGCCTCTCGAATGAAATGCTATTCACTCTAGAGCCCACGCATTTATCAGCCACGTCTGCCAAAACTTCTTGGATCATGCTTCTCATTTCGTCTTTGAAGGAAGCAAGCTCTTCTCTTACAATATCTCGTATCATGCTACTATCGATTGTAGAAATTGTTATGGCTGAATAGCTGTCGTCGTTTTGGTTGACTGTATTTGTATCAACATCAATAGCCTCGTCTGTTATTATTTTTTCAGGCATATGGTCTAATTAAAATAAAAAACGAAGAGAAATATTGTGAAAAATATAAAAAATGTCGTAGTATTGTGTGTGAATACCTGATGGTAGAAATGAGATTGACGGGATCGTTACTTCAGCTTCAGGAACAGATAAATCGAACGTAAAATTTGATGAGCATTCTGAGAACATCTTTTCAGACGCTTTTGCTTGACGTATAAACCGTGACTTCACGGGAATAGCCGGTAACGTATCATCACAAGAATCAGTTGATATATCCTCCATGACTTTCAATTCTTTTCTACTGTTTACCTTCTTTTTGTGTTGGATAGTTTTTAATAAATGGTTGGCAACGTCTGAACTGTTGACGTCACTCACGTCCAGAAGCAACTCTTCCGCTATCATTGCCTGCTCATAAGTATCTTTGAAAATTTACCAGTTTAATGACGGCGTTTTGTATGTTTCAATGTTACTACCATATTTTCTGTGGCCAATAGATGACACTTTGTAGGATGTCCAACTTCCTGGTGGCATTTTATTTGCCATTATATAACTCTTCATTAATATTGGGTGAAACCTAACCTGCAATGTCAAATTTCTATTGTCACAGCAATCGTTTTATGTATGTAATTTCTGCAATTTACCTGTCCACTTACAACCCATGATAGAGGTAATGCAAGTATACTGTTGTCGGATTCAAACTGATACACTTGAAACATTTTGATAGGGCTCACAGGCTTAATTTGAACGTAAAACTGAACAGCATCGACACCGTTTGGTTGAAGTTACGTCTCGAGATTGACTTAAATTTCTAGTATCGCTTCAGTTCCGATTGAGTAACTTATTTTAGTATTGCAGCAATTTGTATTTCAGAACCGCTTGAATTCCGATTGGGTGACGAATTTCAGTATTACTTTCCGTACCGTTTTCAGTACAGCTTAGATTTTAGTTTAGTAAGAAATTTCAGTATTGTATTTAGTTGCTGAACGAGAATCTGTAATGAACTAGCAGTTCATAGTAAATTCCGATTTACAGTACTGAGCCTACAGTACTCAAAAATGCTATGCGGGTATTTGTGTACTATATATATATATGTACTATATATATATATATATATATATATATATATATATATATATATATATATATATATATATATATATATATATATATATATATATATACATATATATATATATATATATATATATATATATATATATATATATATATATATATATATATATATATATATATGAAAAACTTAGTAAAATAGTCGATCGCTTCATATACAAGTATTTCATAAAGAATTTGAATTTAATCTGTCACTAATAACCAGTGCTGCGTTTGAAATAGAGGGAAGGAAAGTTGCCCACCCCACGGCTTTTCAGTTAAAGGCTTATTCACACTTTTTAACTTTAGCTTTTCAGCACGAAAGATTTAAATTTACCAATATTTGAATTGTAGTCTGTCCTTTTTTTGATTTTCATAAGGAAATTTTTCTCTAAAAATATCGATAGCCGAGTCGTTTCAGGACGAAATTATTATACAAAATTATTCATAGCTCTCCCTTTTAGTCTGTACTCTTAAAAGCTAAAATTCAACTTACAATTTATATTTTTCGTGAACTCTGGCAAGGAAATTTTGACCAAAACAAACGGCATCTATTTTTCAATTTTTTGTAGCACATTTTTATGAAAAAAACATACATATATAGTCCTTTGACTATATTTCAAAAAGACAAATATAGTCATTTGAATACAAAAAAATATTTGTGGCTTCGCAGTACATGCTAAAAGTTTTTCGGTAAAACAAAGCCAAAAAATCTGAACAAAATCTTAAAGTAAATTGCATTTTGAGTATGCTGTCATTTTAAGTGTAGCAATGATATGACAGAAATATTCAGCAGTTGTCGTAACTTGACATTTGGATTGGAATCATCGACACTGACGTAATTGAACGACGTGCACAAAATGCTAGAAATCACTTTAAAAGTAAGACCTCACGTTGGCAGCAAAGTTGCTGACCAGATTCCCAAAGAATCTACTTAATCTGCAGTCGCGGTGACGTGAGTTGTCAGGGAAAATCATGTGGCTGGCCACTGCTCGACTTTTTATTGCTTTGTCACTGAAACAAAGGTAGAGTGCATGCCAATCAATTTCAAATGATCGAACACTAAAAAACTGGCATCTCACTGACTGAATTTAACAGCTCTTATGCGGCAAACACCGGGTAATCTCGCCAAAGAAATGTAGTCACGCCAGCTGAAGAAGACTTGGGATAGCTTTTTTCACGTATCAGCCTCTAATTTTATGTTTTGAAATTTAAAATTCTTTGATTTTTGGAATGCAAGAAATAGTTTTCTCTCATTATATTATAATAAAGTAGGTTTTCGAGCTTTCGTAAAATGAAATACACTTGTATTGCCGCCTAAAATCTGAACGACATATGTATATAACCCTTCAAATACGGCTCAAATAAACTAGTTCTGACTATAGCAGATGATTTTCTTTGAGTCTTTAAAATAAAAAGAGAAATTAAGTTCTTAAAGTAGTTATTTCACTAAAAACTATTTTTCTTTCAAAAGATGGTATCTATTTTTCAGTTCCTGACAAATAGGGAAATTACTGAATGGTACGTCGAATTATAAGTGAAAGCTTAAAATATCACCGAGATGTATTGGCATTGCTTGCAGTGCAACATGGAAAACTAATAAAAATTGTTCAAGCTAACATTGAAATCATGGCTAATTACAGAAAATGCGAAACTTTAAAATTTAAGAGACTACCCTTTGGATTCAGCTAGCAGAGTGCTTATGCAGAGAAAACTGATGCATACAAGACTAACGAGTCAAAAGCTTAAAAAATAAAAGAAACCTTCGTCAAAAATATCGTTGGAGAGTTAATTGCGATGACACACCCTAAATTCACCCGAAAACATCATTCTTACAATCATAGGTGTGACAGGACTTTGAAACTGAGATATTTGACACTTCATTTTCAGATCAAATTTGACACTTAATTTTCAGTGAAGTCCTGTGACAGCACAGGAATGATAGTACAGGGAGTGATGATGGCTGCGGTGGAATGTGAGGACTTCATAGTTACCTTAGTCCGGGCTAGAGGCATGCACTATTCTCTGAAGCATCAACGTATTCAAGAGCACCGAATTCTCTCCAAACTTCTCCACGCACGACTGCCTTTCGTTATTACTTCGCGAAGTGGTTAGCGGCCAATGCTTTCTTCTAGGATTTTTCACTGTAAAGCCGCCCCTACAATATCAATATTATTGTGACAAGATATTGCACAATATTATTGCTTGGTGTTTCCCATATGATGTAATATTTTCGGGCAATATTTAGTTTTCGTTCGGTTTTTCAGTAGCTAACATGTCTGGAGATATGGAATCAAGTTGTTTTGGCTATTGTACTGGCTGTGAGTTTCAAAAGGAATGACAATGGAAGAACATGCCACGACCCACGATACACAACTGAACCAATATTGCGCAATACTGCAATATATTCCATATTGCACAATAAAACCATAACTTTTTTGATTCACTCAATATATTGCACAATGCAGTCGCGATAACGTAAACTAGATAAAACCGCGGCAGCTCACGCTTACGGGGTTGTTCACATTTTCAGGGGTCACACATTGGCAATAACGTTAGCTTGATATATAAATCAATTGTGTGTTTATTAATACCGCAACACAAAAGCGTCAAAGAATTTGAAAAGTGCACATTTCACATTGAATTTTTATGCATTTTTCGATATAAAACGATATGGTGGGTAATATAGATACATAGATATATGTATTAAGTAAAAAAGCTCGAAATTTTAGTTTGCCGCTGTCTGTTCTCCAAACTTTTAACTACCGCTCTTTCTCTGAATGTTTTTAACACTGTTATGTGGTTGAAACAAGCTGCCCTTTCTGCCCACTTGATAGCTTTGTTGAAAATTTCGATCGCTTACTTTGCATTAATATTTGTTTTTTTTTTCTTCTATTATTGTTTGGACTTCCGAATCATTTTCTTCGCAAATTTCTACTAGATTTGCATTCTCTACTGGGACATCAGTGTTCCATTCCGCAATATCATCAACAGTGAAAGAATTCTTTAAATAAACTATGCGTATTATAATTTAATTCAAAAATATACAATACAACATACCGCTGGATATAAAATTTCAAGTAGCTGAATAGTTTCTGTTATGGGAACCTGTATGTCATCATTAACCAACCAACGATCTCTTAGAACATTTAGGGGCAAATCATCATCATCGTCAACAGCTGCATCCTCTAGATCTCTGGGTAACGGATTCCAGCATTTAGCAATAATCTTCGTGTCAACCTGATTCCATGCGTGAGCGAGGTTCAAAATAGCATCCTTAATAGTCAGATTTTTCAAAATCTGTTCAATGTTACCACCTTTTGCCAATATATTTGACGAAAGCTTTTTCCTGTAAATTTTTGAATGCTCGTGGACTTTTGGCGTGCCCAATGACAAGTGGCTTTAGTTAATGGCTACCCGTTCCATTTGCACATGCCAAACAAGTTAGCCGCTGCTTCTCATTTTTTCTTCCACATGCAGTTTTTTCAAATGAAGATACAAAAGTTTTGTCCGGAAAAAGCTTCCAAAAAAGACTACTTATGTCTGCATTGTATACTTGCTCCGCCAGAAACTTCTTATCTTGCATTTTTTATGCAAGTTTTGTTTAAAGGGATCAACGAACTCAGGTCTAGCTCCTGTTATTTTCAAAAAAAAAACACGTATGCCATATTGTGTTTTAAATCTTTGTAACCATCCCTCACTTGCATTAAAGGAGGTGTCAGTTTCTTTTAAATCATTAAGGCCTTTTCTTTCATTCTGTCAGTGTTTCTTGGGCAATTTTTATTACTTTGTTCCAAAAACCAGTGATACAATTTGTTTTCCATAATTGGCAATTCAGCTTTTTTAAAGTTCTTTTTTTGCCTGGTCCTGAATAATAATCTTACCATTTTCAAGATGTTCTCCTTTTTTCTCCTTATGGCACAAACAGTCCATTTGGCTATGCCATATTTTAGAAATCTACTGAGAAAAATGTGCTAATTTTCGACTTTTGTTTCCTGGTGTGAGAATGAGGTACTGGTGTGTGCACTACACAGTTCATATGGTAACAAAAAGCACGAGCGATCGCCATTTTGAACGTCGTTTGACATTTCTTTCCCGAACCGGCGAGTGGAGATTAAAATGCTTTTTGTTAATGAAATTCATTATGATTTCACACAAAAAATATACGAAATTGTTGCCAAAGATTTATTTTACTCACCCGAAATACGATATCCCCTGCGAAGCATTTCGGTAGCTACTTTTGCAGCCTGGAACGCGGCACTTCATTATCGCACTATTTTATAATATTTCACCGCTAGTTTACTCGCGAAACCGACACAAAGCGTAGATGTACGTTTCTCCGAAAAATTTCCAAATTTTATTTGAAAAGTTTTGACTGAAAGCCAATGCTCTCAGTCCCCGACCCAAATCAAACTGACATTGACGTTTCTTTCCGTGTTGCCCGTTGCACGCTTTTACGCCGATCTGGTGTTCTCAGCATTAAGACACAGCATTAAGGCTTTTCGGTTGTGAGTGCGGTAGAAAGGGGCGCACTGAGCGGAATTTTTGTGAGAGCAATGTTGTGCGTGTATTAAAAAAGGCACACTCACGTATGGGTACACGGATAGCCATTTCGTATCCATATTCTTTCATATCTATGTGTTCATGTTATCCGGTGTTCACGGGAGCCAGTGCTTACGTTAGCGCGACTGCACTCTATCTATATATATCCAGTTTGGTTTAATTGGTTTACATCAAGAAGAATAAATAAAATCAATTTGAAATTCACTCGAAAATCAATCTTAAAGAATAAGTATTTAATTCGGCCAATGAGAGAGAAAACCACTTATCGCGATTAATTTGCAATCCATTTAGGCTTTCCTTAAATTGAAAATCAAACGTACCCGCAAAGAAACGCTGACAAACAGCAAAAATGCCACTGAGAAAGTTAGGAAATTCGGACATGAACAGAGGAAAAGTGTATGTACCATGCGAATCGATTTAGAGTCGTTAGTTGAGATTTTCTCGAAACTTTAAGTAAATGTTACCGAAAATATCCGCGAACGCATAACGAAGCAAATAAATTTCATAAATTGCGTAAGGACTTGCTCTCAAGAAGGGAAAGCAAACTTACGGAAACTGACGTTGTTACTTTACAAGCATGAATACCTTAGTTAATATAGCATTAGAACCCTAACTAAGAATATACCAGGACTATTAAGTTCTTGGAAGGTTCTTCCTATACTTCCACCTCCACTACTACTCTAGGAAAAATTTAATCTCATTTTAAACTACTTCTGAAAATTTAGGAAAGTTAAATAAGGCTGATTCTTGTTTCTAAATCAATGCATTGCCACTCACAAGAGTATGTAAAATATATGATGACGAAAAATGAAAGTTTTCGAAATAGCGATGGGAATTATCCATAATTGTCAGCTTAGCCTAATTTCACAATTCACTCCTACTCGCACAAGAAAAATTATTAGATTCGTCACTATTCCTCCATATTTCCTTCCAATGACTTCACCTGTCCATAAAAAATCACAGTGTCATTTACATCACATTGACCTGTAGCATCGTTTCCATTCGTTTAATCCCGCTTCTACGCTCAGATTGACTTGAAGAACATTAACCTGTCTGCTAATTGTAGCTACGTGATCCATAATCATCATGCATAAATCGCTCAAACGCTAGGAAATAAAATCGTTACATAACGTAAGAGCATGAAGGAAAAAAAAGAAAACTGATTTTTAAATTAAGGTGCGTTGCCGCAAGCAAGATGCGTGGGAAAATGTAAATGTTTCTTGAATTGGTATTTCTTCATTTTTCTTTTTGCTCGCCGCACAGAATCGCATTGTTACTCATAAGTACATCCCAGACCACCGTGATATGTGCGATATGAGCATTGATTGAGTCAGTACAAAAACTGATTATGCGAAGCTGTTTCAAAATGCTTGTGTCATCTCATACCATTCGATCGATATTATGCGGGCGGGAAATTTGAAAAAGTAATTTCAAGCATATAAAATAGAGCAAAAAAGCTATTTAAGTGCTTGACTTCATACAGCTACAAGAGGGTCGTGGATGGAAATTCGTGGAAATCGTGAACTAATTGCTTTGCAGAACTAGAATACTATGGTTAACGTTGCATTCAATGAATCTCAATTGACTGTTTTGGAATAGTTTGCCAAAGTTGATTGTCAGATTGGATATAGGGCGTCAAATTCGCTAGCGGCTAACAAAAAGTCGTCTGACCATAATTGGAACGAGCGAAAATCTTTTCAATGAACTGCAAACGTGTTATGAGAATAGATCATGAGAAAAGCTGATGTCATGTTTTTTACGGTTTAGGCAACCGATTTCCGTTAAGCTAATGATCATCCATTTAGTTGACATGAGCCATTTGATGATGATTTGTTGTGAGTGAAAGCAATTAAAAGATTTATTCATGGAATTTCACTGATATCTGAGACTTACAGTGCAAGTCTAAATTCAAAGCAACAGTTTCCCTAAGCAGGAGTGCCGCTCTGGAGAAAGAAAATGGGTAAACATTGCATACTATGATTATCAATTACTAGGATCACCATTTACCAGGATTTTAGAGCGATCTATACAATTGGAGGACATCTCAATGGAATCAAAGCTCAGAAGAGAGCCTGTCAACAGGTGTGAGATAACACTTTAATGGGGCAAAACAGAAATTGGGAGCTACGCCTTTGCAGCAGGGTGCCCTAGAAAAAGCCATGAAACTCCCTAGAAGGACGCTACGTCTTATTTATAAGCCATCAATCAAACACTCTTTAGCCAAAACATAAAGAAAACTCTAGTGCTTAGGGATCGCTCGAAACAGAGAAAACTATAGTGATTAGGAAGACTTTGAATGCATATTCTATCGAGCGTGCTGTTAATTATAACCAATCTGCGATCGGCATCAGACTATTGTCATACCATCCTCGTCCCCTTAATAACTAGTGAGTGACAACAGTACATTCCAAAATCGCATCATTAAGTTGGAGGTGAATGTTCAGTTGACATTGTTCCTGATTAGCGCTTACCTGCTCTGAGCACCAGACCTCATGAAGGCTAGTATCAAACCTCGCGTAGCCTCTCTGGATTTCAAAGACAACAACGAAGTGACTACATGCCCCAGTGAAAATACCGGCGCTGATTTGCGACAGTGGAATTCTCATTCGTCAAACACTCCAACACAAAGCAAAAGAGCAATCAGTTTCGCGTGAGCAACAGATTCGTGTACGATTTTGACGATCTTAGATGTTGACGATCTAGACCACATGAAAAAACTGAGTCAGGAGTGCCGTAGAAAAAATACCGCCACAATCTTCATTAATCTATCCTCTAGGAAGGAATATATGAACAATTCCTTCGCTAAATGTTTCAAGACGCCAAAACGCAGGAAACATTTCAAATCTCGTCAAGGATGGTATGCAAGAGTTGAAGGCCCAGCAGAAAGTAGAGTATTAGAGAAAAAAACCGCTGAGGCGGCCACTTTTTTAGGGTTAACGGGTGCTGATCGACCACGACAGAATAGAGGAGTGGCTGAGTCAAGTCCTGAAGTCATCGTGGAAATCCGTGTCAGCAAAATGATACCAGCCTCTAACCTCAAAAAGTGGAAGACGGTCAAGAACGAAAAGGAAGCAAGCAACACAACCAAACCACTAGAAGCACCTACTAAATAAACCAAAAAAGGTTCAGAAAGAGGATACCCTGTTAAGAGAGAAGTAAGATATAGTGAAGAAAAGGGGGAAAGTGAAAAGCCGACGGAGACAGCGCGGAAAATATAGATGCTGTCATTGTAAGACCTTCTTCGGGGAAAATTTACGTCCAATTCCTGAGGCAAATGAAACTGATACGCTAGTACGGAGTATAAGAAAGATTGGAGAAAAAAGGACCCTTCTGTAAATAGCATGCTGTAATGATTTGCCTCACAGTCAGCAAGAAGGTGAACTTGTCCGCCATCAAACGTTGCAAAGAAAGATGTCGGTAAGGAGGCTCCTAGCGCAAATGAACAGAGAAAAGCCGTAGTTGTGCTGGATCAGGCACTAGAATCTAAAAGCCTCGTCTGGTTGGGTCCACGTGAGGATGATAAGCACCAGAGTGGGCGGTTTACACAAGCTGTAGCTGTAAGGGTTTGGACCAGTGCGCCAGATGCTGGAAGTGTACACATATCGGCCGCCGAGAGCACACTGCTCTACTCAGTTCTCATTGGATCGGGTGCGTATCGGGTTTTGAAAGACGTACCTTTGATGCAGAGCATAAAGATTAATTTCATGCTTTTAGCAAAATATATATGTTGGCAGTTTTTCGTCTAAATAAAGAAACAACCAATATATTACCACTTCTTTGGAAGAGCTTTGACGAAAGAATAAACGTCATAATAACTCAAATCAACTGCAGCAGGAACAATTATATGCGAAAATTATTTCCACAAACTGAATCAAAAAATCACAGCAGCTACGCTTGTCTGAAAGGCTGGCAGGAAGCGAATCCATTCTCGATTAGTTCAGGTAATCTAAAAATCACAAGGGGTGGATAATGCTTCGATTTTTGAAGAGTCGCTATAAGTCAATCGATGTTGTTTACACTGATTTTTCAAAATCATTTAATTTTGTTGATCACAAATTTCTTTTTTCGAAACTACTGTGTTTTGCCATTACCAAATCTTTCCTTTCCTAGTTTTTATTCTATGTTTCTCCTTACTGTACCTTTAAATATGCTTTCTTTCTTATCTTTCACTTCTGTCCTCTGTGTGCAATTCTTGGTCCGCAGAGTTCAATTCTTGGATTTCTCTTACTGAGAAATTTCTCTTACTCTTACTTTATTGATGAGGTCCCTTTAGTTATTCATTTATCCTGCCTAGTGAATGCTGATAGTTTCAAAGTATTCAATGTGATTGAATCGCTCAACAATTGCTTGAAACTTCAAAATGATCTTTGCGCTCTGGGTGATTGTTGCTTTAGAAATCCAAATTTGCCTTGAACACACAAGAAGGCTGATGACTATTGCTACTTGAAAAACCTCAAATAACTCAAATTCAGCTAATTTTTTCTTGTATTCATTTGAAAAAATGCTACGTTTTTATTTAGTTCTTTTTTTTACTGGGCTTTAAAAATAATTGAGTTTAAATGGGCTCTATGTCCAGCAACGCATATGCGACACCCTATCAAACAGATATTCATTACTGCCTGGAGTTTCGCAATAGGAGATGCCTCAATTATCGTCCAAAATAAATTGCTTTGAATCATTCAAATTTGTTGGTTTTGTTCTGCTATAGAAAATTCAGAGACAAAAAGGTCAGGATACCTTGGCAGCCAGTGGAATGTGAAGTTTCTGGAAGCCACTTTATTGGGGGACTATCATTGTAATTTTATCAGAACAGCCCCAGTTATGTGAGTAGTTGCACCATCTTGTTTAATCCACGCAGAGCTGGGAGGGATTCCAATTCGGCGTAGTTCTGGGAACACAAATTCTTTCAAGTAACAGCTTCCATTGACCATAACTGTAGGATCGTTTTCATTGAAAAAGCAAGGCCCGACAATACAGCTTGATGCAACTGCACACCAAGCTGTGTCTCAAAAAAGAATCAATTCCAATTCATGGAGTATCTGTGGGTTAGACTTACTCCATATTTGATAATTTTCTCAGTTAACATTGCCGTTTAGGTCAAAATAGGCATAATCAGACAAAAAAAAAATCAGTTCAAGATGTTTTCATCCTCTTCTATCACTTGAATGATCTTCTGGGAAAATTTAAAGCAAACCGGCGAGTCTGTCGAAAGTCTGTCCTTGTCGAAACTCTTGGAATGGTTGTTTATTAGCAGCTACTGCAACGATAGTTTCCTGCTTTCAAACTGAGGTATCTCGATGCAAGGCCTTCTTGTGATTGTCCCACGTTCGGCATAATTATTTACTAGCCGCATTATAGTCTATCTGCTCGGAGGAGTGCCGAAAAACGTGCGCCTAAATTCTCTAAATGACAGACTCTATGCGTGATAACGGTGCGCAATCTAAATTTTTGTTTCATTATCGCAATCGCCCATTTCTGTTGAATTTAAAGACCAATCTGTAAAATAAAAGTGGAGTCAATTAATTATACAGAAAACAAGTTATTACAGTTTTTTTGGTAGCTTCTTTCATCAGCTATACCCTGTATCAAAATGTCAAAAAGCTTATTTAAATGTTTTCGTACCCCCTGTTTGGTTTTTCTCTGACTATTGTAGCTACATACCTTCAAAGAATTTAGTGTGATTTTTGATTCTAAACATAAATTTGATCCAGATATTACGACATATCACATCCAATGCTTCTCGTTTATCCGGTTTCATTCTCAGAACTTGTTATCTTTTTGGTAGCTTTTCAACTTGTATTCAACTGTTTTGTTCTTTAGTTTGTTCATAAGCTGCATTTTATTTTCATCCAGAGTGTAGTAAGTATCCTGCATGCATAATAAAACGATCCAGAGTAGCACGCGAGTTTTTTTTCTGTCAGACAGTTGTCATTTCAAAATTTGAGCTGTCATATAACGAACTCCGTTTTCAAATGTATGACTATTTATCCTGGTTGCCAGGGTGACATGGAAATTTTTGAAAATTCCAACTATTCCAGTTGATATGACTTTTCGAAATACGTTCCACAGAGAGCACGAGTACGAACTGCACTGAATTCACAAGTGTTTGTACTCTGGATGTTGTTGTTGTTTCGTGTGCAAATCGAAATCCTGCACTACTCAGGATGTATAATAAAACGCACCTATAGTTCCTCCAGTATTCTGGCAAGTCTCTTTCTTTCTAACCTCGGGTCTAAGCTGCTGCCTCGAAGAGCAACTGTCCTAATCGAACATGTTAAATATTTAATATATCCTTTGCACGACCTGACATGTTTTCATTCGCCATTATTTTGTAGCCCCATGAGATACTACGAGCTCCAACTTGGTCGTCTACCGCTAAATCTCCTACATTTCTAGTGTCAAATTAAAGGTTCAGATCTAATTCCTTGCCTTAAGGGGTTACATGGGTTTGGAATGATGAAAAAATCTATTTATTTTTCTTTGTGTTTTCTTACAACTCATCGAAAGTACTCTCTGAAAATTTGAAGTCGATCCGAGCTACATATTAGAAGGGAGAGCGATTTCCCCACTTTGATCTATCCCACCTGTGTAAGTAATATTTCTCATTTAACGCAACTTCTTTCACTTTCTTTTCTATCGAGGAGGGAAAATAATAATGGTAGGGTAATGAAATACTGAGTTTAGATATATTATTCTGTACAGGCTTTGGACATAACCAATGAAGAAGGGCAATTATTGTATAGGCCTGGTATCGATGATTCTATGTAAGTTCAAAAAAAAATTGTTTTATTCTTACTTTAAACTTTAAACGCGTTTTTCTCGAAACGGTATATTTCAAGTCGGTGCCAACGATAACTCAAAAACCAATGCACCAATCTTAACCAAATTTTGCACACTTCTTTTAAATAGTGTTTTCTTGTACTTGAACGAAGGATATTGTGTTTCGTTCATTGGAATTTAATACACATGGCATTATTTATTGAATTTTTGGGTCAAAAATTAAAATTTTTACTCGCGACGTTGCCAAAAGTTCAGATTTCAATATTTTTACAAATCCTTCGTTCAAGTACAAGCCAAACTCATACTCTAACAGAAACAATTTGAGTTTTTTGTTTCAGATGAATCCAGCTCAAGATATCATTGGCACCGCATTTTTCGAGCCTTTTCGTAAAATAGCTGCCAGAGGGGGTATTATCAATAATTTTGTCTAAAATTTTTTTTACATATAGATCAAGAGTTACTTTAGTTGTTAACAATAATTTATAATAATTTAATACATTATTTTTTATTTTTGAAACATTTAAAAATGGGGTTTTTTTTATTCTCTGAAACCCATGTAACCCCTTAATTCTTGATTAATGTTTTTTCTGTCACCTACATGTACGCAGAATATTTACATTATTATAACTTATTTACAATATTAAAACTTTTATTGTTATTGTCTTTATTGCCCTCATTATTATAATCATTATGTTTATTCTTTTTGTCTTCTGGTTTCGTTTGTTTTTCGATTTTTGCATTAACATTTTTGTTTTCGTAATTACAAAACGAACGAGGTTTTATGCACAGAAAGTAAAATTTATTATTTCTTTTTGCTATTTTTTAAAAAGTATGTTGTTGAGAATTCAATATTTTTAAATTTGCTGGCTGCGAAACAAGCGCCATAAGCAGGCATTGCTAATAACTAGTTTTTGTCAGCCATGATCGGCGGCCATGTTTTTTCTTTTTCTTCAAAAAGTGACATTTGTGATGATGGTTTTTTCGGGAATTTCGATCAAGTTCCAACCGATGCTTTAAGCGCACCTCAATAAAGTTTTAATTGTCAAGACATGTAAATATTTTGACAAGCTGCGTTTGTTCAGAGAGAAGCAAATTTTTTTTTACTAAGGATCAAGTTTTTTCATTACTTTTTTTAATACATTTCAGTTTTATTTTCATTTGCTAATTGTCTTCATTATTTTCTTTAATTAAATACCTCATATTTTATTTCATAGAACCATAATGTTTCAATCAAAAACTGATTGACGTAATTGATTGGCTCAACTCCTACTGATTGACTCATCCAAATGAGTGAGCTTAACTGCACTGAAACACCGAATTGAGTCAATTTCCCGGTCTCTAAAAACTACACAAAGGTGGTGCATTATAAATCAGATATTCTTGATAGCCCTGATATAACAACCATGATAAAATTTTACAAACACGTTAAACAATAAATTGTTGACCAAGCTATTATTAGTATAAATTGCATTATAAATAAGTTGCAAAGCCTATTTACCTCAAATATAAACTTGAAAAAAATAAATCAGCAAAAACTTCATTTGATTAATAAATATTAATATAATCCTTGAATCTATTTATTTTTAACAAATTTAGATGAGCGATTGGGTCATGTTCATAATATTGATATCATTAAATATTATCATTTTTGAGTAAAAATTAAATGTATTCGCTTTTTAACATATGTGGCTATCGCCCCCAACGTATGTTTGCATTTTGATTTGAATGAAATATGACTGTTTATTTTTGATATTTGCTTCAAGCCACACGCATATCGTACAGCACACATTTCCCACTGTAATTTATAGGTAGAACAAAAGAAGTATATCTAAGCCAACTCTCTAAATATTTTCATGTGTTCAAAGAAATGTCTGTGCTAGCAAGCAGCTTTGATCAAACTCACGCCTACAGTATTTCAAATAATAGCAAATGTTGTACGAAAATGTTTGGCAGTCTTAGGAAGCAAAATTTACAAATGTTAGCGTTGCTAGGTGAGTGCCGAAAAACTAAACGTGTTTTTATGGTATGAGAATTTAGTACATTTTTGGCATCTGATCTTTTGAAAATTTGATTACAAGTACTTATATGTCGATTTCTGCTTTAAAAATGGTAATGAAAAGAGAAAACTGTTTAGCACAAACGCAAACACCCTATAATTTGGCTCACCGTTTTATAAACCAACAAGATTTTTTCAATTAAATAAAGTTGTTAAATTATACCGACGCGAAATTTTTTTTAAAAAAAGGCTAATAAATAGTTATTGTGAGGTGAAGATTTTTGTTTTATTTTCGCCCCATAAAATTAGTGGATTCTGACATAGCGTATTTTCTCAGTTCACCCACGAGACGTAAACGATGTAATAAATCTTTTATTTTATTTTCGCCTCCATTAAATAGTAGCATAATCTTCAGTGAGACATAACCACAATCTTACAAAAAAGCGGAAAAATTAAGGTTGCAGTTGATCACATTTCTATTAAAAGCTAATGAGTTTTACAAGAGCTGATTAACACTTTAATCGAGAAAATGACGAAGTAAAAACTTTGAAATTCGTTCTCTAACGAAATTATGAGTAAATAAGAAATAGATGCTTCAGATTCATCATCATAATTGACCGAAGAGAAGATGATAAGAAGCTGAGCTGCTAAAGTGATGTTGCGGGAATGACGGCAACGGTTGTTTGTGGTTTTTCATTGGAATTATTATAGCTGAATAAATTAGTGCTGAGGAATAATGAATGTGAATTTTATTACGTGAATATTGCATACTTGAATTGAAGGAGATTTATAGTTTATCAGGAACATGATTTGGATTTTGCTTTGAAGGCGTCGCTTTACGATAAGAGTGCTTTGAAGATGTCAGTCTTAAATTTGGACTTCGAAATAGATAAAGAATAATATTTGCACCTGTGAATTGGCTCTCTGTCTCCATACACAGTCTGATGTTGAAATTCCTTCAGAAGACGAATATGCCTAGTCCGTCTTTCTAAATACAGGGTGTTTTTTTAAGAGGTATAGAACTTTAAGTTGGTAACACTTTTTGTCATGCATTTTATGGTTAGTTTGGTTTGCCATTTTATCATGAATAGTCTGACGCCTGAGCAACGTGTGAAAATTGTAAGGACTATTTCAGAAAAAAAGGTCCTGTACCAGTGGCGTGGCGTGGTCATTTACGGAAGGGAAGCAATTGGTTCATATCCATGGTTGATTAAACTTTCTGCAAAGTTGTTACGTGTATAACGGGGACATGAAAGTATACATTCTGTATTGTTATGCAAATAAACGCTCACAGTCCTTCACACAAAAAGAAAGCGTTTCAATATTTATTAGTAAAATAATAATATTCGCTGAACTAAAAATATGATACTTTTGAAAGTGGCTAAATTTAGAAGAATTGAAAAAGTTTAAAAATCTGAAACTTTTTCAGGATGAAAAACTTGAGTCTAACGTGTGTTTGGAGCTTATTTTGGAAGCCTTTTTTGAGGAATAAATACAAAGCAAATACAGTCCTTATTGTTGCTGAAAAACTTGTAATAGATTGGGAAAAATCTACATTCGCGTATACTATTGCACGATTTTGATAAATCCAAATTTAGTCGATGTGCGAAGTAATTGATAAATATTGCGGTTTTATACATTTCTTTTATGCGTGTTTGCAATCCAATTCTTTTGCCAGATATTACAGAGGCTTCTCTTAGCTTTAAATTTTAGGACAATATGCAAAACAAGGTTATATGAACGCGACGCATTTTGGTTGCCTGAAACATCGGGACTGATTGGAAATGACCAAAGCTTTTTTGTATGATGCCTGTTCACAGCTTTAACATTATTTAAATTACAAAATCCAATAGGTCACCGAACGTTTGAATCGTTTGAAAATAACACACATGGCCAGCAAAATTATTTTTGTTTAATATTACAACTGGTAATCCTTTCCAAGCTTTTCATTTATTAATTTTGCAATCAAACTGTCGAGTACATCTCTTTGTTTAAGGGACAACTAACGAATTCAGTTTCGATCGATTCTTGTTGATGAACATGTTGATTTTTCCAGAAAATTACCGAGATCCAAAGAAAAATTGAAAATTTTACGATTTTTAAAATTTTGACCCAGGAGCAAATAAACATATTCACCTATTTCAACCTTTCACTATTTGAAATTAAATTAAATAAATCATGCAATTTTACACAGTAATTTCACACATTCAATTCTACACAATTTTAGTCTACAGGTGAATTATCTTATAGGTGAATTATTACCATGCAATATTATTACTAAATTCTGTAGGCCATTAGTGACTAAATGCCTTCCCCAATTAAAACACCTTCACAGAAATTTCCATACAAAATACCACATACAAAAAAATGTCATTATATAAATCATAAATAAAATACATTAAAATATCTTCTTGTCGAATCAACAGCCCTTGTGACATCTCGAAACTCAAATTCGATCACAGCAAGCATTTTCCATTCACAAAAAATTTGTACAAGCAAAGCAAAATGATTACAATGCACTCTGCTACGCGCGAGGGGAACGCTGAAATGATTCCACAGCAGTCACACGTTCGCAGCTTCGCTCTGAGTCTCTCTATTGAGAAGATAATTTCTCCTAGGAAGCAAATTCTTCATTGCTTCCAATCAGATCGTATAAACACATTTTGTTCAATGACGTCACAGTCTAGTGTATATGGAATCAAATAAACGCTCGTAGATGCAATTTTTACGTTGCTTCCTCTTAATCTGTGGTGCTACCACATCAGCCATGTGAGATGTTCACAATTTGTTTTCGGAAATTTTTTTTCAAAAATGTTTGTATACGATTTTTCACGATTTTTAAAAAAAAGATGCATTGAAAATTTATGTCAGCCAAATGGAAGGGAAGCAATGCTTCCCTTGCTTTTATGAATGCCACTGTCCTGTTCGAGAAACTCATCGCGCACTCTGTCAATTTTATGGTCGACATAATCGTCCATCAGAATAATTAATTCGATCAACCATAAATCAGTTCCGCACCAAATTTACTCTCACTGATAATACGCATCCATCCAGACGTCCTACAGTGCGTAATAAAGAAACCATAGCAGCTGTAGAGCGTAATATCGAGGAAGACCCGAGTAACAATTAAACCTGTGCCCATCCACATTATGTAAGATTTTACGGAAGGATCTTGTTCTGCGGGCTTACAAAATCCAACTCGTGCATGTATTAAAGCCAAACGACCATCAGGCACGGCGTAGATTCAGTATATGGGCCTAATAACAAATTGCTGCAGATCCCGAATTTCATAAAAAAGTTTGTTTAGCGATGAGGCTCATTTCTGGTTGAATGGCTACGCCAATAAACAAAACTGCCGCATATAGAGTGATGACCAACCACAGGCGGTTGTCCAAATACCGTTACATTCGGAAAAAGTCACTATTTGGTGTACTTTATAGGCCGGTGGAATAATTGGTCCATATGTCTTCAAAAATGCTGCTGGGAATAACATTACAGTCAATGGTGACCGCTATAGAGCCATCAATGACTTCATGATCAATGACTTTCTCGTTCCAGAATTCACTCGCCAAAATGCAGGGGACCTCAGGTTTTAACAGGATGGCGCGACATGCCGTACAGCTCGTGCAACCATCGACTTATTGAAAGAAATATTTGATAATTTGCCTGCAAGATCTTGTGATTTAACACCACTGGATTATTTCTTGTGGAGATACGACCATTCACTCGTCTATGCCGACAACGCTTGACCATTTGGAAGACAATATGCGCCGCTTTATTGGCGGGATACTGCCCCATTTATTGGTTAGAGTAGTCGAACATTGGACCTCTCGTTTGGACTTCCTCCGCGCCAGTCGTGGCGCTAAAATACCCAAAAATATTCAAATAAAAATGGCAGAGAATTATCTCTCCAATAAATGGCATGGCAATCAATACAATTTATCCGTATTTTATTTCATTTCAAAGTTTTACAACTCTAAAAAAAAGCACCTTGTAGCTGATAGTTATTTTATTGGACAACGTTTCAACTTTGATCGAGCCTCTAATAACGTCAAATACGAAATATGAACAAAAAACCGTCCTCATTGAAGATAATATTGAAAGATTTAATAGACTAAATCGGTATACGTGGATTAAATACAATATTAAAATCGTGTGGATGAAATACAGCTCTCAACGCAAAAAGTGAAAATTGCTTTTGAAAAGATTCGAATCTATCGCTTTGAATATCAAAAATAGGATTAAAGACAATGCAGACATACTCAAGTAACGGGCGAACTAAGGTCATGCACAGAGATTTTGCCACCCATAGGCTCTTGAACTCCTTCGCATGCCTCTTTATAAATCCTAACTGCTTGCCGGCCTAATAGACTTGATTATGCTGTAGATGATTTTTTCAGCCTAGCTGATTTGATAAACAACCTGCTGAGCTGACAGCCCAGTTGAGCTGTTTATCAGTTATCGCCTATGTCATACGCGGGCCGATAGTCGAAGGCACCATGTCCTTATTGCTCTTCTTATTTGCTCCTTTTTTGCTCCTCTTAAGTGCGCCAGAGCTAGCAGTGAGAAAAAGTGAGAATCAATTGTTTTATCATTAGACTTAGCACTAGGAAAACCACACTTATTTCAAGAAATTTTTTTCTTTATTTTTCGAAGTATGTTCTTGTAAGGAGAATAAGGGACTGTAACTGGTGTTACATTAGAAGAAGCAGGGGCTAGTTTAGTGTCAGAAACCTGCTTCGAGGCTATGATTGGAATATCAGGTCCATTATTAGTAAGGTCAATTTGTATGGGGTCGTTTTGAGTGGGCGTTGTGGAAATTCTTAGTGCTGAGTAAGGCGTTTCGGGAATCAATTCGGTGGTAGTTCCAATGTCGGAATGGTAGATTTTAAATTGAATTCATATGAATCTGCCTGGTGCAAGAATGAACAAATTTAATATTTAATTTTTATGATTAGACATGCATACCGGCTGTATATATGATGCTCTGCGCAATACGCTTCCTTTCTATAATATACAATGATCAAATTTAACCATATGATTGATTTGGAAAATCCAAAGCCAATTGCTCCAATTTGGAATGACTCAATATTCCCATGAAGCGCTTAAAAATCTGTTCGACTCATTGTACACCTATCGAAAATTCTCATTTAGTTTTTGCAATCCGTCTGTTATTTGTGCATGTACAGCATGAAGATAATCGTTACTGAGGTGTAAACATTTGACTTATCTGAACACCAATATCTATGTATGTCATCACAATTGATTTTGTTGATCTTATCGTATAGGCATACATATCTATGTATATAGATATGTGAGCAAAAGTGTGCACATGGATACCAATTTGTAGACAGAGCCTAATCCTTTCCGAATCTGGGAGCCGAGTCAGTAATTCCCTGGCTTTCATAGCAACAGGGAAAACAATATTATATTAAGTTTTTCAATCATAAAATTTTGTTGCGGGCTTTCCCCTATCATAAACACCCGAAAGAATTTAATGTACAAATGTGCTTACACACATATGTATGTATGTAGGTTCAAGTGTGTGAAAAAAAATCAAAGTTCGCTGGTCGGCATTTTATGGCCCAAAAACTTTTATTTATGGCTGTAAACAAAACCAAAATTGTTGCCACCGTGCCGCCAAATTGTAATCAAATTTGCCGAATTGTTGCCTTTGGCCGCCGTAAGTACGTTTGTATGTGGTGCATTTCATGTCCATATGTAAATATACATTTGTAAGTTTTTTTTCGCAGAAATCTCAGTCAGTTGATTGCGACGTGAGCAAAACAGAATCTCAGGAAATTTCGATGAAAATATTTACTTGAGCTTTAAGATAAAATACACCGAAAATAAGCCGATATATCGTTTTCGATGACATTTAGGAGTGTTTTACGTGTAATAGTAAAATTGACTTTAGTAAATAGTTGAAAGCTTTTCCTAGAAATACACCCCTTGAAATGTTTGAATTATTCCTCTATATCGCTGGAATAATCAAATATAGAGATAACAAATTAATTTTTTCTTATAAAATTCTTCGGTATACGTTGCAGACCTGCTTTTTGTAACGTGTTTCAAAGAGAAATATTCAATTTTTACTCTTACACTTACCTTTTTATTCGTTACGTTTTGCTTCACTCTTAAGTAATGACAGTGGAACCAATGCAGGAAAATTTATCCCCTTTTTTGCCCTTGGTGTCAGCTTTTCCGTTTCTTGGACACTCCTCATAGTCAATGACGCATATAATCTCCAAGCTTTTCTATAGATTATTGCTGAGTTCATGTGATTGCGATTGATAGCCTGACCTTAGAGGGTGGGCCAATTACAAGTTTCTTTTTAAAAATGCAATAAAATGAACAAAGTTTAATTTTTTTCCATGTATTATGGCTTTATTAGTAAGAGTATACATTCCCATTAATGATAAAACACAATTTCGTTCAAGTGGGTGCCTCGGGTGACTTCGCAGTAGCGCATTCTTTCACTCAAATTTCCCAAGACCTTGTTGATGATTTCGGGCTCTAGCTCACGGATTGCTTGGATGATATTGGCTTTAAGTGCTTGAATGGTTTCTGCTTTGTTGGCATAACATCAACCCTTCACGTTTCCCCACAAAAAGAAGTCCAAATGGGTCAAATCGCAGCTCCGAGGCGGCCAATTTACATCAATAAGACGGCTGATAACACGATTTGGGAATTTGGTGCGTAAAAGATCTATTGTGGCATGGGCCTTCTGGCATGGTGCGCAATCCTGCATGAACCAGAGGTCATCCAAATGCATGTCTTCAATTTCAGAAAAAAAAGTCGGATAACATGGCTTTGCAACGTTCACCGTTAACCGAAACATTGTTTTCAGCTTCATTTTCGAAGAAAAATGGTCCAATTATGCCACCACTCCACAATCCGTACCAAACTGTCACTCTCTGTGAATGCACTGACTTCTCGACAATAACGTGTGGGTTTTCCGAGCTCCAGATGCGATAATTTAGTTTGTTAACGGAGCCGCGGAGATGAAAATGCGCCTTGTCAGAAAAGATGATTTTTCGCCCAAAATCGTAGTCCAATTCAAGCTGCTCTAAGGCGCAAATTGCGAAGCAATAACGACGCAAATGGTCGTGCGCGTTCAATTGCTGAGTCAATTAAACCTGTGCAGAATTCTCCTCAGGTTGATTTGATGTTCGTGGAGTTAGTCTCACACTCTCGGCTACAGTAGCCACATTCTCGTCTGTGCGCACCGTACAACGACGGGGGCCATGAGTGTTGTCCACAAGCATGCCAGTTTCACGAACTTTTTGCAGAAACTTGAGTACATCAGGCGTGGTGGGTGCCTCATTTCGGACAAAACTAATTTTCAAAAAACCAACTTTTGGGCTACACAGCACTTACTTTGGAAATAAGTTCTTAATATTTCCCAACGTTGTTCAAGCGCAGTTTCTTAAGTTAATCGCTCAGACATGACGCCACACGTGACAAACTGCGCAGGTAAGCTGAGTGTTTTATACCATACTTAACGCCAGTTTTGTCCGTTCTTCTTGGTTTTTGAAATGAGTTCGAGGATTAGAAGGACATCTATCCATGCCGTCAGAGTGGACCTCATTACTCCTTTAATCAGCAGGCAGGGCAACTTTTGAAGCTTGTGGAGCCTGTTAACATCAGTTTCGGCTTCTTTTTTGGTTCAGTTTCGTTTCTGTAAGATATTGATGATATTTTTGTTTTTAAATTGACATGGCAAGCCACAACATTCACAAATCAGCAATACCTATGTCGCAATGAATTCCATGGCCAGAAAACATTGCCTATTTTAGACTTATGACTAAATCTTACTTTACGTTATTGTACTTAGGATAATTTTCCTTTTCTTAGTTTTACGTACATACGTGTATATATTTACTTATTTGCTCTTTATTATTTTATGTTTTAATTGTATCTAATCTTTGTTTGGGCAGTTCGCCTGTTGAATTGTAAATGGACTAAATGAATAAATGAACACAATCGGTTTCTATCTGATTTCTTTCCGAGATATATCCTTAAAAATAAACTACTTTCACGATACAGAAACAGATAGTGTTCAAAAATGTGAAGTTTGTACAAACAACTGATGATGACCGCTTCGCTTTAGCTAAATTTCAAACTTTCACTCCCGGTTAAATGCATCGGGCATCTAAAAACCTGGTAAAATAATGGAGAGTTTATGTAGTGCCATCTATTACTTATCAGTTTTTCGAACTGGCATTTGAGATTAAATGAATTTGTTTTTACTGCTGATGTTATCTAACAAAAATCTTAAGGCATCAATTTATTAAACAAGGGATGTAATAATACGATGACATACAATGACGATTAAATCATTACGTTTGGTTATTATAAAAATCTTCCAACACATGCATGATTAACGAAATGTTCATAACATATTTCTACGGTGATAATATTTTAATTACAATTCTGTTCCAAATACAGTTAGTTATGCATCAAATCCAGTAATATAATTCTTTATCTGATGTAAGACAAAAACTAAGAACCAATTGTTACAAGGTTGATAATAAATCTCATAACCGATAACCAATAAAATTTCACACCCACATCACATACTGTGCTCTAAGATTATCAATAACTCCTTAATATATTTTTTCCCGTCTTTCTATTTTCGATTAGTAATAAATATCTGATGGAAGAATACCAATGGAAATTAAATGGGGGTAAGATAAAATTACTCTACTTAGGTCAGAAGTATTATTTTTAGTGCATAGCTGACATAAGCTCTATTTCACATTGTTTGCAAACTCTAGGATCGTTTCATAAATCACCATTTGACCATTATGCACGAAGCATATGTGCTTTCACGAACCCAGTTCTAGTACCCGGTCATCATGCAATTACGTGATGTCTCATATATCCAGAAATCGATTTTAATGCATATAAACTCATATTCATACATACGAGTAAAATTTATGTGGAATCTTGATTTAGTGCAAAGGAAGCCGCATGGCGTGTGTGCATATTTTTCATTTTTCATGCAATAAACCTCGGCGGTGACAATGTATGTGAATTTTATATGAAAATTAAAAATATCATAAGTAAATTGAAGTAACGATGTTCATACTGCTTGAAATCGGTTCATGCAATATTAAATTGAAGGCCTGATATTTTGTTAATATAAAAAAGGGGTATACATTTTTAGTCAAGAAAATTAATTTACGATTTATAGATTACTTTTTCTCTGAGGTTTTCAATATTTACATGGAATATTCAAATATGATAATGTAGGCATTTCAAATGAAAATGTTCTTGCCATCAGTAAACGTACCTTTGATTTTGAGTCATATGGCTCCTACCAGGAATTAATATTTTAATACTATCATACTTCACATCAAGCACATGTCATTCAACTGCTGACAGGCTTCCGCAACTTGCACGATTGCTAATCTTCGGAAATTTCCAAGTGATCCAAAGCCATTTAGTCACTTATGTACAGTGGGTAAAAAAAGTCAAGGCACGAACACTTAAAAACCTAATTCTAATGCGACTTCACCAAAATAGCGCAAAAAAAGTTAGGTCACAGCGCAGTTTTAGCTGAAATTATTTCAATTTTTTTGAAGTGATCGATTTCAAAAAAATTAAATTACACAGCGCTAATACTTTGTGGCTATTCCACGCATTTTCATCATTTCTCGCAGTCGTTTCGGCATCTTTTTCGCAAATTTTTTACAAAAAGTGAGTGAAATTTTGGTCCCTCCATCAATAGAATGTTAATTTATTTATTTGCATTGCATTCAGTGTATTTTTTACCAGTTATTTATATGTTTAGTTTTGTTATTTTAAATTGTAATTTCAATTTACATTTTTTTATGTTTATTTTATTTATAAGTAATTGTATACCTTGTTTGGTGAAATAAATAAATAAAATATAATAAATAATGACATCTTGGAGCCCTTTGTTTTTCGCAATGCTACGCTGGTTTTGAGATGATGCCATAAATGATCGATCGGGCTTAAGTTCGTTGACTGAGGGGGATTTTTAATAGTATTTGGACTGTTACAAATAGCCCTAAGCCGGCATTGCTCCGAATTGTGCTTTGAATCGTTGTCCTGATACATACCAAAATTGTATGAAATTCGTAATTTTTCAGAATTTTATTTAATATATCTTTTAAGAATACCCAGGCAACATGTTTAATCCATCGTACCGTTCACAAAATCTATATTTCCGGGCCCAGATGCCCCCCAGAAAGTTCCATAGCATAATGTTCCCTCCGCTGTGTTTTACAGAGGGAGTAGTATGATTCCTCCTAAACTCTGTATTAGGCTTTCGCCAATCATATCGCCGCCCATCAGATCCAAAAACATTAATTTTTACTTTAGCAACAAAAATTATGGACTTCCAGAATGATTCTGGCTTTTTTACGAACTCTTCAGCAAAACGTAATTTAACAATTTCATTTTTTTTTACTCATATAAGGTTTGCTTCGGCACAGTCTGCCCTTCAAATCCGCTTTCTTTTTTACATTTCGAATAATTTGAGTAGAGACTTTCTTTTCAACTCGTTCTTTCACCTTGATTCGTAAAACTGGGGCACTTAGTGTAGGGTTTTTCATAATTTTTCTGATAATCCACTTTTTTCACGCTCAGATAAGACTTTAGGCCTTTCTGAGCGATGTTTTGTTTCAAACGATTTGGTTAATTTATATTTTGTCATTATATTTTTCACTGTATATCTTGATTTTCCCATTGTATTCTAATCTCAGAATACGTCATTCATGTTTTCCAAAAACGCAAAGTACATTCACGGATTTACCTAATTCCTTTTCACACTCATTTTTAACAACGCCCTCAATAAAAATACTTTAACAAAACATTTTTTAAGCTCGGCTGAATGGAAATACCATATTTTCATGATTTTAAGTACATTTAACGGAATTTTTTCCAGGTATTACAAATAATTTTAGACAAAACCGCGCTGAGCCTTAACTTTTTTTGCGCTATTTTTGTACTTCACTGAAAAATGATACTTTAATGTTGTGAAATTTGCTTCGTTACCGGTTTTTTTTTATATTGTTCTTAAAGTAAACATGCAAAACTTTTAATTAAATGCAAAAACACTATCATTTATTATTAAAGTCGCATTAAAAATAGGTTTTTTGGTCTTACTAAGTGTTCGTGCCTTAACTTTTTTTTACCCACTGTATATGTTCCAAAAAAAGGGTCGTTGCTCCAAATTCAATTTACTTGAGCTCATTGATATTGAGCTTTCAATTACATCGGCGTGCAAGAAATTCAATAATAATCATGCTTCTGAACTCAATTCAGTCCTATAATTTTAGCGATTCGCCTACAAACTATGCTGAGGTGGCAACGGCTAATTAATTATTGGTACTGGATACACTCTAAAGTATTGAAGTGGATCAAGTGCTACCGTATGTCTATCTGTTTAATTTATGCTCGAAATATCTTGATATGAAGAAGCCTGATGATACAGTAGAGGATATTGAAATGTCAATCAAGCGAGAAAATTAATAATATTTTGATATGTGATTTTGGTTAATATAAGCATTGATGGCGTCTGTTTTGTATCCGGTTAGGGGGTTTCAATTGTATATTGGGATTTTGATTTTCGATGATAAATTTGAAATAAGAACAGACTTTGAAATAAACTAATATATTTTTGCCCCTGCTAAGCAAAAGACTAGCAAAATATACTTGATTTCAATGAGATCAATGAAAATGTTTTGATGGACACAATTGGCTGAACAATGTTGAAAACAATATAATGCAACACAAAAAATTATACAAGCACTATAAAATAGGATAAAATGAGAATATATTTTATATACAGGGTGACTCAGATCAAAGTGCCTTGGGTTATACCACTTGATTCCTTGAGGTGATCTGATGAAAAAATTGTACCTACTGCAGCATGCAATTTTATTTCCGTTTAACAATGCGCTTTATGTCCATTTTTGTCCATAAAAAAAAACTTTATCCCGCAACCTGCAATAGATTTTCTTCAAGGGGTCCAAAAATTTCACATTGATTGAGTATTTTGGTGTGATTCAAGAAGTTTTCCTCAGCACGATAGCTCAGATGATGAATTTTTTGGCCTCCTCGAACACACATACTGACCTTCTATAGAAAATCTATGGTAAATAGCAGACAAAACAGGACGTAAATTCGGACGAAATCTGGACTTGTCGGAACATTAATTATTTGGCTGGCTTTCTACCTTCATAATCGAACATAATAGGTAAAATTCCAATGACTTTTATCGAAAAATATTTAACCTCAAGGTAGCCCTCTTGGCCCACTTTTTTTTAAGTACATATCCTAGCAAATATACCTCATCTACTTTGTGCAAACGATCTCAAAGTTTGTCACATCATTAAATCTAAATTCGACGCACTCTTTCTCCAATCTAAACTCGATTTACTTGATCTTTGATGTAATGAAAACAAGCTCTCTCTCAACATTGCTAAATACCGGATTAAAAGTTTTTCCCGAAAACGCACCGTCTCACATAACACGTATTTCCCTTGCAATAATTTGTTAGCTCGAGTTGGAAAAGTCGTTGACCTTGATGTTATCTTGGATGAAAAACTTCGCTTCACCTTGCGTTATGATAAAGTACTTTCCCGTGCAAACAAACAGCTAGGCTTCATCAACCGACGTGCCTAGGAATTTCGTAGCCTGTGGGTGACAAGATCCTTATACACTTTACTTGTACGTCCTATTCTTGAATACGCATGCATTTGCTGGTATTCCGCTTTTCAAACCCACAGTGATAGCAATTTTTACAAAAGCAATTTTTATTTTTTGCCTTGAGAGAACTAAACAGCCCTTATGATTTTAATACACTTCCTCCTTATGAGTTTCGACTGGGTCATCTAAACTTATTGACACTTGCATCCAGATCCACTCGTTTATTTCAGAAAAATCCACTTTCCACTATTTAATAGATGGTGCAGAATATTCAATAGCATAAGTAATCTGTATTCTCCAACAATCTCCAACTTATCCTTCAAATCCTCCCTTTTCCAAACCATTCGTAGCCCCTTATCCTAAGCTATATGTCAATGTTTTATTAATTTGTTATTTATTAATAGTTATTAATTATTTATTTATGTTTTAATTATTTAATTTATTTAATTTATCGTTTTATTCGTATATACACATATTAGTTTTCAATTTTGTTTTGTAATGTTTATGTAACTTGTACCTATCTTGGTTGATATGTGGAACAATTTTTCCATAAGCTCGCCTAAAGGAATCACGTAGAACACCGCAACTTTGATCTGGATCATCCTGTATGTGCTCAGAAATGATTTACTAAATAAATGAAAATGAATAGAAACACAAATATGCAATTCATAAGGAACCTTCTTCATAGGCACTATAACCTCAACAATTGTTCTTCTTTATTGTTGATAAAGCTCCATAAAATGATAGCAAATTAAAATTTATACTGCGAGAGAATGGAGCTATAGAATTGCAGACAGACAAAATAATGCAATTAATAATTTAATTAAAAATAATGTAATTAATGAAATTAAAAATAATGTAATCTATTTACAAATATGCCTTGAATTCCAAAAAATTTAGCAGTAAAAAAAGCCCAGCGCATAGAAACCACAAGAAACACTAATGTTCGAAGAAAACTAGATGAATCGTGCAGATTTTGAGTGCATATTGTCCCACCCGTGATCCTTTACAGTCAGCCTGTTTCGAAGGCCATTTACAACTTTGATCTCAAGGACGCATTGAAGCTCATAAGGTGGAAAGGTTTGCAGTGTTACCACTTCCAGGAATTACAAAATTTGAGAAAGTCAAACATTTATTATTTATATTCATTATCGGATGCTTATCTTACAAACAGCATCTCCTGTAACATAAATGATGAAATTGCTCAGTGCTTGCAACACTTTGCCAGCAATGCAACTAAAATTCAGCCACAGCTGCTTGATATCAAAATTAAATTATTCTACTAAACCACCAGTTTTCATTCGATGACTTCATCAAAAATTACAGTGATAGAAAGATGTTTGGGGTTGTCATCCAAACAATTTCCAATTTTGGAAAATTTAAAAATTGGTAGTTTTTTATTTAATTTTTAATTAATTAATTTTTATTGTAAATTTTTGCCAAATGAATATTTCATGGTAGCATTTGTTGGTACTGAAATTGCAAAAATGCCAATTGCTGAAATAACAAAAACGTGGTGAAATAGTGAAAAAGCTAGCACTAAAGCCAAAAGTAGACCATGTGTGCTTGACGTTGAAGCAAACCCACCCTGTAAATTTCGTTTCGATCCGATGACTGCATTAGAAGTTATATGGGTAAAAAAAAATTTAGGATTACATTCAAAATCTTAATATTTGTCTTTTATTGTGATTACAAGATCATTATCATTTGAAAATTTAATTATAGCATTGCTTGGTGAAAATATAACAAAAACTACCATAGCTGGCAGCCCTATTATGTTTTTTCAACTTCATTGCTTCCAAATTTGTCCTAAAATAAGGTCCATTGATCACATGAACTCCGTTTTGATTTAATAATTGCATCGGAAGTTAAAGGACAAACGCTTTATTTTGTTGCGCAAATTTTCAAGATTCAAAAAATCTATCCTAATTTTTCAACCAAACTTTAACGAACTTGACTTTTAATAAGTTCTAGCTATTTTGTGATGTTCTTTAAAATCTGTTGACTGAACCGCAGGAGTATAAAGTCATGCTACAATGTGAGGCTGCAAACCCCAACTCGTCCTTATAGCTTTTTCGTTGCCGTAAATTGCACCAAACGCTTTCCGTGCTCTTTATATAAGCTTCGAGTTAAGGATTAGTTCCAAATATTTGACATTTGTGCTTAGGACAATGGAGCTTCTGTTCTTTTCGGTAAGTTAAATCAAGAAAATTTGTATTTTCTTGCAAATAGTACTTGATTCGTTTTACTAGGGTCCACTTTCAAGCCGCAATTCCGACTCCAATGTGAAAACATGTCCAGAGATCCTCTCCAAAAATGCAGATAGATTCTTTCCTGACAGTACAATGGCTATGTCGTCCACATAAGCAACCATTTTGCAGCCGGAACAGTCCAGCTGCCTCACAAGAGTGTTTAGCGTAATGGCCCACAGCAGAGAAGGGAGAAATCCTCTTTGAGGTGCATTCTTGTTGACAGCTCGTCACAAGTGAGCATTCCGAACGATTGCAGAAAGCTGTTGCATGATTGGATCATAAATTAAAATAAATAAAATAAAAATGTATCAAATTGATATAAATATATCAAAAGCGGGAACCCTGATTATCACAGCTAAGTCTGAAACATTATCAATTTTCATTTCGCACATTTTTTCTCTCTCCAGAATACTTCTTTCTTGCCTTCTTCGAGATGTATCTTCTCGTCTTGAGCAAATGCTGGAAATACTGATGGCACCTTGGCTGAATTCAGAAGAGTCCGAATTTCTTTCAATTCTAAAAAATATACGAGCAACTCATAAGACATATTAAATAAGTTCTTGACCTTTCAGATTTTCATAAGGGCTTTTTGTACGATAAATTTTAATAAAATAAAAAAATCCAAGTGCTTTGGAGCTTACGTGGACAAACGATAAAGCTGGAAAGAACCATTTTTGCCAAATAAATGAACTAGTTCACATTTTCCTTGTATTATTCCATTTTATTTTTTTGTGGGATAAAAATCTACTCGAGAAAAAACCCAGATAATCTGCACTCGAGTTTACATAATGTGTGATTATTCTAGAACGTTTTTGAAAAACTATAATAAAGATATAACGCTACCCAGGTCATGTTAGACTACCTGATGCAAAGAAGTTTTTTCGTGTGACAAAGACATTATTATTTTCGTTTTTATGACTAACTACTGAACTATATATATATATATATATATATATATATATATATATATATATATATATATATATATATATATATATATATATATATATATATATATATACATATATATATATATATATATATATATATATATATATATATATATATATGTATATATATGTATTTATATATATACGTATATATATATCTATATATATATATATATGTCTACATATATATATATATATATATATATATATATATATATATATATATATATATATAATATTTCATCAAAAAAATTCAGTGACTTTTTCTCGGGAACGCGCTATCTGATGGAGCTGAAACTTTCAGGATACATTGATGTATATAAAGAATAGGTCTAAATTTCACCAAATGTCAATTATCTCTAACCCTTTGGAGCCGGCGGTCATTTTAGTGACATTTTAAATATGCCTATTTTTCCTTACACAAATTACTTTTACAAAAACTAAGGTATCGAAATAAATTTCGAACATGTTTTTAATGTGAACCTGATAATGTTTTAGAAGCTTTTAGCCCCATGTGTGCGCTAGGTGCCTAACAAGAATTTGGGAAAATTTGAAAATTTGAAAATTGCGATAACTTTTGACAAAGCTATTAAATCATTATCAAACTTTCAGGACATACTGATATTATTAATTTGTAAATTTTTGTTGCTTTTGATGAGCGTATTGGCAACCTTATAGCTATTGCAGGCACTGAAAATGAAAACATTCAAATCATTGACTCTCCTGAAAAATTGTCGCTTTTCGGGAAAAAAGCCACTCATATATACATAGATCTTATGCTTTATCTACATAGTCAAAGTAAAAGAATTGAAATTTTACAACGAGAAAGAACGGAAACTTTTCCCCAATTTACCTATATTTTAAACATCAAAAACTTCTATTCACGGGAACTCACGACCCAATTATCAAATACAGTTGTAACTTTCAGAATGTATTGACCTTAAGTAAGGACAGGTCTGAAAGAAACGATTTTGAATTTTGGACAATTCTGTGCCAGTAGTGCCATCTTGGAAAATCACTAAGAAAAAAAGCTGCTTTTGGTCCTATAAATTCTGATTCAGTCACCAGATTTTAACGAAATTCACACAGTGACTGGATACTATTTTGAGACACATTTGATAGAAATTTGGTTGAAAAATTCGGTTAGAACTGCCAGCTATGCTAATTTTAGTGTCTTCAATTTTGAAAATCGCTAACTTAAGGGGGGAAATACATGTAAAATGGAAAAGAAATTGCAAATTTCAGATTGACTTAAAATATATATATTGTTTATTCAGAAAATTTTTAATATTAAATCCTCAAAGTACATATCTTATAGTAAATGAAAATATTTTTTTAATAACTGTTTAACACAAAATGGAGGCGATGCGAGCAAATGAAAAAAACACATCAAAAACAGCCTCGTACAACTTAACGCCTTTTCCGAGAAACTTGCAACGTTCAGAGAAAAAAAAATATGCTAAAGAGATCTATAATTCATAGGTGAACCAATAAAATTTAGAAAAAAAAATCAAATTTTTACATTAATATTAGATTTAAAAAAAAAATCGATTTTTTTTTCAAAAAAATCACGTTTTAAACATTGGTAAACTAATTATTTTTCCGAAATTACAAGAAAATGTAGGTTCAACGATGAGATAATACTCTTTTGTACATGTGATATAAATTTGAGCCGAATAGGTTCAATATTTTTTGAGATATCTTGTACGGAAATTGAAAAAGTACTACTTTGAGAAAAACGCGTTTAAAGTTCTAAAGCTCCACCGACCTGGGGAACGCCGCGCTGTCTATAACTGGCTATAACTCGAGAACTAATACGAATATCGCTTCAAAACTTTTTTTGGTATATTTTAAGAGTATTTCGAACACTTTGATGCAATAAAAAAAAATCGTTTTTGTTTTAGCAGTTACATGTATCGCCCCCCTTAAATAAAGCCACTTGCCATATAGCTTCCAGTGCAGTCATGGAATCATATCGAAATTCATATGGGGAATTGAACTTATTGTAGACAATACTCGGCAGAAATTTTGTTGGAAAAAAATGATAGGGCTGCCAGCTATGGTTGGTTTTGTATTTTTTTACATATCTTTAGTAAGCGATTTTATAATAAAATTTTCAGATCATAATGATTTTTTAGTAAAAATAAACAACAAATATTACGATCTAGAAAATTTGAAAGCTTTTACGGGTGGTAGCCCTTAGTTTGTTTGTATCCCTAAAGCTTCCAATGCAGTCATCGGATCAATACGAAATTCGCAGAGTTGGTTGATTTCAACGTGAGGTAAATGTGACATATTTTTTGGGCTTTGGTGCAAGCAAAGGGTTGCCAGTACGAGGCGTTTTTGTTATTTCCGTACCAATAACTGCTTACATAAACATTTGTAATGTAAACACGTAAACAATGAAAGCGTTTACAGGAGACGTTTATTCCGTGGACTATACACCGAATTCAACCTAAATTATTTAGTCCACCTGCTGTAAACACTCAGTATCCGACCCAAGCAATATGTCATTACACGATTTCAAGTGACCTGACCTAAAATAGGCCGTGGACTATATCGCTGTAAACACACCCGACCTAAGCCTTGACTTTCGCGCGACTATTAATAATATACGTACGTTGAATTTAAGCTCGCAAGCCTCCCGTTTGACTCAAAATCATTTAAATAATCATGTTTGCGAGACAAATGGAAAGATAATTATAGTGTACGAGCTCAAATTAAACTAAATGACAGCTGTCACGTACAAAGGAGGACTAAATTCGACCTGAACAAATTTTAGGTCAGGTCGATGTAAACACCTTAGGACTAAATTTACTAAGTGCGCGCTATAGCTCAGGTCACATTTGGTCCAACCGCTGTAAACCCAACCAACGTTTAAATGTTCTAAGGTCTGCACATTTTTTGAATGGCAACCTCAAACTCCTTTTTATCGATGTAACTTTCGATGAAGTCATCGAAATTAAATTGGCTTAGGACCTGTTATTACTTAGGGTGTCCTAAAGTAGCTAGTGGTAGAATTCACAATCAAAATCTGCACAAATTCTCAACTGTTCTTCGAACACTAGTGTTTCTAGCGGTTCTGATGCGCTAGGGTTTTCGTTTTTATTTTGTTTTCATGTTTCCATGTTATGTTCCTGAATCTTTTGTGGTCTGCGATCAAAACTGCTGATATAAAACTAAGACAGTGGTTGAAATCACTAATTTAGGTGCAGTTAGAAAATATTTCTATACAAAAACGCACATCCTAAGCATCATGTCTTTTAAATTATTAAACAATAACAGCTTCATTGAAGGTACAATGTAGTATTTGCATTGTACCTTCAATGAAGCTGTTATTGTTTAATTATTGGTGATGACTCAATATCCAAAACAACATGGCAGGAAAATATGGATATCCAAAAACCGTCTTCTAGTCTCGCTCGAAAAGTGTTTATTGTGTTTTTTTCCTCAAACAACTACAGCAGTACTTTTTGCCTAAAATGATATGGCTTTTCATTAAGTGAATTAAAAGTCGCCGAATCCGCATTTAAAATTATCGTATAATATAAACAGCTGCTATATTTACGAATTAATGGTTATTTATACAAATCCGGCAAAATAGTTGTACGACGCAGCTACTGTCAAATTATTATTAAATGATTCAAAGCTCAAATTCATAAATTCAAAGTACTTTTCAAAAATTTTCGGAGACGTAGTTTTGTTTTCATCTTGACTTTCAATTTCTTTTTCTCATTGAATGACCATACCAATAGATACGTAGGTGATTTTATGCGTCAATCATTATTTTTTCAGCCGCCTTCATGCTTGTAGGCATTGAATCATTCTCACTTGTTGGGTAAATCGTAAAAATATTGTCATTAACTCTAAATATAGCATAATTGCAATGTCGAATGAAATCATTCTAAAAAATAACGAGCATCGAATGGCATATGTATCAAAACAATCATTACGAGTGACTAAATGCAAAAGTGAAATCACATCCATAATATGAACATTAAATGTCTTATCGACAAGTGCGATATTAGATAAGTATTTATGTATTATGTCGTTAGTAACTGTTCTCTCGCGTAATCGACCAGAATGCTATAACTCTAATGGTCTTTTATGGTCTATAATTATTACTTAAGCTTGCGAGTGGAGACTCCGCTAGCACTGCTATGATGGCTTGGAAGTACGGTGATCTTATAATTGAGATGCATTTCTGTGTTCTGCTCTGATAAATGAGCAAAACGAGTACATGCACAGAATTGTGTAAAGCAGTTGAAGTTCACGTGATAATGAAAATGCTGTGATATGAGAGAATTGAGCATGACCTTAGCCCATGAAATCTAAAGTTTCCGTGCTGGAAATGAACGACAGTATGATTTACCCAGTCGGTGAATTTCCCTATGATGTGATATTCCGAGAATTAAGTTGTGAATTGTTATTTTGTTTGTTTTCCAATTAGAAGTATTTCAAATAAGCCAATTAATCATAAAGCTCAGGCTAATAAGACTAATTTGTATAATGAAGGAGTTCATTAGACTTCGAAGGAAATTGGATTTTTCTCGATGAACAAATACAAGGATATCCACACACTGATCTTCTTTCAAGAGAGTAGACAATATAACCATAGAGAGTTTCTCTCGAAGGAATTGTAATTTTTTATTTTCGCCATGTTTATGCTCCATGTTTGTGACGAAATCTAATTAAAAAATTTAAATTATTTGAAAATAACATATAAATAATCTTTAATTTTTATCAAGAACAATGCACCTCCTTGATAACCGTGTTACGGGACTGACATAATAAAAGCTTTAAAATGTCTCGTGGTGTGACCAAGTGAATGGTACTCGATGCCATCAAATGTGAAGTTTATAGCCAAACAAAAATTATTTGAAGCGTAACCTTTGCTCGCAAAATATCGTACTTTGATGAGTTGTGGCGAGAGGTTTGAAAAGTAATACGACCACAATACTTCAAGTATGATAAATTGAAACGTGGAGCTAATTTACTTAGTATATACTTACGCCTGAGCAACTCAAAGAGCTTATGATCATAAGTGTAAGTAGTTGATAATGTGGCTGGAGCAGATTTAATAGCGTTGCAAAATTTCGAACAGTAATTTTGTATTTTTTATTTTCAAAAATTAAAACCTAAGAAAGGTTTTTTTAACTGGAAGCATTTTGAGTATGTTATGCTAAATTCTGCATCAAAAGTCCATTATGAATTCATATGCGCTAAAAATCACTCAAGACCAAAGGTGTTGAAAATCAGCTTTTTATCTGAAATACGTCGTTAACTATTGGTTTTACGTGAATTGTTATTGCATCAAACTCGTTTACCATAAATTTCTGCATAAATAATCTCGGCTCGACCAAGATTCGAGACCAAGAGCTCTCGAGATATAAGGCCAACAAAGTTGTGCACATAACCTGCATGGTTTTCTCAGTCTCATATCTCAAAAGCAATTGGTCTCACATGAATTTCATTTTAAACAGAGAAACTACAGGAACATTTTTGTTTAATGACTCTGAAATCTTTTGGAGGCAAAAATTCAAATAAAAAGTAACTAGTAAGAGCTTCTAGTTCATTGAAAGATGCACTAGTGGCCTCTCGTTTAAGAAAATTCTTTATAAATTTTTGGCGCCCAATGTGGGTACTACATTATGAAAAATACAATAAAAAAAAATACAATGGAATAATATTATTGTTTATTCTTTTTTAACTTAATTGTGTCTTTTTTAACTTAATTTATTTATCTTATATCATTTTTCTATTTTTTGTTATTGAATATTGCAGTCTTTGATCCCACATTTTTTGGTAGAATGTACAAAATACCTTGAACGAAACAATTTACAACGCTATGTATTTAATTTCTATACGAGCATCGGAATAATCCACTATTCGACAATGAAATCAATTTGAAACACATAGTGGCTTCTGTGAATTACAAAGCATTCGTTATTTGTCTTACGCATTTTGCAAATATGTAGACAAAACTATTAAAATAATTTGAGTACTTTGTGGAAAATATGGATTGGAAATTCATTTACATAACATCGATATTATTCTATATTCAATGAATCTTATAGTCGTGCGGTGAATTTAATAAGTTTGCTTTATTTACCACAGGTATGTGATATGGCTATGAGGTCAATGTTACATACATATTTATCTCATGCAATTGCAACACACAGAAAAATAGCTGCAGAAAAGAAGTCAGTTTTGATATTATTTTGAACCACATAAAGAATTTTGTAAAATTCTAAGCTTAGAATACATATGCAGCTTAAGTCGGTCGGTCAATAATATCTTCAATACATAATCAAACTTTATTTCTGGTAAAAATTTTATTCGATTCAGTTAAATATTTAACTTAAACAGAATTCAAATATTACTGGACCTCACCATTTACTAATCTGCCATAGATTTGTGAAGCTCGAATGTAACCGTATTCTAATTTAATGTTAATTTTGCACGCAAAGACATATTTTATCGCCACTTTTAGCCACGCTCACGAAGCAAGCAAGGGTGTAACCCAGACTCTAATACTCACTGGAAATATGGACCCACCACATAATGCATCACTAGAAAAAAGTGCTATTCTGTGTCAAATATTCTAGTGAATGCCATTTTAACTTTAGAAAAACTAGCTTTGACCATTTAAGTGTTGAACCCAATTCTATTGATTGGTTTAGTTACTTTGGGGATATTTTGTTCTTCCTGAATTGAATTCGTCCCGTACCCCATTTTGACTTACTCGGAAGGGTGGCGATGCTACTTGGTAAATGCTACTCGATCAAAATTTTTGAAATTTTGATGTGGCGGAGACAATGCTATATTTTTTCGTTCATGTTCTTCTGTCAAGGAAGAAATAAGGCATGCTACGCAAAATACTTCTCATTTATTGAAACTTTACTGAATTTGAATGATACCAAAAGGTTTTGGTTTTTCATTTGCTTCAAAGCATTTTTTTCACCCTTCTTGACTTTATCTTTCATTTCATGCTTTTAACGCTTAAAACGCTCGCGATGTTTGGCATCATTGTTCAATATTTTTTCCTTCAATTTACTTTAACCGATCCTACTCAGCGTTTCTTTATGCTTTAGACTAATATGATTAATAACATTACTCCCATTTTCGAACCTGGCGAGCGCAACCAGGTGTTTCCATTTTCAAATCTAGCGAGCGCAACCAGGTGTTGCATTGTTCTTTGTTTAATATGCTATATAATGCCGTCAGCTGTCTTCAGGACAACAACACAGCTTTGCAAAAGATCGTTTCATCTCTTGTAGTCTAGTTGAAAGGAATAATACGGTCAATAGCGCGTACAGTTGGTTCAATTGAGCCATATATGTACCCCGCAAAAATAGCTTGCTAACTGCAGCTCATGAATGTGCTATTCAGCTACGTAGGTCTTCCGCCGAACAAAAGGGGCTAGATGTAAAACCTAGGCTAAGATTTATGTATAATTAAGTTCAGAAGATTATAAGTATATGTAGATTAAGTCTTAATTGTAGCGTATGGTAGTTTTTAAGCCAAGTATTGCCCAGTTAACCACAGTACTTACATAAGCTGAGTAGTATTACTAGCATGTAAGATAAAAACTGTTCTTACTAACTCTAGTCTTTACTTTCCTGGGTTTCTACTTATTTAATGAACCGCACTTATTTCCCCTCCTTCCTTCTTTTAGAGTATTCCCTCCTTCTCTTCCTTCTCCTCCTTCCTCTCTCCTTCTTTTAGTGTGTCTTAAGCATCTATTTTTGGGGCTCTTTTATTCAGCTCTTTCATAAATTATCTTCCTGTGTTTGTATGTCAGCTTGTCTTCCCGACGCTGGCGATTTAAATCAAGAATTTTGCTGATTATCAATAAAAAAACTTTACTATCAGCTTCTTCAAGAGAATTTACGTAGGATTAATATGCTCTCACTGATTGGCGTAACTTGAATAGGCGATCCTTAAATGTTTCCAAGTTTCTAAGTATTTTCTCTAAAGCCTCAGACTCATAACATTTGCTATGTATTTGTGATATCCTTTTCACCTATGTTGAACGTTTCACCAATTTTAGCGTAACCTTTGATCGAAAATTGAGATATAATATTCAGGATCGCAGCAACACCAAAAGGACTTCATCGGCTGCTGGGTTCCTAATAAACACTAGCTGCAACTTGTTTAGTATTTTCACACGTTTATACGGGTTCGTTATCCTTTTTAATTCCTTACTTGAATATTGTATTTAAGTATGGTGTCCTCGCTTCAAAAACTAATCTGATGCTCAGCGGATATTTACTCACATGATGCTCTTTAAGTATGGTCTCCCTTCTCTATCGTACAATAAACGCTTATCATTTTTTAATATACCTCCCCTTAAGCAGTCCAGACTTAACCTTGATGAATGTTTCCATTTCAACGCCTGACGTGCGTATTTATATTCTTCTGTAGCGTCATTGGTTAGTGAGCGGTAGATGTTCATTCTGCCGTAAAGATGTTCGTTCTGCCGTAAAGATACTTTTTCTTCTCCCTTGTCAAGCAAATTTCGTCCGCTCATAATAGTTTTCAATTCGGTCTTCTTCCACATTTTATTGCCATTTAAAAAAAAATCAAGTTCACAAAATATATTTCCTGCTAGTAAATTTTATTTTTTGTTATTAATCATTATGGTTCTTAATTTTCATGGTGTATTACTTAACTTTTCTGCATTTCATATCGATTTTCTCTCTTTATCATTTTTATCGTGTCCAAGTTTTGATTGAGCTGTTTGCCTGGAAAATTGGTTATCAAAAAATAAATAAAATATCAACCAGATTAATGACAATTTGCGTCGACAGCAGGGCAGCCATTCTCGCTCTTGCGTCTTACAGATGTTGTTCAAAAACTGTTTACGCTTGCAGAGTGGCTCTCAATGAAAAGGCAAGGCATATTCCTATCTGGATTATGTGGGTGCCAGGAACAGATGTGAAAGAACATGGGTACGAAATGGCTATCCGTGTACCCATACGTGAATGTGCCTTTTTTAATACACGCACAACATTGCTCTCTCACAAAAATTCCGCTCAGTGCGCCCCTTTCTACCGCACTCATAACCGAAAAGCCTTAATGCTGTGTCTTAATGCTGGGAACACCAGATCGGTGTAAAAGCGTGCAACGGGCAACACGGAAAGAAACGTCTATGTCAGTTTGATTTCTGTCGGGGAATGAGAGCATTGACTTTCAGTCAAAATTTTTAAAATAAAATTTGGAAATTTTTGGTCAAATTCGGAGAAAACATACAACTACGTTTGTGCGCAATCATTTGTGTTGGTTTCGCGAGTAAATTAGCGGTAAAAAATTATAAAATAGTGCGATAATGAAGTGCCGCGTTCCAGGCTGCAAAAGTAGCTACCGATGTGCTTCGCAGGGGATAAAGCATTTCGGGTGAGTAAAATTAACCTTTGGCATCAATTTCTGTTGGTTTTTGTGTGAAATCATAATTAATTTCATTCACAAAAAGCATTTTAATCTCCACTCGCCGGTTCGGGGAAAGAAATGTCAAACAACGTTCAAAATGGTGATCTCTCGTGCTTTTTGTTACCATACGAACTGTGTAGGGCACACACCAGTACCTCATTCTCACACCAGTAAGCAAAAAGTCGAAAATTAGCACATTTCTCTCGGTCGATTTCTAATCCATTCTCCCTTATATCAGTGGTGCCAGGGCATAGTGGGGTCATAGGCAACGAAAAAGCCGATGAATTGGCGAGAAAAGGTTCAGGAGCTAGTAATAGCCCCTGTTGCACTGTACCAGGGTCAATCGCTGAGGCCACAAGCACACTTGATGCCGCAATATGGGCCACACTCAAGTCCGAATGGGAAAGCAGGATGGACTGCAGGGTGGCCAGGACATTATGGCCATCACCTGATCCAAGCAAAAGGAGGAAACTGCTCAAGCTCAGCAGAAACCGCTTGAGACCCACGGTCGGCTTACTCACAGGGCAGTTTCCTCCTTTTGTTTGGATCAGGTGATGGCCATAATGTCCTGGCCACCCTGCAGTCCATCCTGTTTTCCCATTCGGACTTTAGTTTGTCCCATATTGCGGCATCAAGTTTGCTTGTGGCCTCAGCCATTGACCCTGAACCTTTTCTCGCCAATTCATCGGCTTTTTCGTTGCCTATGACCCCACTATGCCCTGGCACCACAGATATAAGAGAGAATGAAATAGAAATCGACCGAGAGAAATGTGCTAATTTTCGACTTTTTGCTTGCTTACCGCATTAATGGGACTGACATCCAGCAATTTATGCAAGAGTTGCGAGATGGCCCTAAATCCGGCCCTAAATAACAAACGCCTCAAGATTTTTGGTTCTTACCACTTTCAAGATTTGGCATAGGTAGCCAGTACCGTCACGTTGAGTCAGCTGATTCAGTTTGGCGGAGCAGTCACTTGGCAGCTCTAACAAGGCAGTGGAGGGTGGCAAATGGGCCCAAACTGGTGGCCTAATGCTGACCGCGTTCCCGGCAACACTCTTCAGTATCCTAATGAATATGAAGTGGTAGAAACATTAATTTTCGATGAACAGTAAAGGTATAGAGCAAATTTTGAGTGCATATGCTACCATACATGCTCTTTATTACAACCAACCTATTCTCAACGCTATGTACTACTTTAGTCTCAAGAATGCATAGAAACTCAAATGGTAAATAGACGATCAGGGCTGCCACTTGCATTTATTTCAGGATTTATAAAAGTTAAGCACTTGTTATTTATGTTCATTGCCAGATGCTTATCTTACAAAACCTTGTACTATAACATAAATGCAAAGCATGTCAAGGATTCATCCTACCTTTCGAGCGAAAAATTGACAAAAGTGCCCACTTCCTCCTACACTGCAGTTGTACAGGAGCCGTGGATCCGATGCAGTAAGATCTTTTATGCTGAAAGATCAACATGGGCGAAGACTTATGTTCTGGTTTCCAGTCTGCTTGATGCCACCATGCTGACAGTTTTCAAGCCGGGACCTGCCAGCGGTCGTCGTGCAGTACCATGAAGCTGGCAAGCTAAAACGCACGGTAGTCGCCTCAGCTTACTTTTCTTTTGATACCTTACTCCCACCGCCAATACAGGAGTAGAAGGACCTGGTTAAGTATGCTGAATCGGAAAGGCTAGAATTTCTGGTGGGTTGCAAATGTAACGACAGAGAAGACAGACTCTTTGATTTTATAACTTTTGCAGGGGACTTCTCTCACATTCAACACTGGGATTTCTCTCACATTTGTCACCCCAAACAGAATGGTGGTTATTGATGTATCATTATGTTTGTCGAAAATAGTTAGATAAATAGCTGGATGGCATATATCGGATGAGGTTTCGTTCTGTGATCATCGTTACTTGGTGTTCGCTTTAGCAACGGATCCAACACCTGTGGTAGAAAGAAGAAACCCAAAGAACACTGATTGGGCTGAGTTAAATCGACTTGTTGCAGACACAGCGTGCCCTAGTGGTAGGATAAAATCGCCAAAGTCAATATTACCCCGGATAAGCACTCTGAATAAAGACTTAATAAGTAGCTATGAAGGGGCCTGCGCGATCAGTAAGAGCAGATGTGACAAGACGGTTCTCTAATGGAACCGAAAACTACAGAAACTCAGGAAAAGTTTTTTTTCCAATTTCATAATGAACTTATTTCTCAATTATACATTAAGGTAGCACAAGAAACCTTGTTTTAGGGGTGAGGAGCCAGAAAGTACCAGGAAACTTGTCAACCGAACTGTCAGCTATGACAACTCGAAATTTGAAAAAAAAAAAATTCCTCAGATAGGGTTCAAAATTTCCAAATATTTGTCACAAGCAAGTACAAAACATCAAAATTCATGGTTCTTCGAGCATTAGTAAAAGGTTTGTTTTGCACCTCTTTTCATGTTTTCCAAATAGCGCATCTCCGCAGAATAACTAAATCGGTCTACAAATACACATTGTTTTTCGCTCGCTTGTTTTTTCATAGCATTAATTTTAGCGTTGAATGGATAGAGCGATACTTATTGAATACCGCCATTCGGCAAACCGAACAAGACGATTATTTAGTCATTTGAAATTTTTCACATGGTACTTAAGGCGTTCTCGTACTACAAAAACTTTAGTTTAAACAGAAATTTTTAAAATTAGAAATTCTTATCCGAGACTCGCTACCTACAACAACTACTAAAGCTCCAATATTTTGAAAATACACGATGTTTATTTACTAAAGAATATTAATTCCAGTTTACCAACAGTAGTGCACTAACAATACTTTGCGTGTTCCCAAAACAAGCTCAACTAACCGCTCCCGACACTGAACTAGTTTTCTCTATCTTTTCATATTAACATTGAAATTATTGAATTATTCAAATAAGCCACAGAATTTCAATGCAATCCCAGAAACTTGTCCGACAATAGCTATTACTGTCCGACAACGAGAAAGCTTGCCACGTTTCACCATCCCAGGCCCACGAAACGAAACTATCATCGCAAACGAATGAGAAATATTGTGTAACATTCACCAAGCGGAAACGGACATTCAGCAATAAAAAAGTTCTGCTAAACTGGAGCATCAAAGGAATTCATTACTCTCAACCCCGACCCGATGCACCGCAAATCTATGCATAAATGCATTCAGAACGCATCGCAAATTTGCTCTGGTTCGTTTGTGCATGCTAACTTGCAACTGATCGGAGTCTTGCAATCTCGGTGTTCATTTTTCGCTTTCGACGGGCCATCGAGAAAGTATGCAGTGTGTTACTTAATCTGGGAGGAAGCTCCTGCTACAGAAAGACGAAGTTTTTCTCTTGTCTGCTCCAGACATCTTTGTGAACAACGGAAGACGAAGAAATGAGGTAGCAAATATTAAATGATGTCTGTTGAGTGGTCTCTGGTGGCTTAGTAATGCGACTGAATTGTATAATAATGGCAGAATGAGGACCATCCTCTCAACTATTTTTCGTATTTTTCGTAAATTTTTACAGGAATCAGTAGATGATTTTCTAGTTATCGGGGGGCGATCGCTTTCGACGAAAAGATAATGTTAAATGTATAGGGGTGAATCTTTTTTTCAAAAGTTACATACATATGTACTTGGAGCGATTTAAAATTATTTTTAGCTTGGTGACAGATATCGGAATTAATTTTGAGGATAAGATGCAGTCTTTGAATAGGATTATCCAGCAAGTGCCTGCAGGAGCTTAGCTAGAATTTCATGTGTACATAGAAACTTATTTGCTCCAAGCAATATTTGCTTAAATATTCAGTAGATTATTCCAAATTTAGATGCATGGTCATGATAGTTTCAATTTTTCCTGTGGGATGAAAATATGGGTATCCGATTATTACTCGCTGAACGTAACTGCATATATTATTAGGAGCAGGAGTCTTAGGAGAACATTATACACACAAATGAAATTTTTAACTGGCATTCAGAAACTGTCATTCGGAATAATATATAGCAATGTTGAACGTATAATCAGAGACAAGTTCAAATGAATTATTGCGAGTTCACTTAGTTAAAATCATTGCAGACAAATTTTCATTAGTAAAAATAAAACTTTCTCGCTGTGTGCTAAGAGCCATTTAATTAAGCTAAAAGAGTTACTTTTTGCTTTTCTTTTAGTTTTTCAAGCTAATAACCTTTTCACAAGTGGTAAGAGCATTTTTGTCGACACCGTTCGAAGGATACACACATTCAAAAAAAAAAACTGCACAGCACGCCGCTACCGCTTGAGCCAGTACGAACTACGTAGAGACCCTGCGTTAGATGCTGCTATATACTATGCCAAATATTTAGAACATTTTAACAGCATTGCTATAGACTTTCAAGAAGAAGTAAATAAAGCAGTAAGGGACTGAAAAATGTTTTAAAAACAGAAGAATTGCAACAAAATTTGGCGTTTATTAAATATAACTATCACATTGGGTGTAAAACGATTTAACACTTTGGAAGCAGCAATTACCACTAGTTGAGTGGATTCAAACAGTACCGAAATTTCCAAAAACCTATTGATACAGTTCCTAGAACTATTAGCCTAGGCCTAGAATATAGATCTAACCGAAACTTTGACCGAAATTGAAGGATTTTGAGTTGTTTGTAACATATATTCTGCTTAGGGGGTCAGGTCCACTTGGGACGTCCAAAAAAAGCTATATTTTAAGATTTCTTTTTAGACACACATTAAAATAATTAATAAAAAATATTTTATTACTTGAAAAAAATATATTTGAAGAAGCTATTGTAATTTGTTTAAGGCAAAAGGTTTCAAGTTAGTCGAAATAGAGTAAATTTTCGAGGGCTCCAAAAGAAAAAAAATGGTTTACCGTGATCACTGTAGCTTGTCACTGGATCATCCGAAATGAAAAAAACTCGGGTATTTTAACGAAGGTCTTTAGCAGATTTTGATTTTTCGAAAAATGGCGGTTGTTGAAACTCGAAATTTTATTTTCGACCAAAATTTCACTCACATTTTCGGCTATTAAAAAAAATCGTCCCATCGAAAAGTCCCTCGTTCATCTGGAGGATAATTACATATAATAAAAGTTAGGGAAATTATATGCTGATCAATAAAGCCGTTTTCAAGTTACAGTGATCAGCGACTTCGAAAACATAGTTTCGAGAAAAATGTTTTTAAAGCATGCAAAACAAGCTTTTTGCATTAGAGACGACTAAATTCATTTGATTTTATTTATTCACCAAACAAGGTACAAAATCAGATATAAAATAACAAATTAAAAATAAAATGGAAAAGTCAATCAAGTAAAAAGTAAAAACAAACAAGTTAAATAAGTAACAAACAAATGAAAAAAGTAACAAATAGATTAATAAATAACGATCAATAAATAAAAAACTCTAGCGCACCTGAACCGCTAGAAACACTAATGTCCGAAGAACAGTAGAAGAATTGTGCAGGTTTTGAGTGCATATTCCACCACATGAGCTGCTCATTACGGCCAAACTGTTTCAAACGCCACGTTTTACTTTGGTCTCAAGAATGCATTATAACTCATATGGTGGAAAGGTTTCAGATATTATCACTGGCATGAATTTCAACGTTTATGAGAGCAAAACACGGGTTAATTATATTCGTTATCAGTTGCTTATTTCACAAAATTTTAAAAGAAGCATCTCATATAACATCAATGAAGAAAATGCTCAGTGGCTGCAGCACTGTAACTGAAGTTGGTGTTTGGGGCTGCGATCCGAAAAATTTGCAGAGCTTTGGGAATTGAAACATTGGTTATTTATTTTCATTGTAAATGTTTCCGGTATGAATACTAACTGTAAGCATTTATTGATACAAAAGTAGCACAACCAACTCGTGCTGGCAACCTTTCGCCAGTATCAAAGCCAAGAATATATCACATCTGCTTCACGTTGTTTTATTACATTCGAAGTTATAGGAGTATAAAGAAATTTAGGGTTACCTGCAGCGAGTTTTTTCAAATTATAGAAAGCTTAATATTTGCTGTTTATTGTCACTACAATATCATTACCAATTGAAAATTCTACGATAAAACCGCTTAATAAAGATATTGCAAACAAACACAAAACCAATAATAGCTGGCAACCCTATCGTGGCTTTTCAACCAAATTTGGCTTGAATAATGTTTATAATAGATTCCATTAATTGTACGAAATTCGTTTTGATTTCATGACTGCACTGGAAGTTATAGGGCAAAAAGTTGTATTATCCTGAGCGAGTTTTCAAAACTTAAGACTTAAAAATTACCATACTTGGCAGCACCAATCGAATTTTTCAACCAAATTTCTACCAAACAGGGTTTAGAGTAAGATTCAGCTACTGTGTCAGTTTCATGAAAATCTGGTAACTTATTCACATTTCATAGAGCAAAAAGTAGTTTTTTTTGTTTGTAATTTTTCAAGATGGCACCACTGGCACAGAGTTGCCCACAATTCAAAATCGCTTCTACAAGATCTGGTCCTACTTAAGTCCAATGCATTCTGTAAGTTTCAATTGTATCTGATTGTTGACACGTGAGTTCCCCTGAACAGAAGTTTTTGATGCTAAAAATATAGGTTAACTGGGAAAGGGTTACCGTTCTTGTCCGACATGAAATTTCCAAAGTTTTACTTTGAACGTGTAGATAAAGCATAAGATTTGTATACAGATTGGTTTTATTGTAAGAAACGGACATTTTTTAGGATATTCGATGGTTTGAATGTTTTCACTTCCAAATTTTGATTTTTTCAAATTTAAGACACCAAAATTATCATAGCTGTTAGCTCCAACCGAATTTTACTACCAAACGTGGTTTGAAGTAAGGTGCAGCTACGGTGTGAATTTCGTCAAAATCGAACGATTGAATCAGAATTTATAGGGCTAAAAGCAGTTATCTTTTTTAGTGATTTTTCAAGGTGGTACCACTGGCACAGAATCGCCCGCATTTCAAAATCACTTCTATCAGATCTGGTCATATATAAGACCAATCCATTCTGCAAATTTCAATTCATTCTGCTTATCGGATCGTGAGTTTCCGTGAACAGAAGTTTTTGATGCTAAAAACATAGGTAAATTGGGCAAGGGTTACCAGGCGGGCCCGTTATAATATATCAAATTTTTTTTCTTGTCTATGTAAACAAAGCACAAGATTTACATATGAATGGCTTTTTTTGAAGAAGCAGCATTTTTTCAAGAGAGACGATGATTTGGAGGTTTTCACTTTCAGTGCCTGTCCTAGCTACAGGGTTGCTAGCACGCTCGTTAAAAACTTTACAAATCTACAACTAAATAATAATAATATGTCCTAAAAATTTCGTAATGATTGAATAGCTCTGTCAAAATTTATGGCAATTTAAAAATGTTCAAATTTTCCCGTTCTCTTTTTAGGCACCCAGCGCACACATGGGGTTAAAAAATACCAAAAACATTATCCGATTCACATGTAAAACACGTTCGGAATTTATTTCGTGAACTTAATTTTTGCAAAAATTATTTGTGTACGGAATAATAGGTATATTAAAAATATCACTAAAATAGCCGCCGGCGCCAAAGGGTTAAAGATTATTAACGTTTTGTGAGACCTGGCACTATTCTGCATATACACCAATGTGTCCTGAAAATTTCAGTTCAATCGGATTGCGCGCTCCTGAGATTTTTTCACTGAAATTTTTTGATTATATATATATATTTATATATATATATATATATGTATACATATATGTATTTATATATATATATATATATATATATATATATATATATATATATATATGTATATATATATATATATATATATATATATATATATATATATATATATATATATATATATATATATATATAGAAATATGAATTTTTGGCCAAAGTGATTTTAATACTAATGTTCTTCTTCGAACATTAGTAAAAACATTGACATACAGGTATAAGCTATGGCTTAAGATTTAGGGGTATGGATGGCATGCAAAAGAGAGGATTTGAAAGATGATTTGGAAATCGTAGGGGAATATAAACAACTTATGCTGTTGAATATTCTGCAGCATCTATTTATTGGCTCATTTGGTGCATATGTCATTGAATGTGAATATTCTTTTAGGAAACGATTGGACCTGGTGTTTCTCACAGGGATATTTATCGAAATTTTACTATTCAGGAATTCTACATTAATAGCGCCTCTAATGACGTCGAATGTGAAGCAGGCCGATATCATCATTCTTCTGGAGGCTAGTGTCGATAGGTTTTAATGACCCAGTCGAAACTCATAAGGGGGTAGGCTATTAAAATCATAAGGGTTGTACAGTTCTCTCAAGACGAAAAGAAAGTAAAAATTGTTTTTGTATTGACTCGAGTCTGTCACTGTGGGTTTCAAAAGTGGGATTCCAGCTAATGGAAGCGTATTCGAGAATAGGACGTACAAGTGAAGTATATAAGGATCTTGTGACCCACAGACTACGGAATTCTTTGGCACGTCTTTTGATGAAACCTAGCTGTTTGTTCGCACGAGAAAGTATTTTATCAAAGTGTAAGGTAAAGCGCAGTTTTTCATCTAAGATAACACCGAGGTCAGCAATGTTATCAACTCGGGTTAGCATATTATTGTCGAGGAAGTACGTATTGTGTGTGACCGTGCATTTCCTGGAAAAACTAATAACTTGGCATTTATTGATATTGAGAGAGAGCTTGTTTATATTGCACCACTGATCAAATGAACCAAGCTTGGATTGGAGAAAGGGGTCATCCGATTTCGATTCAATAGTCTGATAAAGTTTGAGATCGTCTGCATAGACTAAATGAGGTATGCCTGCTAGGACGTCAGATAAGTCGGAAATAAATATATTAAAAAGAAGTGGACCAAGATGGCTACTTTGGGGAACACCAGAGGTAGCACTAACGTTTTTCGATTAAAATCCTTGAAATTTTACACTTTGTGTTCGATCGCGAAGGTAAGAGGTCAGCCAGCTGAGTAAAGACCCGGCAATACCGAATTTCTGAAACTTAAGAATCAAGGTAGAATGGTAAACTCTGTCAAACGCCTTACTGAAGTCAGTGTAGACTGCGTCAATTTGGCATCCTTTTTCCATTTTGCATAGAACGTCAGAGATTAGAATTGTCAAATTCGTGGTAGTTGAGTGACCTTTTCTAAAGCCATGTTGTTGCTCGTTCAAACGGGAATCAACAAGCGGTGAAAGTTTATCGCATACCACCTTTTCGAAAAGTTTCGGAATCGAAGACAAAATGGCAATGCCCTTATAATTTTGGATACAACGTCGACCACCATTTTTGAATATGGGTGTGACATACGAAAGCTTCCAACAGAATGGGAAAATTCCCGGCGAAAGTGATCTATTAAAGAAAATATGCAAGGGATCTATAAGCTGCTCTAGACACTTGCGCAAGAAGGTCGGAGGAAGAAGATCAGGCCCAGGACCTTTGTGGCAGTTGAGATCCGAAATAGCTTTAGGTATTTCATCACGGGAAATTTCTAAATGGTTCGCAAAAGCTGTTGAAGCTGAATCAACGGAAGAAAGGTGTGAGTTTGATGGGTCTGGTGAATTGAACATTTCTTGGAAACTATCAGCGAATAGTTCACATATCTCTTTAGGAGAGGAAGACGTTGTATTATTAAGAAACATGGACGATGGATAGCCAGTAGTTTTTCGGTTCACGTTAACAAAATCGAAGAATTTTTTCGGGTCGCGGACTATATTTTCGCCGGTTGTTCTAATGTAAGTGTCATAAGCCTCATGAGACTTTGCTAAAAACTGCTTAGCAACTTCATTATATTCTTCCTGAATAGCAGGACTAACATAGGTATTTTCTTTAATAAGCTTATAAAGTTTGTTCCTACGATTTCGCATATGCCTAAGGTCCCTATCAAGCCATGGCTCAGACAATTTACTCTTTTTTTTATCTTTGAAACATATCTTTCAACGGCGTCAAATATTTTATTGTAAAAAGAGGAAATGGCTGTATCGACATCTTGTGTTGAAAGAGTAGTCGACCAATCAGTAGTATCAAGAACATATTTAATGCTTTCATAATCAGCATTCAAAGTTATTTATCTCCATAAAGAATTGTCCGATTCGTCTGAAATTTGCATTTGAAATATGCTATTTTTAAAAAATGCAAAGAAAATAAAATCAAGTGTCTCAAAATTCTAAGTGTACCTGTTCTATAGCAAAGTTCAAATATGCACTGTTAACAAGTGTTGACATTGAAAAAAGCCTTTCGAAATACAACACAATACCCGACAGACCTTTAAAATGCAACATCTGGAGAGTATTTACTAATCAACATTCATCACCAGGAATAATTCTATGATTATGTTTTTGGCCATACAAATGTACTATATTCTCATGAAATGTCATTATTGTGCGTCTTAAATTGAAGTCCTTGAACGAAATTCTTATATTTTTGGTATCTTATGAAGGTAATACTGTTAAATGTAACTTACAGGTTGTTTTTTGTATCATTTTTCTGAACCTATTTCCACTTTTTGGCTTTTTAATGTTTTTTCGTAGAAAAGCTAAAAACTCATATCGTAGACTGTCGTTTTTATTTCGCGATGACTTTAGCCATCAGATAGTTGAAGGTCTGTGGATTCTTTACTAAAAACAGTCTAGCACTATCTCTGGACCATTTTTTTTTATTCATTTATTATTTTTTTATTTTCTTATTTTTCATTAATATATCTAGGCAGTTTGCAGCTGTCATTGACATCCTCCAGCTCCAGTAAGAATTCACTGAGTGGATGTTAATATTATTATAGCGCCTATTTGCAGTCGAAGTCCATTTATCAAACGTCAAACTGAACCGCTCACCTGATATTTAAGCCTATCTTATCTCACTTTCTATTATTTCCTTTATCCTGCTTGCGTAGCCCAGAGCCTTGTTTTTGATTTTTGTTGAGGAAATCTATGCACGTATTTGCTAGTATTAATTATTAATAAATAAACAAATCATTCGAAGTAACGGATACACTAAATGCGAAACAGTCCATACTTATTTATTTACAAACCCCTTTGTATTCTCTTGTTAACTGTTGCATCGGTTTGTTTTACTCTATTATTTACGCATCTTGATGTGAGCCTGCATGTTAATTGCTTTCTTGTGCATATGGATTGCATTCGCACTTTTCGAGAAATACGGAAATCACGGCCAATTTCTGGTCCCGAAAATCCCAGGATTAGAAACCATCAATTCCGGGATTTTCGGGACCAGAAATTGGTCAGGATCCCGGGATTGGATTCTCTAGTCTCGACGTTCCTCAGCGTATTAAATCGGTTGTTGTTGTGTTTGTATATAGCTATGTGTGTATGTGTAGTTAGCTGCAGCCACTGGGTATGTGGCTCACATTATCTCAAATGAGAACTTTTAAAATTCTGCAGCAACCACTCAATAATTTTCTATTGAATAAAATGTACACACATTTATGTTTGTTTCTAAGAATAATGTTGTTTCAAGTGAATTTGTTTTATATATTTAGTAAATTATAGTAAAGAAATGTTTTCCTTTTTTGACAACTTCGTTATCCTAAGCAATAAAGTCTTAAGTACCTTTATTCACCAAATACTAAAAATGTCTTCGCATTCTCATCATTTGCAAAAAAAAACTGTTTAACTGCCGGAGTTATATTTTCGAAGTGCAAAGTGCCTCGATAAAAAGAAAATTCAAATTTTCTGAAAACTACAAAAATGGAGATAAGTTTTTTTTTTACTTAGGACGGCAGTATAAACATTTAAGAAAGTCGATTTTCTATGCAACCCAAACCCCATTTTTTGCGTAATATATAGCTGCTGAGGTAAATAAAATATGTACGAGAGTACACTCCACGAGCCACAGTACAACCCAGAAAACAAAATGTAATGCAGATAATGGATTCGAAATTGCAGCTGAGAAATGATCCAATTTTCGACCTTCTGCTCATTAATGTGAGAATGAGATTCGAATGTTTGAGACAAGCCAAACCGGCGATAGGGGAGCATGGGTAAACATTGGACAATTGTATGAGCTTCCTGCACATTGCTTTCATTTAATATATGTGTATTACATGCAAGAGCATTTCTATCACAGATTAATCATCTCCTAATGCTTAAACTCACTTATGCGATTATTGATCTCAGATACCTGTTAACAATCACATAAAAATTTGATTACAAAGGGAATAATCAAACAGCTGTAATGTTTATATGCATATACATACTAGATACAACATATTAACGCAACATGAACATGCATTACACACTTTTTGTGTGGGCATACAAAATATATAAAACAAACCCCTTTTATCCAATCTTACCCTACAATCAGAAAAAACACTTATAAATTTTGACAAGACTGCGCACCGCGTGGAAATTTGCCTTACTTTTTCACATGCGACGCTAGCGTTTCTGCTCTGGTCTAGTGATGCGCGATTGCGAGATGTTGAACTCAATTGTTTCGATTGTCAAAACATCTCGGAATATCTCGATGATTTTAAGTTGAACTCGATTGTTGACTCGATGGAAATTGTGTAATCGAGAGAATGGAAAACAAAAACATCTCGCCATCGTAGCAATCGAGGGATTCAAAAAAAGCATCTCGCCATATCGCTATCGACCATTCGGTCGTACAAGTCATCGACAATCGAGTCAGCCATAAAGCACATTCGCCTTCGGCTGCATTGTGTTGATCTTAGCTACATTATTCGGCTATCGAACCTGTCTTTAGTTTTAGCTACCCCAGAGCTACATTTTCTCTTTGTGCTATAAAGCGGTCTTGAACAATCGAGTTCAGCAGTCAAACACCACTATCGAACACTGCAATTGAACACTGCAATCGAGAGCACCAATCGAACCCAACAATCGAAACAAAGAATCGAGCATATCGATTGATCTCTCGATTGTTCCTTCGATTGTTCTTTCGATTGTTCTCTCGATTGTTTTGTGGCATCGATTACGTTTATCTCGATTCTTAAAACATCTTGCAATCGCCCATCACTACTCTGGTCTACGCATCGTAGCTTTTCTCGTAAATGAGGGGGATAATTCAGGGTTTTCGGTGCTGAGCGCGGTAGAGAAGGGTGTGTTGAGCGAAATTTTTGTGTGAGAGCAGCGTTGTGCGTGTATTAAAACAGGCTAATTTACCTATGAGTACACGGATAGCCATTTCGTATCCATTTTTTTTTATATCTATGTCCCCGACCCTCAACAAAATAATATTCACACTGTCTTTGGCGATCCAATATCAATAATACATTCCACGATCGACGATGCATTCCAAGATTCTCATCTCTTTGCGCTATTGTATTCTTTCAAAAATACTAATTTATAAAAATTATATTTAATTTTCGTGTGAAACGTTTAACCTGAAAATATTAAGCAGGCACTAATTTTAAATGCCGACCTTCATACAAAAGCCTCCTAATTATATTTATATATGTTTGTAAATTGTGACTGTAAATGCTATCACAGTCTTTTGACATTAGTGAATTTTTGTTCTGATATACATACATATCGTCGCTGTGAAATCAAACCGGCATATCTGCAAAAATTGAGTTTTTGAGTTTTTGGTATCAAAAAATTCCTTATTTTCCCCTCTATTTTTATGTCGCACCGGCATATCGTAAAGTTGAATAAAAACTCGTCTAATGGTGTTTTGCCGCTTTGCATTCACGTGGAAATAGCCCACATGCGAAAACTTTAAAGCGCTCTAGTGAAGAATGTGTATTTTGCAGATATGCCGGTTTGATTTCACAGCGACGATATGTACATATATGCTACTAAATTTTGTTTACTACCGATTGATAGCTATCACAGCCTTCATAATAACATGACATTATAAAATATTCATATCATGTCTTGCCTATCTTCGTCATTATTCACCTTTAGCCAACTGTTCAATAATATTGAATATATTATTATATGAAAATATATCGCACATCACTTGATTTATTGTTAACAAAGTCACATCTTTACCAATTCACGCATTCACACAAGCATTTGATGTGCCATTTCGAACTCCCTTTCAAATCAAAATGTGCTAAAAAATCGAAACGATCAAAACATATTTTACAGTCAATATCTCGATAATCGCCTCATGTCATCCGAGCATTGTACATTAATTACCATTTTGGGTTCCTACGTCATCAGGTATGTTCACGGTTGTCTGGCAAATCGAGTACCTAGCACGGAGACATGTGTCAATATTATCACCTGTATTCACTTGTTTTGGTCACCCAAATACGTATCGTTTATTTGCATAAATATTTTTTTCAAGAATTTCGCAGTTTCTGGAATAGATATGTAGGTATTAGATGCTATCTATTTTCACAGTTCATTGCCGCTAGTAATTTGGAGAAAATGGCATGTTTTTTAAAAATATTTTTCCTCAGAAACTCAAACAATTATAAGTGTAATAATACTCGGACCCACAGCCAGAAGTATTGAAGAAGTGATGAATTCTCAATAATAATGGCACGTGTCCGGTGTTTTTACAAAATTCACACTATGCGAGTAGGTATGGCATGATTGAAAGGAAGCAGGAAAGCGGAAGTTTTTGATTGAATTTCAATAATAATTGCATCACATGCCAATTTTAGAAATGGTTGGGATAAAATTCTGCTCTCCAATGCGAATGGGGCATTCGTGGAAATAGGGATCATTGAGTTGAATTGATAGTTGAATCGGGAATGGTGATGGAACTCGCGTATGTACGGCATTCAAAACGTGATTGAATACATAATAGGAGTGTTTATTTTTGCTCCCCTTATCCATAACAGAACAATGCTAACCAGTGCAGAAGCATTGGAAAAAACTACAACTCCTGTTATGGATAGGGGGAGTTGTTATTGTTTCCAATGCGTCTGTAGTGGATAGCATTGTTCTGTTATAGAAAGGGGGAGCAAAAAAACACGCCTATTGTCAGATGTAAAAATGATTGCTCTTGTTTTCGGAGGTGTTAGTTAAAGTAGCAACTTCTATGCTCTAGGTCAGTTTCCATGTTGTATCAAAGGCGGATCTCTTTACAATCGCCAAGAGAATTAACTTAATGTTTTGTAGTAGTCACCTATACTACCCGACTAAGCATAAACGATCTATCTGTATTTTTCTCATTTTTGAGTTAAAACCGGATTTAAAAACGACACCCTATTACATCATTCCACAAAATTTGAAAAACCTATCTTTTGTGGAAGTATGTTAAAATCAATATTGAAAAATGCACTCTCCACATATCTCCAGTACAAGCCAAAACACAAATCATTGAATATCTCGAGAGTACTAAATTGTAGATAGAACGTTTATGCTTAGTAGGGCAGTATAATTGCTTGTTAATAAGTAAAATAGTCAAAGTGACGGCTAACTACACTGTTTTCAGAACATATTTCAACCAAATAAGAAACTAATTGATTAACGAAGCATTTCAATCGCACAACTACATAAGGATTTTTTGTTTGAATTTTAATTTTTAAACTCATTTCGCCGAAAATTCATATTTCCTTATACATACATATATATATCTATATATATATATATATATATATATATATATATATATATATATATATCAGCAAAATGATTAAAGGAGATAATCTCTGTAGTGGCCGATCCGATTGAGCTGAAATTTTCGGAAAACGTAGATGTATATAATAAGTAGGTGCAAGATTTGCTAAAATTCAGATATCCTAAACCTTTTGGAGGCGGCGAGCATTTTAGTGAATTTCGAGGTGCTCCTATATTTCCAAGCAGTGTAAATTTTTGTTAAAATAAATGTTTGAAAATGAAAACTTGTGATGTTTTAAGCTTGTTTATGTTAAAAAATTGAAAATGTTGAGCCGTGTGTGGGTGCAGCGTGCCTAAAAGTAGGCAAGGATTGTTTTTCAAATTTTGATTTGTCATTACTTCTGACAAAAACTTTGGATCATCGTGAAATTTGCAGAGCGTATTGATGTTGACTAAGGTTTAACATACATGGATTTACAAGATAGTGCGGGTAACCCTGTAGCTACGACAGGCTCCTGAAAAAAATCTTTCAAATCATTGACCCTCCCGAAAATTTTTTGATTTTTGACAAAAACTGCAAATCATTGATAAATTTTGACCTTTTTCCATCATGTCAAATTGAAATTTTTAAAATTCCGATTTGCGCAAGAACGGCAACCCATCACCAAATTACCTCTATTTTCAGTACTCGAAAGTTCTGTTCACGAGAACTGACGACCGGATTATCCGATCATTATGAAATTTACAGGACATGTTGGTATTAACTAGGACCAAGTCTGATAGAAGTCATTTTGAAATGTGGGCAACCCTGTGGCAGTGGTACCATCTTGAAAAATCACTGAGAAAAAAAAACCTGTTGTTGGCCTATAACTTCCGATTCAGCCTTCAGATTTTAACGAAATTCACACAGTACTTGAATTTACTTTAGATAGCGTTTTGTGAAAATTTGGCTGAAAAATTAGAATATAGTTGCCAGCTATAGTGATTTTTGTCTCCTAAATCTTGCAAATTTGCTCACCAAAATAAAGCTTTTTTTCCCTATAACTTCCGGTCCAGTGTAGAAATCAAAACGAAGTTCATGCAGTAAATGGACCTTAATGTGAACCAAATGTCGTGAGAATTTCGTACAAAAATCATGAAACGGCTGCCAGCTATGACCATTTTTGTAATTATGTGGAATTTTTTTTCTGAGCGATTATGTCATTAGATTTGCAAATGGGAATGATCCTGCAATGAAAATGAACAACAAATATCAACGCTTTAAAAATTTGAAAAGTGTTGAGGGTGGCAACCCTAAAATTCTTTTCTCCCGTATAGCTTCCAGCGCAGTGATTCAATCGAAACGCAATTTACTAGTTGGGTTTAACTTAACGTGAAGCAGATTTGGTATATATTTTGCTTGCTGCTGACGCAGGGTAACCAGCATTAGCCATTTTCGTAAATATTGCACCAACAGATGCTTCAAATTACGTACTCATATGCAAAGCATTTGCAATAAAAATAAGAAACCAATTTTTAAATTTTCCAAGTTTTACAAATTTTTCGGATGGCATCCTCAAACAACGTTTAACCGCAGAAACTTTCGATGAAATCCTCCGATGAGAACGAAATTCATAGGATAAGTTGATTTAAGTATGAGCTTGTTATAGTAAACTTATTGCTGCTTCGTTTGGAAAGTGCTGCCAGCACTGAACATTTTCATCATTTGTGTTATAGTTGAGTTTTGTTGCTTGGGATAAAGAATCGTTGATATGATTCTACAAAAAAGTATATAACGTCTTTCCACATTTTTTTGTTACTCAAAGACAATTTCTTCGAAAATTAGTTTTATTTTATTTACAATCAGCATGAACATACATTTGTTTACGATTTTGTTGCTTAAAGCTAGTTTGAAAGATGGAATAGATTGAGGCAGAGAACCAAGCTCCAGAGCATTATGAGTCCTCAATAGTCTAGCTAAAGTCGAATGGTTACAAAGAGAAACCTTGCAAATGGTATTGCAAACGTTGCTGAAGCTGCAAAAGTGTTGAAGTTTGGGGTGTTGGAACAAAGTTTAAACGGGAAAAACTGATCAAGAAATGTATGGCGAGTTGACAGTGGCTGAAATTTAAGTAAACTCATTCGACCAGAGTATTCCAAGTAAGGAAAATTATGTTTGGAAAGTAGAGTTCGAGTAAATTTAGAGACTTCCAACAAGTCTCTGAGTCTTCCACTATCAATTATACTCTATAAAAGCCTTTTTGAAAACATATTTCCTGCTTCCTGGAAAGCAGCTTTTATACACCATGTTCTTATGTCTTGAGACCTTCGAGTATCTTGTGCTGCTAATTACCGTCCGATATCACTTCTTCTAGCTTTGTCCAAAGTTCCGGATCATCATATTTATGATATGATTACCACAGAATATGGTCGGCTATTTTTTTGTGAGCAGAATGAATTCCGCAAAGGTCACTTTTCATCCACGAATTAATTTCACGAATTGCATTGTCAATCTCTTAATGACGGATTTGATTTACACGCTATATATACTGACTTTTCAAAGGCATTTGACAATGTTGGTCCATAACATTCGCCTGTTGAAGTAACAGTAACTTCAATATTCATCGCCGATAATGCTATGGATTGAGTCCTATCTTTATGATCGCTTCTGTCGTGTTCGATAGAAGTCCTGCCTTTCAACTCCCTTTAAGCCCAAAATTGGAGTTCCTCAAAGATCTATACTGGATCTTCTTCTATTTTTATTTTATGCAAACCACCACTTCTGCCTATGTGCCGCCAATCTGTTATGTGAGTGTCACCTTTTTACACGAAGATAATTTTTTTTAATTACTTCAGGATATCAACGAACTGAGATGCATAAACGTAGACTTTTGTTTTTGACGCCTCTGCTCCCGTTTTCGCTTTAGTTTTACCAATTGATTTTCGATACGAGTTTCTCACTTGCGTCCACTTGTTCAGAAAGTGTTTACCTGAAAGGAAATATTTTACATTATTTATTATACATTTTATATTAAACACAAGTAGGCACTATCAACCTTTTTGTTGTTTTTTGTAACAACTTGCACTACAATATTTTAATCAAATGATTTTGCTTCTCTGCTTTAGATATTTGGCAAGTAGTTATACTTTCACAGATTTGCATTACACTTATCTCCTGCGGATTTTGACTATATGCAAGATCGTCAGAGAGGTTTGTTGTGCAATCTGGACGGTGTTACAATTGGAATGCATTCCTGCTCCAGATAAGAAGAAATGGGAATCAATTGCCCAGAAATTTGAAACTACCGCTAATTTCCCGAATTGCTTGGGAGCGGTTGATGGAAAACATATAAAGATCGTCCACTCTTTCAACTCGATACATATCAACTATAAAGGATATTCATCTATAGTTTTGATAGCAGTAGCTGATGCAGAGTACCGATTTGATTATGCTAATGTTGAAGCGTATGGGAAGGACTGCAATTCTAACGTTTTTCAAAACTGTTAGCTGTGGAGATCTATCATTAACGGCACTACGCATCTACCTGAGGACAGGACAGAACCCCAAATTGCCTTATTACCTTATAGGAGATGCTACTTTTGGCTTACATAGGCATCTCCTCAAACCGTACACTGGACATAGTTTGTGAGTAGAGAAAAGGATCTGCAACTATCATGTGAGCAGAGCTCGCAGGTACGTGGAATGTACTTTAGGAACTCTTAGCAACAAATGGAGAATCTTCCATCGCACAATTACCTTGGAACCTGACTATGGTACGGATATTGTGAAAGCTTGTGTACTTTTGCACAATTTCGTAGAGACCGGGATGGTTTTGAAATGGAATGGGTTTTGAAGAGTATTACCTGAAACTTTCCGTGTTTCAGGTAATTTTCCGTGTTTCAGTCTTCATCCGATTTACCGGATGTTGATGTAAATCGGCTCATTTGTGCAGTGCAATCTAAAATAGTGGTGTGGGACAAAACTTGTGCAAAATATAAAGATAAATTTAAGATGCAGGAAGCATGGAGAAACGATTGTGTGGAAATTTTTGAAGACTTTTATGAATTTAACGTCAGTAGGCAAAGTTGAGGAAGAAAACACAAAATCTAATATGAACCGTGTATGTGTGAAGAGGTTTCGTTCGGTTCGGTTTTTTTTCGGTAACTACCGAAAACGAACCGAACCGAAGTGAAACAAGCGTTTCGGTTCGTTTTCGGTTGCTGCCGACAAGTGTAAGTGTAGATGTGAAATAGGCCTAAATCAGATATGTTTGTTTTCGAATCGATCAGCTAAGTGAAATCGTATGATTTGGCTTCAGTTCGAGCGTACTATAAAGTGAGACATGGAACTAGTCACTCCTTATTTGCATACATTGGGAATTTATGAATGAAGCTCTCTACCAGTTTCAACGTCTAGACCTTACAAAGGGCGTCTTGTGGTTACTTTACTTGACTAAATATTGAGTGGATAATTATATAGCTATTTTTTAAATTTAGTCACTTGAAATGATAGGTGGTTCGTGTGAAGATGCCTTTTTAGGTTTTCGCAGTAGCTTTCCACATAGACACCTGTATCCAATATAAATTTCTTAGATTACTGCTATCATTTTTAATTGGTTATACACACATCCATTTAATCTCTTTTATTCATATTGATAATCCAATATTCGAGTTTTTTGTGCAATGCGAAAACAAAAGCCTACATCACTTAGATTTAATGCAATCAGATTAGATACTCAAAGAACTCAATTCGAAAGAGCTATTAATATATCGCCAACGGATTTGAAGAAATGTTGAAGGTTTCATATCCTTTCTAGAACAAACAAGCCATTCAATTCGATTAACCTTTTCGCCCGCATAGAAACTAAATACTTTTCTTATACACGTAAATCATTTTTTTCAATCTCGCCCACTTAGAATCTTTCAAGCAGGTAGGTTCCAACTCTATTCGTATTATAAAATCAAATACCACTGCAGTCGCCACTCCGACGTTCTCATCGAAGTTTTTCATTTACAGTGGCCCTAAAGAGCACCCCAGTGCTACTTCTTAATTCATCTCATCATCGTTCGACTTTTAAATGTCCTTGTTTTGTCTTGAATAGAATCGAATAGAGGCGGATTATGAGCGATTACAAGAAATACATATTCGAAGGCTAACCCTCTATGATGCTTCCAAGAAAAAATCATCTTGTTCATTAATTGAACATTGGATCGGTCCGGAGCAGTTTGCCAATATAATGCCGCCAGCACATAATCAATAGTCGGTTTCTCGCAAAAATAATTTGTTTTTCATTTTCCTCTCCGCAATCTTCGTGGAAGAAGCAGTGAAAGTATTATTTGAACAAATCAAGGACTCGAAGGATGTATTAACACATCATGGTACGAGGAAATTGTTGAGTGTATGCCTACTTGCTAGCTTGTTGAAGGCAAAAATTATATTAAGAAGGAAATGTTATGATTCAAATAAAATGTAATTGAAACGATAAAAATCCCATTAAATGGGATATGTGAAATTCGATATCGAATGAAGCCTTGCATTTGTAATTTTTCACCGTCAACAATGAGTAGCTTCAACTTGAAAATAACCCTGAACTTCAAAATATCCATATATTTTGGGTATCACAAGCCATTCAAATACACGTGCAGTCCTCTTGTCGCAGCCATCCGGCCTGTTTTTTTTGCAGTAGGAAATAAATAATGCAAACAAATTAACGGTAATTTACATTAGTCTTGTTCGCACCCTTATATGCATTGGCGAAGACTTTGAAAAGTCTTAGTCCTTTTCGAAACGCACTCATCATTGTCACCCTAAACATTTTTTTTCGTGTTTGCTATATTTACCCAGATAAATTAAAACACTTCCATTTTGGCTGAAATAATTTGTGAAAGATTAAGACACGAAATACAAAAGTATTGTACTATGTCGTCCTCAGAAGCGCCAGGCTCGAATGTTTCGTTGGAACAAGAGGTGAATGGCACAAATAAAACGTTGAAATGAAAGTGGAATTATCCGAAATTTATTGAAATGAATGGAACGTGACATTGAACGAAAACAGTTTCGCAAAGATATTTGCCGTGGCTTAGTGATTTTCTTCGAAAAATTGTTTATAACATTGTGCCCATTCAAGACTACTGAGTCGAAAAACTGTCGAAATTGGTTGGCTTAAAATGAATTGTGTATCGAAAATTGTTTTGTCTCGTTCATTTTGAGGTAAAGGAGAAAATGCTAGTGATATGAATAATTCGTCTGATAGATATAATAGCTTTATGTCACTTGATTGTGGTTTCCAAACATGTTTCTAATTTTACTTTTAGTTTTTGATATTAGCGGGTAGAGCACTGGCTTTTTGTGTGTGAGGCCCCTAGTTCGAATCCAGGTTCGAACGAGAGATCGCACACCAAGCTTTGGGCTCATCTATCTCTGAATAGGTACCTGAATTAATTAGAGGTATAGTGAGTCGTGGAACTAATCACATCACACTCGTATTCAAATTGATTGTAAATTTGTGATGAAGCACTCTACCAGCTTCAATTCCTAAACTCGTAAGAGGGTTGTCGTGCGATTATGTTAATTTTTAACGTTAATAATTATTGTTAAGAGTTACTTTTATAAAGAACCACCAAATAATATTTCAAAATAATATCTTGGCAATATCACAATTAACTATTTAAACATTAGGAGTATCTCTCAGGACCCTGAACCGAGACAGGAAATACTGGTCAGAATCCCTGAGTAACTGTGACTAAAAGGTGTTGAAAGTGCTACGGCAAGTAGGAGAGTGAGATACTCTTAGCCTAACTGAAAAAATGCCATTAAATTTGCAGTCCAAAACAGACAAACATAGGCGAAAGAAAACACAAGCGCCTAGGACTATGAAGGAAGCAGCGATGGTAAAGCCTGCTCCAAGAAAAACTTACGCGGAAGTCCTTCAGCAAATCTACGACGCATGAGGCCAAGCAAAGGAAGAGCACAGGTACGCCAAATAAAAAAGTGCGGGTCACACTTTCAAAATACGAGGGTTTCGTGAGATTCGGTGATGCCGGAGAGGCTAAGAAACTTATTTTCAAAGCCAAATCGGTATTCTCAACCTCAAAAGTGTTACATCCCTGCAAGAAGTAGCGACAGCTATTCGGCAAAGAGAAATAGAAAATTTTAAAGTAACTTTGAAGCTTATTTAGGATGGCGGGATAAAAAATGCCAAATTAAGGAGGCGGCCCTAAGTGGTGCACTGTAGCAAGTATATGGACTATGACCACACGAGATATCGAAACTGAGGCGGAGAGCTCTAGTGTGCAGCTTCCCAACTAGCAATTTTGGTGTGCTGCCACTTTGCTGCCACTAAAAAGAGACTTTTATAGTGGCAGCAACCTGCCAAAGATACGTTTTTGCCATGTAAGAAAATCGTTTATGTAGCCCAAATGGGGAATGAAAAGGCACGTTGGCATTTGGTGGCAGGAACTATATTTTGCTACGTACCGTGACAGTTTCAGAATGGTGCCGAACACGGGTCGAATACCAAATTGATACTCATTAGTCAATACTACACTAACACAATTAAAGAGTGATTGTTTGTTTCATATCATGTGTATCAATATGTATTATACCTACACAATGTATTTGTTTGGCTATGACGAAAAATCAAAATAAGGTCAAAGTTTCATTTTGAAATTTTAAGTTGAATTCTTAAGAGAATATCGTCGTCGTCGTCGTCGTAGCACTACAGCCCCTCTCGGGCCTTGGCTTCTCGCAGGTGATGCCTCCAGTTGTCTCGGTCCAATGACCGCGTCCTCCAATTTCGAAAACCGAGCAGCTTTGCGCAGTCTTCGTCGACAGAGTCAGACCAGCGTTTTCCCACTGGTCTTTGACCCTCGGCCCTTCCGTCGAATACCTTCTTAGGTACTCGATGCTCGTCCATTCGTTGCACGTGACCAGCTCATTGCAGCTTCCGCAGTTTGATTACTATAGCAACCTCTGGTTCGTCAAAAACCTCGTACAACTCGTGGTTGTACCTTATCTGCCATTGGCCGCACTCTTATTTAGCCCCAATTATACGCCTGAGGACCCGTCTCTCGAAGGCGTTCAACAAATTTGCGAATGCTTGGGTAAGGGTCCAAGTTTCGCATACGTAGCACAACACAAGTCTGATTATTGATTTGTAAACTTGGAGCTTCGTCTTCCTGTGTATGCAACTGGTCTTCAGTAGGGCCAGAACGGAGTAGAAAGCTTTATTAGCGAGCTGTATTCTCCGTTTAATTTCATCAGTTTCACTGCCTTTCGTTGTCAATTTCGAGCCTAAGTATATAAATTCGTCCACATTCTCTAAATGATATTCGTCCAGAATTATATTTCGTCTAATGGAGGTCTTCTTTCTTGTTTGCGTCATGATTTTTGTTTTCGTCTGATTAATATTCAGGCCTAATTCTTTGGCTTCCTGGTGAAGTTTCAGCAGGAGTTCTTTGACGGATGTAAAGGAACGTGACAAGATGTTAATGTCATCCACGTAGGTCACTAACTGGTTCGACTTATACAGAAGCGTACCCCCTGTGTCGACAGGAATCTTCCTAATCACGTACTCAAGTGCTAGGTTGAACAACAGAGGGGCCAACCCATCTCCTTGCTTTAGTCCGACATTTGTGTCAAAGGCGTCAATCAGACTGTTGTTGATTCTGACTTGTGATGCTGTCGACGTCATTGTCATTTTGGTCAGCCGGACTAGTTTTGCAGGAATGCCGAAGTATAGCATTATTTTGTACAGTATGTTTCGGTCAATACTGTCATATGCTTGTTTTAAGTCCACGAAAATCCGGTGGACGTCGATGTTAAATTCCCAGCACTTTTTGAGCACTTATTTGACTGTGAAGAGCTGATCCGTAGTTGATCGACTAGACCTAAAGCCTCCTTGGTACTCCCCAAAGACATTTTCAGCGTATACATTTATTTTATTTTTTAATATTTTCGTCAGTATCTTATAGGACGTACAAAGTAGCAATATGCCTCTGTAGTTTTCGCACCGAAGTTTGTCTCCTTTTTTTGTGGATAGGGCATATGATGGATTTGCACCACTCCTGCGGTATTTTTTCTTGGCCCCAGATGTGCTGGAGCAATTTGTGGATGGCTTTTATAGGGCAGCTTCCATCGTATTTGATTAGCTCAACCGGAATCTCGTCAATGCCCGGCGCTTTATTGTTTTTCTGGCTTTTTATGGCAGAATTGACTTCTTCCAGCGTTGCAGATGCGAGAAAGAGAATAAAATAAATAAGAGAATATAATGAGGATGATATTGCAAATTTCATAGCGAAAATGACCTACAAACTAGAATTCATCGTAGATATTCACATTATGGGACTGAAAATGGCACTGCGCCTGAGCAACGTGTTGAAATTAATAAAAGGATTTTGTCGAAAATATAACAAACTTAGGTTTCGTGAAAAAAGTTTTTTGTTTTTCAGTTTTTTTGTTAGTATCAATATCGTCTGTACGTCTCTGCACTAAACCTAGGTTATTTTCCCATAAGAGTACAATTTGTATCTATCCATAAAATAAATTTTCTTTGGACCTTCATATTTCAGCCATAAAAAAAATGGCCGAGTGCTGATCTGCCACTACAAACTCATTGTTACTTCATAATTTTACTTCATAGTTCCCATTACCTGCACGAGATTTCCAATCACGTAATAATTGCAAGTATATGGTATCTATAACCACACATGTGAAAAAATGGCACTCTATGGTACCAAACATAACTTTATAGTCCCGAAAATCCACTATGATGTCTCTTTATTGACCCAACTGCTACTGTAAAAAGGCAATTGGAACTTTCTGCACAGTTTTCTTTCCGTAGTCGAACGAAGTGATAGCGACGTGTAAATTAATAGTAAACATTAAACAAAAAGTGCGATTAATGTCATTTAAAGTAGTAATCACTCGAGAGCGTGGGAAAATTTTTTTTACCGCCATTCCTTGTGCCTGGGAATCTAAAGGAAGATATGAGAAGAGGATACCACAGTAAGAAAAGAACGTTTCTAATACACTCACTATTGTAGTAACGAAAACTTTATAGACTCTTTCATGAGTAATTGCTACTTGGCTGAACCCAACATTAAATCAGCACACTTAATTGTGTTTGATAAACGATATTGGGAACGTTTCTGCCACCAAAACGGAAACCATAAATTTGATCACTTTATGGTGGCCAAATGTAGTAGCAAAAACCAAGCAAACAAATAAATAAAACTCCTTTAAAGTGAACGGAATCTTCATAAGTTTTTAAAACGTTTTCGTTACTACTATTCTATACTATAACTGGAGTATGAAATTTCGGATGCTTATGGTTCCGATGTGAACGTTGCCACCACGTTACAAATGGGTGCATTGAGTGGCTTTTCACATTGTCGTGGCAAAATAAGTGGAAATAGCGTATCGATAACTGCGATCTGGTGCCAGTTCACTATTATCTAGGTTTTGACACCAAAAGTGCTAGTTGAGGTAGAGCTCAACAATCTATGGATAAAGCAGAAACATCCCAAACTGCTGCAGAGAACCAAGGTGCAAAAAAAAAGCTGGGGAAAGGCTATCAAGTTGGGGGGAAAAAGTGAGGCAAGCGCTTTATGATGAAGTTAACCGGGACCTTTAGGAGCGAAGCCACCAAATAGTATCTGATACGTTTGGCCAAAAGGGTTCTGGACCACTCTTGGAGGCGGCTACGTTGAAGCAGATCGTGGATTCACTTTAGAGAGTAGAACACGCTCTCTTGATCCGTTAGGAAGATATTCTTGTGTTTAATATAAAGGAACTTCGTAGTGCAGCTATCGAAATAAGGAACCAAAAAGTTCCTGGCCTCGACACTATTCCTGTGGAAGTGCTGAAAACTTTGATGGTACGAATAAATAACGCGTGTTATATATTCGGAGCAGCGCCAACTACTCTGGAAAGTGGTGTAGCTTGCATGAAGCCTGAAGATAAAGGGAGACGCTGACACACCATCTACTTATAGACTTCTTTGTATGCTTGGTACGCTAGGGAAATCCCTAAAAGGCCCAACTACAGACAGCAATCCGAAGGTCCGGTAGTATTCCGAAGATTCAAAATGAGTTCCGTAATGAACACTCAGTAATAATTGCCATCCACGAAGTAATCAATGCAGTAAAGTATGTCATCAGGCCAGACCGATCGTGTTTATAGTGATGCTGGATGGTGGGAATGCTTTTGATTCAACGAAACGGTCATATTTTTTGAGGCCTTTAAGCGTAGCTCTCAGGTGGACTACTAAATGTTAGGGAACATTAGAGATTTTCTATAATAGTTTGAAAGCCTTTTAGCGTTTAGTGTGATACATCGTATTTGATGATAATAACTGAACCATTTTCGTTTTGTTTCGGTGAAGTTTGATGTAATTGGGGAATATCGAATCGAATATTTATCCAAGAATAAGGGATACATGGAATCATCTGTATCTAATGTTTAAAACGCATTTCAAAAGTTGACTTAAATAAAATTAGTTTTTCCAGCAGGTTTGAAGTAAATTAAAACTAGTTATTTACTCTAAATAAAATGAATATTTCCTTTGAAAGGATATATTTTAACATCTTAGAGTGTAAATAATATTTTTTTTGCGTTTGATTTGTTAAATCAAAACCAAGTACTTAAAAAAGTTAATCAAATGAGTTTAAGGGGCTCAACCAGTGTAACAGCAAAAAAATAAGGCATTTTCAGGAATTTTTTAAATAAAAGGTTTTGCACTGATTGTTTTGAAATTTTCTGAGTATATTGATACATAATTAAAGTATATTTACAATTTTTTTCAAATAAAAATCTTTTTTTTTTCTTTAACTTATGCGCTATCTCTCAGAGGTAAAAAAAAAGTTTCCGCACTGCTGCCCTTGTTACGGTCTTTACAGTGTCTGAAATAAAATCAAACAAAAAAGGCGTTTAAGTAGATAATATCACCTATTGATTGACGCAGATAAGTGGGAAAAAATGAAATCCAAAAAAATGGCGCAGCTTTGAAAATTTTTTTTTTAAAATTTAGCTTGAATATCTAATGGTATTTTCCTTAACAAATTAACAATTTTAATTCGATTAAAATATGGGAGGGTCATTCAATGCAAAAATGAATACTTTACTTGAGTCGATTGGATAACTATTTTTCAAGTTGCAGTGTCAGCAAATTTAGAAAACGCTATTTATAGAAAAACCCGTTTAAAGAAAAAAATACTGTTCTCACATTTATAAAACGATAAATATCATACCTAATCCTTCTTCAAAAAGCTGCTATTGGGTTGCTGCAGCTCTCCTTCGAGCTGTGCGAGCCTCTGGTGTGGCTGCTTCATGCCGGTGCTCTGCTATGCGAAGCCTCGTTTTGTCTCGTTGATCGGCGTGATTACTTGCCGCATGTCCGATCGTCACTTTCATGACACTGAGTATCCTTAGGATGGATGAAAATCCATCATTGAATATTACAGTAGCAAAGTAATTCGCTATTTCAGGTGTTTTGAAGCCGCTATGAAGATGTTTCGGAGCAAAATGCCAGAGGAAGATATTGTAACTCTCGTTGTTGTTCTTGGTGTTATTCCCTTGACATCTATCGAGCAACTCACGTCTACTCAAGTCTTCGTATATTGGTTTAAGAATTTTTTGAACCTTTGGGTCAATTGTAAAATAATCATTCTTGAACTTTCGCATGTTCTGTCCCTGAGCCTCAGCAACACGATAAGCACACCAGCTTTCAGCACCTTCTGGGCAGTTTCCATGGTTTGGATTTTTGTTACTAGAACTCAAATGATAGAATGAAACCCAGATTTCTTTTTCCATTCCATCAACATTATCTTGGTGTCTTGTGATCGCTAGGCCATAGTATTTTTGGAATTTATTGATCAGCTTATCTGATAATTTGACTGTATTTTTACTCCTTCCTCCCAAACCTTTATTTAGTTTTTTCGCGTTACGGCATCGAGTTCCCATTCTTTTTTTAACATGTAAATAACACTCAAGTTTTTCTACGGGGACATCATATGGATCTAACGTTAGTAGTCCTGTATATGTGGCACTATCACCATTGCCAATATTCAACGTATATTTCACACCGTATTTTTGAATCGAGCTTCCGAACATTTCCTTTACACTATCGACTTCCATTTTTGAAGCTGAGTCTGAGTGATTTATATCGCAATCATCATGCTGGTTCTGTTTCTTTCTTCCTCTCCCAGCATATACATTTTTGACAGAATGTAGATTTTACACGTGTATCGGTGATCTTTTTGCAATACTTTACGCCAAAACGTGAAGTATGACCACTTTTTTTCCACGTACCATCCCCAGAAACCGTCAAATTCGTTTCTGAGTTTTTCTGAGATTATGATGTCAGCTTTCGCTCTTCTTCGGCGGCTTTTTTAACGGATACTTTGTATACCGATTCAGCTGCTTTCCAAAAAAAATTTCAAACAGCCAGCGTAAGTGACATTATGGAATTTGCTCAGTAGATCCATCAAACCACAGAATAAATTCAAACCATTTATTCCGATACCTAGAAGCCGCATTCACTTCGATTGCATTTCCAATCATAGGTCCAGAATTTATGTCCGATACACCGCACTCACACACAACAGCAATGTTGAAACCTAAACCTCTCGGATTTGTTTGTTTGAAAGTAACATTTTTCACACAAGTTTAGCACATCACTAGGTTGCTAATAGCAGTAAAAACCGACAAAAACTGAATAATACAATAGCCATGAGCAGGATCAATAAGGATTTCTTCATCGCTAGAATGTAAGAGTTTTCCAGAAGCCGTACTTGTATTTGCCGTGGGCTGCTCGAACGTATGCTGATTTCCAACATATTTTCTTGTTTTATCTCGATCTATGCGCGGGTTTAGCATGATTACCTTTGTGGAAAGTATCACTAGATTTCTCACTCATTTTCACTAATTTTCAATTCTCGATAGCCCGTTGTGCTCTATACAAAGTTTAAATACGTTTACCTGCTCCAAAAGAAGTAATATCAGCAACAGTGTACAAAAAATTTCACAGGTAAACACCTACGGATATAAATTGTTGTATTCAAATGCCGGTGGCAGGGTCCCTAACTTCATAATAATACCCACAAGGCCGTCAAAGCCCAAGCAATTACTCAGGTATGAAACTAGCTTACATGACTTGACTCACGCGTTTTATAAATACTCTGAAACTGTTTCTGGTTGAGCCCCTTAAAGTTAAACTAGTAGAGCTTATGTAAGATGAAATTTCTTTTCACACATTTAACTCTACGGGTATTTGCATCCTAAGATTCAATTGAAAATCAAACTTGATTGCCCTGTTTTCTCAGAAGAAAATACTTTATTGGAAAAACAGAGATAATTCACTGGTTTATTTTGTGTTTTTAAAATCGAAATTCTTAATTTGTTTGCGTTTCTATAAACAATCACAAAATTTAGCCTCCAACCTCATAAATTATTTAACATATATGGCTTTACCAGTGCCTATGATTTTATATTGAATCCTATTTTTGCTTATCATTCGTAGCGTGTAAACAATTATTTGTCTAATACAGGTTTTGACTGCGGATAATCTCTCGCGATGCAACAATTATTGGAAGCCCATAAGGACTCCAGATCGTATAGATTTACTTATGATGTACTTGATTTTCACTAATAATGTATGAACATCTCTCAAGTAAACAAAAACCAGAGGGAATAATGCCCTAAAATAGAAAAATAGAGGAAAACAGAAATATGAGTAGGGATATTGTGTTATTTCTAAATCCCACCTACAGTCAGAGAGACATTAAATAATTTGAGTTAAAGAATCTGCATAAGTTTAAGGAGTACAAAACAAGTACCCAAAAAAACAGAAACAAAATAGTACAAGCAGCAACGAATAAGAAACCAAAACAAAACATACAAAACGTATTCATGGAAGCATCCAAGCTCCCGCGGAGCTGATTAAATACATAGGACACATATCCAGCTGTGAGAGCAGTACTTGGAGCATGTTGGCTGGCGTCTTATTTATTAGATAGTCCGGTTAAAGGTCCGGCTACCAGAGGCCAGGTTATATTTTGTAGAAAGCCAAATTAATTTAAAGGTAATTTTCAGCAATTTCCTTTCGCTTTCATTTGAACTGTCTTAGTAGCAGGTTGTACGTCGCAATTTTATGTATGAGTTTAATGTGTTCCATGAATTTACCCTGGACGTTTAATTAAGTTAATTTAAGAATGTTGTAAATTTACAAGTTCACGGAATTTAAATCAAGAGGAATATGAGGCTTACGTTGGTCTGAGGAATATATATTAGGATCGGTGGCTATTTTTTAGTGTATTTTTGTTATTTCGCAAATACTTTTCCTTCTTTTTTCCGAATGTCATTCATCCTGCCAGTACTTTTACTTAACTCAATTATCACATTTGCGTATATGCTTACAAATATGAGTACTATTCGAACTTAGCCCATTTTCCTTCAGCCTCAATACTTAATATATCTAAATCAATTTTGTCCATTGTGCTCTATTTCTGTGTCTGCATTAGAAATATAACTAACTAATGAGCCCAAACTTCGGTTTCTTTCTTAAATCCAAATGTTTAGGAAAATTGAAACAAATATTTACAACGGCCTATTTATTTCACGAATTCTGTGTTTGAAACTAATTTAATAAATACAGTTGGGAGCAAAACTCTCCATACACCCTCAAAATTTCATAAATTTAGTAGAAAATGCAAATATTTATGAGAATTTTATATGCAACTTTACTGCAAATGTATTTTTATTAACATAAATTAAAGAAAAAAGTTACATTAATCAATTTATAACCGTAAAAACACAAACAAAACGAAAGGCAGTAGGGACAAAAGTGTTAATACATTATGTAATTGAACTGAAAATTCCACATTATTTAATATAATTTTATGTTTCAAAATTTTTTTTGGGCCACCGTTGGCATCAATAACAACCTGCAACCGTCGTGGCATTGAATCCGCCAAATTTTTAGTAGCTTCCGGAGTTATTTCTTCCCAGGATTGTTGAAGCGCAGTTTGGAGTGACTCCTTGCTGCTGGTGTGAATTTTCGAGATTTTTCTTTTCATAAGTTTCCAAGTATGTTCAATGGGGTTTAAGTCTGGCAACTGAGGAAGGGAATACAGCTGCATTGGTGCATAATAAAGCAACCAGTTCTTTACAAAACGTGCAGTATGTTTGGGATCGCTGTCCTGTTGGAATATCCAATGCCGGCCAAGACCCTAATTGTCTACGGAAGGTTGCAAGTGTTCTTCTAACAGTCTTTTATAACAGTATTGGTCCATAATACCGTCTATAAAGACCAATCTGCCAACCCCGCCAGCTGCATTTCCACCCCACATCATCACATTGGCACCCCCGTGTTTTGCTGTTGTTATCAAATTCTTTAGTTGCAATGCTGTTCCCTTTTTTCGCCAGATTCTTTCTTTGCCATCATTACCGAACAAGTTGAACTTGCTTTCATCAGTAAATAAGACAGTTTTCCAGAACTCTAAATCCTTTCCTAAATATCGCTTTGCAAATTCAAGTCGAAGCTGCCTATTCTTTTCCGATATTAGCGATTTTTTACGAGGATCTCTACTTGCATATCCATAGGAACGTAAGATTCTTCGGATGGTTTTAGGGTGAACACACTTATTCAAAGTATTAGCGACATGTTCCGCCAGTTGCCGACCAGTGATCCTTGGGTTTTTGTCGACCTCATTTAAGATAATGCTGATATCCCGCCTGGAAAGTTTCTTTGGTCGTCCATTTCTTGGCTTATTTTCCCCTGATCCTATGTTTTTATGCTTTTGAACAATGTGAACAGTGGCATGGGATAAATTAAACAAAACTCCAATTGCGCGGTATGATTTTCCATTTCTGTGCTCAGCAATAATTAATTTTTTTATTTCAACACTTACTTCCTTACGCTTGCTCATTTTTCACTCCCTTTGCTCACAGATTGCTAAAACAAACTAATAATTAGATCGCATTCACGGATTTCATACGAAATACAACGGTTCTTTGAAGAAAAATAACAGTAAAGCAATGCAATGAAGAACAGAGTACAGTATCTGATCAATGTATGAACACTTTTGTCCCTGCTGATTTTCGTTTTTTTCTGGTGTTTTTACGGTTATAAGTTAATTAATGTAATTTTTTTTTAAATTTATGTTAATTAAAATACATTTGCAGTAAAGTTACATATAAAATTCTCATAAATATTTGCATTTTCTACTACATTTATGAAATTTTGAGGGTGTGTGGAGAGTTTTGTCCCCAACTGTATATTTGGTTTGAGGTGGGATCCATACAATGTAATAGATATGTTTGTTGACCCAACCATGTCACAGATATGTTTTCACTTATATAAGAAATGTTTTAAAATAAAAATAAACGATTGGATTGTGGGGACCATTTTACAACCTGCCGCAATATTTTTTTCTCCATTGAGATAGATCGTTTTGAGACACATTTGGTATAAACTCGATGAAACATAATTTCACATTTCTTATAAAAAAAAGTTAAAATAATATGAATTTATCTCATAAATTTCACAGAATAACGTTCTAAACAATATCCAAACATGAAATGATCTCACAAGACTGATTTATCATTGAAATTGAATATTGTTTGCAAAGTTTCGAATTGGAAATACAAATAATTTTTTCACAAGACTCAATATCTATGAATTAGATTGAATTACATATTTGATCAATCAAGCAAATAAACATGTTTTCTGAGTCCGATTGGAAGATTTCGACAATTGTCTCAGATACTTTTTGACTTGACTGAAATCCATGTGCAACTTTATGAAAATATAGATACTTTAAAAGTCCTTTTGCTGATTAGACATGAACAAACAAATATTTGACTCTGCAGGGTCTGCAGACTATTCTATCTTGACATCTTCAAAGTGCATTGAACTCTTCTCAATGATCCAACGCAAAACATAAACTTTCTTACAAACTACCCACTGCTCTAGCATACATCCTTCTGTCTGAGCAATTAACAGCGGCTTCATTCCATTATCCAACTCATTCGATACCGAAAGTGATAGCAGTCTCCAACTAGCATTATTGCATGATATCACCAAGCGTAATTGTACTGTTGATTAGAAAATAATTCAGTTCCGTTCTATTAAATCGACTTCCAATAATGATGTAGGTTTGCGACCATTGTTTTCATTCGGAAGCCTCGAAAGTAGCAACGGGACCGATAATTTCTCTTCATCCGAAGGATGGCTTCTATACGTTATTGAGTGATAATATCCGACCAGAAGACAACATTGTTTCTAGTTGGTTTGCGATGAAGTCAATGTAACATTATTTTTGGCAACAATTCCGAACGCGAATAAGATACCTATGAACATGTGCTAATGTACTTTGGAGATCGTTCCTTGGAACTATAAACTTATCTCACTGGAACCGTTGATTAACTCGTCATTGTTGTTTCCAAAAATAAATACAAGCAGCAGGAAATATATCGAATGAATTGCAATTGCACGGCTAACCAATTTGATATTGTCTTCAAATGAGGACTATGTTTTTCTAGGAACTTGTTCGTAGTTTCAAATAGTGCTTCTAATTATAGATGTAAGAAGGCGAACTTGCCAGTCACCGTTCGAGCAAGTTCTTGTAAACGGAGTTTATTGAAATTCGCACTTAGCTCAGCTCGTTCATATAATGCTCATTTCATTTCAAAAGGCTCTTAGTATGTACATATGTATGTATGTATGCCTATATGAGTATAGAAATGAAAGCAGTTGTATTAATCACTAATAAAACTTCTTCTTAATGAGCCATTTACAGAGCAATAGCATTGCTTACACTGCCAGGGCATTGCACTAAATATCAAATCAATTTAATGAGAAATTGAGTGGATGTAATTGATTCCAAGAAATCCAATCACTTGTTGTCGGGACTTTTGATTTATAATTATGCAAGCTCTGAAAAGTAAATAAAAGTTGCAAAAGCGATTTACTGTTCGCTACAATATACATAAGCTCATTGAATCATTGCAGCCGATTTATGCATGTATGCACATACATATGTATGTACACACATCTGTTCTCAACGAGCTCTTGTAGCCTCAAATGATAGTACTTTTTAAGATTCTGAGCCCCTAAAAATATTGCTATCGAATGGCGACCCACATTGAAATAGATAGTGGCAAGAACCTTTAGCATATAAACCACATAATAAACTAATGTTTCGAGAGTCGGATGGGTTTTTTAATTACCTACTTTCACACTCCCATCACAAATCTATGCATGGATCATGTGCTACGATGTTATATCCGAAATGCTTCCCGGACAATTAGTTAAAGTGATAAGAAGAGATCCTCGTACTGTTTATACTCTTTTATGCGTCAGTCTGACTCATGGCAAAGAGAAAATATGAAAGTAAGGATATTTCCTACTGCTCTAATACAGTTTTACACTATATTAAATTATAAAGGAGCCTGTATCGTATGTAATTCATCGAATGTTTATTTTCAAATCGGATTTGCGCTGAATAAAACTAAAAAGTGCATTTTATCTTTCGAATTTGCACGTCTCCCAATCAATTAAAATATTTACAGCTTTTTAAGCAAATACAGGTACTTAAAGTCAAATATTTAATTATTTGTAGCATGCGGTGCATATGGACAATATTTATAAATTAGCCAATTATCTTCAAATTTGCTGGTTATACAAATGGCATTGTTTTCGAATTTATTCTGCTCTTTTCTGTCTGTCATTATATGATAAAACCAATGCCTTCTAGAAGTACGGGCCATCAGCATAGGCGGGCCGTGGCCTAAAATCTGGCAGGGGCCAGGGACTGAAAGGTTCAAGACATGCGATGATTTTGTTTTTGATTGTACACGTACTGCTCATAAAACTTATATAATTTACTAATACATTATATTTTTGTTGATTTATTCTTTGTTATTTATTTATTTTATTTATTTATTTATTCAATTACAGTTTCACCAGCAAAATGGTTACTACAAAAAATACAATGACTTTATTAATAACAGTTAAACGGTCGGATAAGCCGGCACTTGAAAATTTCAACAGTATGATTAAAGTCGAACATTTGATATGCTGAGTTAAAGCTTCGGGCTATTGCGCAGGTAGGCTCATTTAATCCATAATTGGTCCTATGAATTGGGATGGATAAAGCGCTATGATGTCTACGCTCACCATGACAAACACGAAAGTTTAACTTTGATAATAAAAACTCAGAGTTCACGTTTCCATTGAGCAACTTCGCAGCGAATAGAACTTTGGAATTTTGACGTCTAGTTTCAAGAGTATCCATGGTCAATAATTGCAAGCGGCTTTCATAAGGAGGTAAACAAAAAGGATCAGACCAGTGAAAAGAACTAAAAATAAAGATTAAGAATCTTTTTTGAACAGATTCAATTCGATCAATATGCTCCTTATAATATGGAGACCACATCAAGCACCCATATTCAAGGATCGGGCGAACCAGAGAGCAGAATAGGATTTTTGTGATGTCATTGAATTCTTTAGACCACCTTTTTAAGAAGCCAAGTGCACAGTTGGCTTTTATTATTATAGAGTCAATGTTTTGCTAATGCATAATGCATTATCAAATAAAATTCTTGTCTGTGAATACGTATGAACTACTACCGCATGCATATAATTTGAATGGTAGGTATGAACTACTCATGAATTATCAATGACCGCTAAGAAATAAAGCTTGTATGAATTATACGGGAATAGAATGGAAATAATTCAAAATGTAAGAATATTTCTTCGTTTAGAAGCTAAATATATTTCAACTTATACTTGAAGAAGAGGATAGCTTAGTTTCAAAATATCTTTGAAGAAATTGGAATATATTAAGCTTAGAAGGAAGAAATTGATCTCTTGCTTCAAAACTTTGTTACCTAGAAAACCTAGAAAAACCGAAAATAATTTGGCAAGATGAAAAGTGCTGTAACTTACTCTTTTCGAGCCATTTGGTTTGCAGGAATATATTTGTAGCCCTAACTGAGTGTCCGAGGCTAGATGAAACAGCAAAACCTTTGAAACTAGTGCTTTTTGCTGTTTTCCGTTTTCGCGATCCTCTGGTAAATGTGAGATTCAGACAGTTCTTTCCTGCGAATGATTTCATTTTTTCCCAAACTACATACAAGTCTTCTCGCTCACTTAGTAGTGTTCCATTCACAAGACTTATCCGATCCCTAAGAGTTGCATTTTTAGTTTGGCAATATGTGCTTAACATGTTCGTTATAAAAAGTGAAAGATGAAAAGATTTACTACAAATTTAGGATTACTGATTGAATGAAAGATCCCCAATGAATAAACTGAGTCGTTGTATTTTCCCTCATTTATTTCTTTTTCTAAAGCCTCTTTCATAGTCCCATAGCTATCGATCACATATTTCCTAACGAGTCGAGCTTAAACTTCTCATTCCATGCCTTGTGTTTAGACCAACTGCCTCTTCAAGCTGCTTCAACAATTCGTGTTGTGATGGCTTCGAAAAGTGTAGGTAAAGGGATTCGATGACATTGAAAAAGGATGCACACGTTTCGATTGTGAAAAATATGTCCATCACAACCAGGATAATTTTATGAGCTAGACAGTGTACAAATGTGGCTGCAGGGTGTTTCATCTTAATTTAGATTTGTACACCATTTTTTTGTCCTGACATGACACTAGCACCATCATAAGACTGTCCAACAACAGGCATTTCGCTAAGTCCGTAGCTGTTTAACAGGCTCAAAATTATATCTACTAAATACGAGGCATTTCTAGCTCCTGCACAGTCTACAAAGCTTGAGAACCTTTCTTCGACTGCTAGCTCTTCAACGAATCTGACAACCATGGAGAGTTGTTCCTTTTGTGGACCCTTGCTTCGTTTGCCATAATGGAGCTGTATTGTACTGTACGATTTCAGCAATTATTTTCATCAATTCATTTTGTGTTTTGCCACTACAGTAGTTCGCAACTTTGTTTTTAAAATTATTTTCAAAAGTTGAATCATGCTTTGCGAATAATGCACAAAATTCCAAAAAAAAAATGCACGGTTTCCACTGTCACCGTTTTCACCACATCCTCTGAAAGCAAGTCCTTGGCGACTGAGACACGTCGTAATGTCGATAACCTTTTCCAAATAATTTCGGCTCATCTTGACAATATTCCAAGACTGTTCAAGCACCATATCATTTACTGTCTTCCAAGTACTATTAGAGTTTTCACATTGTGCATGAATTTCCGGATAATTTATCCGGGTTGTGAAGTTTGGTCGAGCTGAAATTTTGGTGTATTTTGGCAACAATGGAAATTGTATGGAAAATTTCGCATTGTGATAACTTCACACTGAGTCATCAGATCATCCCAAAATTTACAAGACTCATCAATGGGCATGAAAAATAAGTTTCTGTCGTTTTTAAATAATGCCTGGGCAACATTGTAGCTACCATAAGTACGTAAACACAAATCTTTCACACGGCTGTTAGAATAAAATGCAAATTATTGATCAATTTGAAACTATATTTACACAGTAAAATCTAAACTTGTAAAATTCCCAATCGCACAAAAATCGCACCGAATTATTTATATTTTTAGCACCTGGAACTTGCGTTTACGGTATCTTGCAACCGGATAAAATTCATAGAATATACTGGTCTTGAGTAGATACAGGCTTGACAAAAGTTTAATGAATATGATAAGAACCATGTGGCGGCTGTGTCACTATGAAAAAACGCTCGCTGAAATTGAAGTGCTATGCCTTTTAACTTCCGATGCAGTTATCAAATTGTAATGATATTCACACGCATTTATCCTGATTGTAAACCAAGTAGGTCATAGATAGCATAAAAGTGGCAGGGATAACATTTTTGTTCTCCAAATGACTTCAAAAATTGTATTCTACGTTAATTACCTTATTGCCAACCATTTTAATACTTAGACTATGTTTTGTGAAAAACATAATTGCTTAAAACGCCAGTTTATAAAAGTGTTCTTATCTAAATACCTGTATATTGCCTAGTAGGAATGAACAGATAATCTTAATGAAAACAGGATGATTGGCGAGGTACTTTTCGTTTTTTTCTTAACGTATAACTTGTCCAAATTAAATATTGCCAATCATATCTCGAAATAAGTCCCATAACGTCGTAATTAATACCGCAAGTATGTTATAAGTAGTGTAAGTTGGTATAGGCTTACACTACTGCACTACACAACTCTTGCTGTAACCACAAATACCTTAGAGGCGAAAACTTAAGTGTCTGCTGTTGGAAATATTTATTTTTCTGGGAGGGGCCAACCTAGGGTCTGGGGGGGGGTCCCGGCCCCCCCTGGCCCCCCCTACGGCGCGCCTATGGCCATCAGGCTAATGAGTAATGAGTTTAGGAAATTTCGACATTTCCACGAGGCAGTGCTGATGTACACGGAGATTTCACTTGCGGTTTTTTGGCTAAAATATGAATAAAACGGAAGTTTTTGTGCGTGGACGCGTTATAATAATAATATTTAGTCATAACTTGCATTTTGTACCAATTAATTGTAACGCGACAGCAAATCGACACGAAATATCACATAAACATTTCAACAACTGATAAACATTTCGTAGCGAATTTTTCCAATTATACCGCACGCACCGCATTAATTTGTATTTTAGCTATTCACTAGCACTGTTCCGCATATACCACTTTGTTTTCATTTCACTCACTTTACCACAACCCGTACAATTAACATTTTCCCGCGGACGTCCCATAAGACTACGTGTGTTTTTCGCGTCATTTTTCCCGATGCTCTGACGTCATCATTCTGCATTACAGCCCGTACTTCTAGGAGACATTTACAAAACCAACTTGCAGATAAATCCTTTTCAAAATCATCGATATGTCGTCATCGACAGTTAAAATTCATTCACTTGCACCAGCCTTCTCGCAAAAACAGTGAATTCAACAACCTTTAGCGAATGCAGCAGCTATTTTGTACTACATTTTTTTTTTGTAGCATAATCCTATTCTTTTCTGTACGAGTGCAAAAAACACGCCTAATATTTCAATCAAAAACTGATTGGCACAATTGATTGACTCACACCAATTGAGTCATTTGAACACATTTCACAGTTTTTGATTTTGGCGAGGAATTTTGATTCTCAAAGCTATGATATCTAGTATGAATGTCGGCATTTTATTTCGGTACTAATTAAAGGATACTTTCCACACATAAAGCTAGAGCTAATGAGCAAAATGGGAATCCATTCAGTTCTCCCTTAAGTTTGTGCTTTTATGCACTAAAATATATAATTTTCCTAATTATGTAAAGCATATGTTTACGTATTTTCACCGCTGATGAAACAGTCAACAATTGCTTCCATGATTCAAACAATAATTTTTTTCATTTTCATTCAAAATGTTCTTACGTCTGGTATTACCTGTTTTTCATATTCACTCATATCACACACACTCAAACTTATTGAAATTTTTAAGGACGTATATTTTTCTCACCGCCTTATCATACATCAGACGCAGGGCAAAATATATAACTAAATAAATGCTCGTAATTAATTCGATTCTTTTGTGTAGTAAGTAAATTCTACACTCATGGCACAAACCAGTGGCGGCTCGTGACATTTTGAAACAGGGAGGCAGTGAATTCAAGAATTATTCATTAATATTATAATAATACAATATCGAATGCATCTTTTAAGGCTTTGGGGCGAGGTCATGATATACGATGTCAACTATGCTGTAGAAACATTTAATTTCAAAGCAAAGTCTGTTTTGCACTTGTGGATATACTTTAACACATCTTATTCATTCTCACATTCACTACTCACCACACAACTTGACATTAAACACACGCACCAAAATTGTATATCAAGTAGCCTAAGTTTAAAATTGTTTGAATTAAAAAAAAATAATTTGATTGTCAATTGATGAGTTACACTGAATCATTGCACTGAATTAAGTTGTTCGTTCGTTTGACTGGAATTTTAAAAGTAAAGAGAATTGTTCAGCGAAAGCAAAGCCTATAACAGTATATTTATTTGCAAAATGCACACGTGGCACGGCAGGAGTATTTTTGAAAATATCACGAACCAAAACATACATAGAGCTGAAAAACGAATTTTTGAAGTAAACATACAGTGAACAACGAACAACTAAACACTCTTTTGGCAAAATGTTGAACGAAATTGTCATACAGCTGCGTTAATCCTCCAATTTCTTGAAAAAATGTGTTTCAAAACTTAGCAGCGATAAATCCGCTAATCGTGTTGACTCATGATATTCCGAGAACTAGTCTTAATTCTTTTCAACGCAAAAATTACATCTCAATAATTACTGCAGTAACCAGAATGGTTAAATTTAACTTTATTATAGTTAACTTATTGTAGCAACTTTTTCAGATTATTTTATTGACGTACAAGACAAAGAACTTACTTTTAAGCTTTGTTCGGTTGAGGAATAGACCACAAATGGCCATCATGCACTTAAACGAAGGCTGATGAAGCATATTTTGAAAAGTGAGAGGCTGAGTTATGTCCATGAGGTTCAAAAGACAATTTTATGAAATTCATTTAACCGAATTTTTTTATCTAGCAATACATTACAGACTTCTGCTTCATTGTGACCTCTGAATGGCAAGTCCATACGTAATTAAAGTAACGTTAAGTCAATAAACCTAAAATAGTTTAATGTTTAATCAATGCTTTGTTTTATTTTTCATATTATATCCTTCCTTCACCTAGATTTCGATTCATTGAGAGATCTTAATTACGCTCTATAGGATTTCATTAAGGTTTTCTAAATTTTGCAAAAATAAAGTTGACAAAATAAATTTCGAACGTGTTTTACATGTGAATCGGATAATGTTTTGGAATTTTTTTAACCCCATGTGTGCGCTGGGTGCCTAAAAAGAGAACGGGAAAACTTGAAAATTTTTAAGTTGCGATAACTTTTGACAGAATTATTCAATCATTACGCAATTTTCAGGGCATATTGGTATTATTTAATTGTAGATTTACGTAGCTTTTAATGAGCATGATAACAACCCTGTAGCTAGGGCAGGCACTGAAAGTGAAAACCTCCAAATCATCGTCTCTCTTGAAAAAATGTCGCTTCTTCAAAAACAAGCCACTCATATGTAAATCTTGTGTATTGTTTACATAAACAAAGAAAAAAATTTGATATGGTATAACGGGCACGCCTGGTAACCCTTGCCCAATTTACCTATATTTTCAGCATCAAAAACTTCTGTTCACGGAAACTCACGATCCGATGAGCAGAATTAATTGAAATTTGCAGAATGTATTGGTCTTAAATAGGACCACGTCTGATAGAAGTGATTTTGAAATGCAGGCGATTCTGTGCCAGTGGTGCCATCTTGAAAAATCACTAGAAAAGATAACTGCTTTTAGCCCTATAAATTCTGATTGAATCGTTCGATTTTGACGAAATTCACACAGTAGCTGGACTTTATTTTAAGCCACGTGCGGTAGAAATTTGGTCGAAAACTTCGATTGGAACTGCCAGTTATGATAATTTTGGTGTCTTAAGTTTGAAAAAAAAAATTGGAAGTGAAAACATTCAAACCATCGAATATTCAAAAAAATGTCCGTTTCTTACAATAAAACCAATCTGTATACAAATCTTATGTTTTATCTACACCTTCAAAGTAATGTCGGACAAAAACGGTAACCTTCTCCCAGTTAACCTATATTTTTAGCATCAAAAACTTCTGCTCACGGGAGCTCACGAACCAATAATCAGATACAGCTGAAATTTGCAGAATGCATTGGACTTAAGTAAGACCAGATTTGACAGAAGCGATTTTGAATTGTGGGCAAGTCTGTGCCAGTGGTGCCATCGTGAAAAATTACAAAGAAAAAAACTGCTTTTTGCCCTATGAAATGTGAATAAGTTACCAAATTTTCATGAAATTGACACAGTAGCTGAACCTTACTCTAATCTCTGTTTGGTGGAAATTTGGTTGAAAAATTTGATTGATGCTGCCAGCTATGGTAATTTTTGTGTCTTTGGTTTTGAAAATTCGCTCAGAAAAATAAAACTTTTTGCCCTATAACTTCCAGTGCAGTCATGAAATCAATACGAATTTCATACAATCAATGAAATTTATCATGAACATTATTCAGGCCAAATTTGGTTGAAAAGCCACGATAGGGTTGCCAGCTATTGTTGGTTTTGTGTTTAATTGCAATATCTTTATTAAGCGGTTTTATCGTAGAATTTTCAAATGGTAATGATATTGTAGTGATAATAAACAGCAAATATTAAGTTTTCGATTACTTGAAAAAACTCGCTGCAGGTAACCCTAAATTTCTTTATACTCCTATAACTTCGAATGTAATATAACAACGTGAAGCAGATGTGATATATTCTTGGCTTTGATACTGGCAGAAGGTTGCCAGCACGAGTCGGTTGTGCTACTTTTGTATCAATAAATGCTTACAGTTAGCATTCATACCGGAAACATTTACAATGAAAATAAACAACCAATGTTTCAATTCTCAAAGTTCTGCAATTTTTTTCGAATCGCAGTCCCAAACACCAACTTCAGTTACAGTACTGCAGGCACTGAGCATTTTCTTCATTGATGTTATATGAGATGCTGCTTTCAAAATTATGTGAAATAAGCAACTGATAACGAATATAATTAACCCATGTTTTGCTCTCATAAACGTTGAAATTCATGCCAGTGGTAATATCTGAAACCTTCCACCATATGCGTTCTAATGCATTCTTGAGACCAAAGTAAAACGTGGCATTTGAAACAGTTTGGCCGTAATAAGCCGCTCGTGTGGTGGAATATGCACTCAAAACCTGCACGATTCTTCTACTGTTCTTCGAACATTAGTGTTTCTAGCGGTTCAGGTGCGCTAGAGTTTTTATTTTTTACACTGAGGCAGGGCTCTGGATACACCGCTGATTTCGGTGCTCTTTTTTCGGTACCATTTTTTTTATTTTTTACGCTGAGGCAGTGCTCTGGCCTGGGTATAGAATTGACTTCGGGTTGTTTTTTTTTGCTGCTTGCATTGAGGCACTGCTGTCAATGTTTACATATGCACACTTTGAAAAGTAGTGGAAAGTTGGGGGAAAATGCCGATTTTGTTAGGAATTTAAAATTATTTATTGATCAATTTACCATACGTATTTTATAAATTTTACCGAGGAGACACTGCCTCCTTTGCCTTCTCTGAGGAGCCGCCATTGGCACAGACAATCCAAATAAAATATCTGGAAACGTTTTCTTTGTAACATCCGAAATACCTACCTTCTAATTAAATTGTGCAGGAAATAACAAACAATTTTTGTTTCACAAAAATATACTAATTCACGACTACTCGATAATATGTTGCGGTATGCGATATCGATTTTACTCACGAAATCTTCTTAGCTAATTAAGTGATATTTCTTATTAATTGTTTACTAATGTTAAGCTAGCATTATTCACAGTTCCACATTTCTTCTATCAACGTACTGCGTTCTTTAGTTTTTAATTAGCGCTCAAATCATCTCTTATGAAAACACTGATAATTATCTCCACGACAAGACCTGTCGATGCGACTAATAATTAAGAACTCTGTTCAGTATCGGGTAATCATATTATCAGCGGCTATAGGAAAGTCATTCAAGTCACTTCGCCGTTGCATCATCGTATTCGTAAACTCGGTTAAGTACTGTTTGATTGAATTTGCTTCTCGATGAAGACGGTTCTTCAGAGTTTTCCGAGTGTTTGATTTGTCTGATTGACAAAAGAAAGATTACGACGTATAAAACTTTACGGGAAACTCAGTCAAGGATACTAAAAAGTTTTATGAATATTAAGAAAAATGGATGATCGAGATGATGGTTTCGGCATTATAAGGGATGATATCTGCAATTACCATGACAATTAAATGTCAACCAAATTTAAATTGAGTAGGTATATTTTTAGTACTTAACTGAAAATTGTATTCAACCAGTTCAATCCAATTTACTGTACATCCAGACTTTCATATTGCGCCCAAAAAAATATCCGGTTATTATTCGCTCAATCATTCTTTCAACAAATCCATTATATTCATCCAAAAACAACAATCAAGGCTATTATATAAACCGTGCTCAGCATTGTTTACTCACACTCTCCGATTTTCAGTTGTATTTTTCCTCTTATTAATTATTCCGCCTCCCAGACAGTCCGACGCTTACTTACACCCGTCGCTCAATGTTATCTTGACATTCCACCGAAAGAGTTTGATTCGATTCGAAATCAAACTGATTTCCTAGTCAGCAAAAATTCAAATTAAACCGCTAGGCACCACGCCGCATAATCGTGCTAGAAATGAAGATTTCAAAATTTAAAAGTATAATTATAGAAAACTCACATCGCAAAATGATAAATTTATGTCGGATCCGGAGACGGCATTTGTGTTTACACTGTGCTATCAATGTTTGTATAAATGTTTCCAGAGTCCATTCATAAGATAAAGATGAATGTCGTGCCGCTTGATGACCAGTGGCAACAACCGCCGCACCAGAAAACACAGCTTGGATACATCTGCGAATCTAGTAGATTTCTTTGCCATTCTAATCTTCGATTCAAAATTATTTATTTTCTTTGCGGCCGCAGAAGATTGCCTAATAGAATTTATGATTGTCTGGGCCCCCGAAGATAGATGAATTACTTAAGGCCAATTTTTCAATACAACAGTCTCTGATAAGTGTGATAATTGCAGTAAGTGGATGATAATTATATTTTCGGTTAGATATCTAAAGAATTGATTTATTATTGATCATGAGAAACTTGGGTTGACATGTTACATCATGCGAGCGAAATGTTGGATTGTTGAATTGGGGATTATAAATCCATAAATTTGAAGTTGTTTTGATATTTAAAATTTTCGATAACCTGTTAGAATATATAAAAGTATATTGAGATCAAACTAGTTTTGTTGTGATAAGTTTAAACTTTCTAAATTCTTTCTTGCATAGAGTCTGATCTTTAAGGTTTGCTAAGCGAATATTTACGGCTGACCCTGAAACGTTTCGGCTCAGTCAAACTTTTCTGCGGAAGCATAATTTTTCTATTTATTAATATTCATACGAAAAATAAACTGAAAAGGGAAGTAAACAAATTGCTTATTCTAATACCATTTTTCTTTACATTTATTATTGATTGCTGTATTCCATGAAAGAGAGCATCAAGCATATCAAAATATGGCTGAATGTCAGTACGGATTAGTTGGAGAGTCATTTAGAAGACGAAAGGATAAAGATATATGACGACGCAATACTAAAAGCATTACAGTAAACTTATCTTGCGGTATTGGAAAAATAAAATTGAACAAAGAATTTGTTGAAGAGATTCAATGTACATGATACTTCTGATTGCTACGGTTAAAGCTTTGCATTTTTATTTTGTTTACAAAAAAATTAAGCACATTTCACCACAAAAGCAATACTAATGTGATAGCAATTTGTACTTTTAGTCCAAATAAGTTGTTTTTACACCACATACCGCAGCTGATTTACATACCGTTCATATTAAAAACACCTGCAAGGAAACATCGCTGGAAATATGAACATACTCTAGTAAACCATCACTTTTAGTTTTTCACAATAATAATTTATAATTTTTTTCTCAAATTCGTTGCTTTTTATACAGATGTCTGTGGCCTGGGTTAGGTATAAAATCTCGTATTACAATATCCCGATTACAAAGTCCCGCATTTCAAAATCCTGTATTACAAAATCCCGTATTACAAAATCCCGTATTACAAAATCTCGTATTACAAAATCCCGTAATACAAAATCCCGATTTAAAAATCCCGTAGTTTTGCATAATATAGAATCAGGCGCGGCGCCGCGTCTGATTCTATATTATGCAAAACTACGGGATTTTTCCTTCAGCTCTTTTTTTATTGTAGCTAAAGCGACGATAGCTAAAATGAATGGAGAGGAATCAGAGAAGAAAAATTTGGCAAGGTACCAAAATATTAAAAAATTATTAGAAAAAGGTCTGAAACTGAAACAATCGATTAATTGAGAAGAATCGCGTACAATGTCTTTTTGTTGAAATTTATTCCTAAATAAAAACTTAAATCACTATGTTTTTGTTATTTCATTATATGAATAGGTTTCATTCCACGAGATTTTGAGTTTCGTGATTTTGACTTTCGGGATTTTGAATTTCGGGATTTTGAGTTTCGGGATTTTTAAGTACAGGATTTTGTGTTTCGGGATTTTGGAATACGGGATTTCGAAACATACGGGATTTTGTTAATTCGGGATTTTGTGATTCGGGATTTTGATACGATCCCCTGTGGCCTCGGTTATGCCGTAGCTAAAACAGCGCTGCCAAACTGGCGCTGCTATAGTAGTAGCGTTTACACCGTACAGCTTATTAGCCAAAGCAAAAATGGCGTAATATCTGAAAGGAGGTCAATACTAAGAACAAAAACACCCTTGCACCAAGGCTTCTAGATTGCGAATGGCACTCGAAACTAGAAATCCTATTTATGACTGTTATAGTGTTTATACCACTGCTACCTTCACACGTATAACCGCGCTAAATTTTAGCAGCGCTAAAGTAGCGTAGCCAACATAGCAGGCTCGGCTAATTTAAAAGTGGTTTATACCGCTGCTAAATAAGCAGAGCTTACTAATTTGGCTACGGCATAAACGCACTCTGTGTCGATTAATTTATTGTGAACTAACGAAATATTTACTACAATGCAAGAGGCAACATTTTTTCCAACATTATGACTTTTTTGCGAATCGGTTAGGACTTTTAGAAGGATGCCTTACCTGTGTTTAGACAAAGTCAGATATGAAAATAATATGAGCATGATAGGAAATAAAGTATGTACCATCCCATTTATCATCTTGAAATATCAATTGACCCATGTATTGTCGTGTTATTATTGTAAGTGAACCCATTTTTCCTTTTTAAAAACAAACCTAGTGATTTTTCTTTTTCAGTAATTATGTAATTAAATATATATATATGTTATAACCACAACCGTTTTTGAAAATAAAAATTCTAATTTCGTCTCGATCCGATTGCGTTGGAAGTTAAACGGGTACAGAGAAGTTAAGGCCACTCGCAAAAGTTTTCAAATTTTCGAAATCTTAATATCTGTTGTTTATTGTCACTTGAAGATCATTGCTATTTGAAAATTTTATGAAAAAATCGCTTACCAAAGATATGGCAAACTATACAAAAACAATCATAGCTAGCAACCCTATCATGGATTTCCAACCAGACCCCTACTGACTATAATAAGTTCCATTTGCAAAATGAATTTCGGTCCATTTTCATGACTGCACTGCCAGTTATAGGGCAAACAGCTTTATTTTCTTGAACAAATTTACAAAAAAAAGCAGAGTGTTCCCTATTTGCCTTCCGCCACCCCCCTCCTGCCTAAAAGCAGGCGTGTTTTAGGAACACAGAACTAGGGAATGGCTCAACCGATTTTTTGTTTAAATTTGGAAAACTGATTGTTGAATCTACTAATAAGCACTTACCTTTTGTAGGCATTTTTCGCTATTTTAACATTTTTACTTTTAATTTTTTTTTAAATTCAAGGCATAAATAATTTATTGTAGAGCATCTGTACCAAATTACAGACCAATCGGTTCATTTTTACTTGAGATCTGTGTTCCTTAAGGTGAAAGACGTGATTTTTCAGGAGAAGCATTTGAAAGAACCGGGACCGATGACTTGTCAGTGTTCGATTTTTCGATTTTGTTTTTGTAATCTACTTGATAGATGTCGTTTACAAACATGTTGACAATCAGTTTGTAACTTTATCATATGTATACCATTTTATTTACCGAAATAACGAAAGAACCATGCCTTCACATAAAAAAACCGCTTTAGATTACAAATTGAAAATTAAAAACTTCTAATAGATATTTTGAAACAAGAAAGCTTGCGAAATGGGCAGAAATAATTGTAGATATTTTGAAGCCCACAAATTGTTTTTTTGATATTTTTGATAATTTTCAAGTTGGGAACCCCCCTTAAGACACCAAAATTACCATAGCTGGCAGCTCCAACCTAATTTTTCAACCGAATTTCTACAAAACGTGGCTTACAGTAAGGTTCAGCTACTGTGTGAAATTCATTAAAATCTGGGGGCTGAATCAGAATTGATATGGCAAAAAGCAGTTTATTTATATTGATTTTTCGAGATGGCACCACTGAGACAAAATTGCCCACATTTCAAAAACGCTTCCGGTTATACTCAAAACCAATACATTCTTTAAATTTTAGTTGTATCAGATTATTGGGTCACCAGTTCTCGTGTACAAAAGTTTCTGAAGCTAAAAATACAAGTGAATTTAACTTTGGCTATGCAGAAAAAGCATAGGATTTATGTATGAAATGCTTTTTTTCTTAATAGCGACAATTTTTCAGGAGAATCGATGATTTGAAGATTTTCACTTTCAGTGCCTGCAGTAATTACGGGGCTGCCAACATGCTCATAAAAACAACATAAATTTACAACTTATGCCCTAAAAGTTTCATAACGATTCGAAAACTCTGTCAAAAGTTATCGCAATTCAAAAATTATTTAAAAATGTCCGATCAATAGCACCTAGCGAACTCATAGGGTTAAAAAATTACCCAAATTTTATCATATTCACCTTGAAAATACGTTTTCAATTCATTTCGAAAACTAAGTTTTTTCGAAAATTATTTGCCGAAAGAATTATAGGGATATTGAACATATCACTAGAATAGACGCCGGCAGCAAAGGGTTAAAGTTATTTAAAATTCCATATAAACACAAATATATCTTGAAAGTTTCTGCTCAATAAGATGGCGCATTTTTGAGAAATAGTCAGTGAATTTTTTTGAATATGATGATGATATATAGGGTGATTTGTTATGAGGTTTCGTTGTTGATCTCAAATAGAAGGCATAAAGTTGAATTCTATAGTAAACATTTTATTGTGAGTCGAAAGAACAATCTATTGACCACAGTTTGGCCGCCTAGATCATGTGATATCACACCTTTGGATTATTTTCTTTGAGGGTACACGAAGTCTCTGGCCCTCAGGGATAAGCCAGCTTCAATCGACGCTTTGGAAGTTAACATTACTCGTGTCATTCGCGAGATACCGGTCGCTATGCTGGAACGCGTCGTCCAAAATTGGACCCTCAGGATGGACCATTTCCGGCGTAGTTGCGGTCAACATTTAAATGAGATAATCTTCAAAAAGTAAATGTCATAAATTGTTCTTTCGACTCGCAATAAAATTTTTACTATAGAATTCAACTTTATTCCTTTTATTTGAGATTAAAAACCAAACCTCATAATAAATCACCCTATATACCCTATCACCCTTTGTGCGTATATAGAAGTATGCATTTTTGAACAAAGTGATTTTAATACTAATGTTCAACGAACAGTAGTAAAAATAATACAAGGTGGCGCAAAAGTTTCTGACCTTCGACATGAAAAATTAACCCGGATCAATATATGGGGAAAAACTATCTTTAAATATTTTGGGACTCACTTTAATTTTTCTCAAAATGACATCTCTTTATTTTACTCCTGTAAATAGAAAAAGTACAAGCTTTTAATATGGTATAAAAATAATGATTTTTGCTTAAGAGTCGGAAAAACAGGTTCCAAAATTCGAAAAGGATTTGTATTTTGTATTAGATTCCGGTGTTAACTGTAGTATAGTAAAAGGACGGTTGATAACACAAATTTATTTATTCAAATTTTGTAGGTTGAAGTAAAAGCAGTAAATTTACTCAAGGACCTTAAATTTAACGACCATTTGCCAAAACCCGAAAAACTTTGGAATTCAAAATCCAAAAGCGTAATGAAATTCAACACATGTATCAATTGGGCTACAGCCGCAGCGAAATAAGTAAAAACTTGCGGGTCCATAAGGACACTGTGAAAAAGAAGTGGTCGATCGTCGGTACATTCTACAGAAGCAAAAAGAAAGATTCCATCATTGGTTGAAAATAAAGCAGGAATAGGAACGCGAACAATGAAGAAACGGTTAACAACTCCCCGGAGCCCGCCGAAAAAGTGTCGAGGTGAACCGTTCAGTGATACATTCGATCCACTAACTGGGAGCGACAAGCCTACAGACAACGCCTGGCAAATACTGAAAAACCTTGAATTAGCTGACGACAATGCCTGTGGTGGAACGCGGCCTGCAGACATCTTTTTACCGATCAGTCGTGGATTCAAATGCATCCAATATCTAATCAACAGAATACGATAGTGAGACCTAGCGATCCCGTAAACAAATCTATAATACAGATCTGAAATTCGGCTTAAAAGTCATGGTATCTGGTGGAGTGAGCAGTCGAGGAAAAAAAAAACTTCATTTCGTTGAGCAAGGATTAAGCAAGGAGGGTTATCGGAGAATATTGAAGATATAAAATATCCTCCTTGTTTTTGCATAATGTCTTAATAGTCCGGGAGGCAGCGTTGCATTTTGGATGGTGATTTCACGCCGCTTGATTTAGCATGTAGCCGATAGCTCATATATAGCTAGGAATGAAAATAGTCGTCAGCTGTCAAAATCGTGGTGGGTGTGGTTGTGAGAACCTGTCAAACCTGTAAAAAAATGTTGGCAAAAAAGTGATTTCACGCCGCTTGAAAATTCGTCCAAGCAATGCTTATAGGATAAGAATACATATAAAAAAAGTCAGCTGAATAAATAGTGGTGGATTGTTCGTCAGCCGAGGGCATGAACCTGTAAAAAAAATGATTCATGTAAAGTGATTTCACGCTCGATGAAACTAATACAGCTGACTCTTTAGATCATAACAATCATGAAAACAATCGTCAGCTGTTTATTTAACGGTGGTAAGACCGTCAGCTGAGCCGTTATAATTGCAGACCTGGTATATTTTGCAATTCAATTATTGGTATAATTGACGATTTTTTTTCCTCAATTTTTGTAGCTGACGTACATTTTTACTTAATGTACTGTTTAGGTAATCATTTAGCACAATTTCATGTGACTTGAAATCAATTAAGACTAAAATTTATGATTTTAATCTAAATTTCTATTAATAAAAAGTATAATTATGTTGATATACTTATTTTTTTATTTAAGACAGAGGTGAGTGGAAAATATTTATGTGTACTATTTACTGCTTGACAAAATATATTGAATATTGCTTTGAAAAAAAAACGTAAATTATTAAATCTTTTTGCAAATTATCAAATTTTCTAAATAGTTTTTTTGGCCCTAATCTTCTAATGTGTCCGTTTCCAGTTAGTTGCTTTCACAACTATTATCAGACGTATTAAAAACAGATTCTTCTTCTCCCTCTTTTTCTTTAGTTTCGTCACTTTCTCCTCGAACATTCACAATTACTTTGTCCTCCTCATTAAACGTAGATTGAAATAAAAATTTTCCGCCGTATAAATTTGTTTTCAAAAAGTGTATCAATATTGGTGAAAATGTATCAACAAGTTCCCAAAAGTTTATTTGGTTAGAGGTACTGAAACTATAAATAATAATATTAAAAAACTCACTGTGAAGCTATTATATTTATTGAATAATATTGAGTCAAAAAAATATCACAAATTGTGTCCGCTCTTTGTTTTCATCTGTATATTGCTGTTAATATTACATCCACAAAAAATAAAATTATTACAAAATGTGGGTTCATTGCAAATGTGCTCAAAATTTTCACGAATTTAATACGGAGGGCAGATTATTTTAAAATTGAATTAAAAATTCTTCTTTTTAAAAAAGGACTATATAGCTGTCAAAATACTGATGATTTGATGAAGAAAAGGATATGTTTTGAGCAAGTACGTCATGCAGTGTCACCCAAACATTGTTTTGTTTGTTGTTTCACGAGATTCTTCTAATCTCTTTTCAACTCTAATCAATTCTTTTTAACATTGCAATCCAAGTTTATTACAGAAAAACTTAGTTCTCAGGTAAACTATAAGATATAGCTATTAAAGTCAACATGAGAAAGGCGGCTGATGACATTGATTCACCTAACTTGTTTTCAACCAAACTCGGTTTATCCCAAAACTCGTAAACATTCATTTACTCGTTATTATTTAAAAACTTGAAAACTTAAAATCTTAAGAGCGTGAGTTATATTGAATTTAGCAGTTATTACTGCTAGAGTGAGGCAATTTAATTCGCACATGGCAACTGTATCATTGTATCAAAAATAAAAGTTTCAAACAAAAATTAATCAAAAGTGGGAACCTTCATGGTAATACACACTAATGGTGGAATATAAATGGCTTGGAGAAAATTTTTCTTCTTTTCTGTTTCTAGTTTTTTTATTAGAGGTAAATTTATAGAGGATTAGGATTAAAGTTTTATACGGGAAAATCCGTATAAAACTTTAATAATTTCAGCGTCATACATGAGAGCATTTTCAAATATTGCGAACATAAACAATGGTGAAATGTATGAGCTTGAAAAAACCATTGAAGAATTCGTTTGCAGAATCTATGTTTTTAAAAGTATCAGCGACGTAAATGTAGCACGAGTTGCTACATTTACGAAGCTGTATAAAATGAATGTGAAAAGTGATGTGTTGAATTTAAAAAATTCAATTGATGGAGCGATATTTCCGCCATGTAAGTCTGATTTGCATCAGCAAATTCTGCGTGCATCTTACATAGCCCACCTCTGGACCCATGCTTATCTAGCAGTTCCAATTGAATCTGCACCAACGGACTATGGATGGGAACAGAATGGAGATAAATATGTTTTTAAATGGTTCGACGGGAATCAAATTCCACCAAGTATCACCAGCGTGACAAGCGTTGTCAACACTACAGGTAATTGTCAATTTCTATAAAAACTTATGAATAAATCAATGATAAATAATAATTCTTTCTCTTCCAGGAAGCACCGACGAGGACGAAGAACTTGTGCATGGTGACGAAACTGCAGAAGAAGAGGAAGATGAAGAATCCGCTTTTGATACGTCCGATGATAGCTGTGAAAGTGACCAGCTGGAATTGGACACATCAGAGGATTAGATTAAAAATATTTAGAAATTGTGTAAAAATGAAATGATAATATATAAAATCATTAATTGATTAATTTAAATATAGAAAGTTTGATTATTAGCAGTAAAATTTGAGAATGTACGTTTGTTTCGAATAAATAATCAATAAATTTTGTCAAGTTGTAAATAATATACATAAATATTTTCCACTCACCTCTGTCTTAAATAAAAAAATAAGTATATCAACATAATTATACTTTTTATTAATAGAAATTTAGATTAAAATCATAAATTTTAGTCTTAATTGATTTCAAGTCACATGAAATTGTGCTAAATGATTACCTAAACAGTACATTAAGTAAAAATGTACGTCAGCTACAAAAATTGAGGAAAAAAAATCGTCAATTATACCAATAATTGAATTGCAAAATATACCAGGTCTGCAATTATAACGGCTCAGCTGACGGTCTTACCACCGTTAAATAAACAGCTGACGATTGTTTTCATGATTGTTATGATCTAAAGAGTCAGCTATATTAGTTTCATCGAGCGTGAAATCACTTTACATGAATCATTTTTTTACAGGTTCATGCCCTCGGCTGACGTACAATCCACCACTATTTATTCAGCTGGCTTTTTTTATATGTATTCTTATCCTATAAGCATTGCTTGGACGAATTTTCAAGCGGCGTGAAATCACTTTTTCGCCAACATTTTTTTACAGGTTTGACAGGTTCTCACAACCACACCCACCACGATTTTGACAGCTGACGACTATTTTCATTCCTAGCTATATATGAGCTATCGGCTACATGCTAAATCAAGCGGCGTGAAATCACCATCCAAAATGCAACGCTGCCTCCCGGACTATAATGATTACCATCAATTTATGGACAGAAAGGAATTGGTTTTGATGCAAGATGGAGCCAAAGTGCATACAGCTTCGAAAACTTATGAGGCGATTTATGAGCACTTTTCTAATGCATGGATTGATTGACCCAGTAATTCCCCTGATTTTAATCTCATTGAAAATGTGAGGTCCAGATTAAAGGAGACTGTCTTTAGAGAAACGATAGGCAAGAGCTGATTCGACGTATACAAGTTGAGTAGGACGCAATTTCAGTAGTGTCTAAGAAATTTATGAGAAAGCTTCAGAAAAAGGATTTTAGACTTTATATAATGTGAAGGACGACATACTTCATACTACTTACATATTATGTTAGCTAAAGTGTGTACTTTATAATAAAATTATAATATTAAATAATTCTCTTTTCATTAGAATTTTATACAAGAAGTACTAAGGGCAGAAACTTTTGCACGACCCTGTAGTAAGCAAAGCTGTAGGTGATGTTGATAATGAGAGATGATGATCAGAAATTCAAGTGATGAAAGTGATTCAGATGATGAATAAATACGGGTACAGTGAGGCTACCAAGGCTTTGCAATCAGTTATTGCTGAAAGTGCTGAGTACAACTCAATTTCACAACTGGGGGATTATAATGCCATGATTGAGTCAAATCAAGTTTCAGTTGATGAGTATGCAAATACTATCGGGGTTGATGATACCATTGATAACATCAAGGCAGCGAGTAACGAATTCAGTGAGGCAATAAATAGTAAGAATTATTTATTTATTTAACAAAACAATAACAAATTGAAACTGTTTTCCTTAAGCTAAATTACAATAACATTTCTAAATGTCAGCAGACTTTATTGTCTGGTTGTCAATTCAATATGGAAGTTATGAGGAAAGTAAAATAATTTGGGTTAAGAATTTAAAGCAGTATAATATTTTGTTTTTTTTTTGAATAAAGGTTTGTCTTACAGGATTATTGAAAATGATTTTACTACGAAGATATTCTACGTTAACGAAACCCCCAATGACGTCAAAGACGAAGCATGAGGATAATACCGCTCTCCTTGAAGAAAGTGTCGCCAGATTCAATAGATTAAGTCTGTAACTATAAGTTGGAAGACTTTCGAAATCATGTGGATTATAGAGATCTCTTAAGGTAAAAAGCACGAACTGCTTTTGGACAGATTCCAGTGTATTGCTATGAATATCGAAAAAAGAATTTCAGACGATGAAAGCGAATTCGAACAGAGGGCGAACTAAAGACATAAACAGAGACTTTGTAACCCATATGTTCTTAAATTCTTTCGCACGTCTTTTAATGAATCCTAGCTGCTTGCTAGCTCTTGCAAGAGCTCTGTCATACTGAAGATTGAAACGCAGCTTTTTACCAAGGACGACACTGAGATCCACGACACTATCAATATTTTTCAGGAGCTGATTATTTAGGTGATATTCGAAATTAAGAGTAGAGGTCTTGCGGGAAAAACTTAAGGCATGGTATTTTTCAACGTTAAGAGTAAGTTTATTCTGCTCACACCATTGCACCAGTGATTGAAGTTTCAATTGAAGAAAATTTGCACCTGATTCTGACTGAATAGGGTGATATATTTTAAGATCACCTGCATAAAAAAGGTGCGGAGTGTCCGATAACACCTCCGAGAGATCAGAAACAAAAAAATTGAACAGAAGGGGCCCTAGATGGCTGCCTTGAGGTACCCCAGGTGAAACGGTTATTTTTTTTAAAAGACGGCCTTGGAATTAGACACGTTTCGTTCGATCTTGAAGGTAACAATTCAATCAATTTAGAAGGCTTAATGAAATGACAAATTTTTGGAGCTTATGTTTCAAAATGCCAGGTTCAACGCGGTCAAAGGCTTTACTGAAGTCAGTGTATATAGTATTGATTTGACTCTCTTTTTCCATATCACAAAGCACATTTGAGACTATTATCATTACGTTTGAAGAAGTAGACCAGCCTTTTCTGAAGCCATGTTGTTGCTCGTTTAGGAGACGATCAATAATGGTTGTAAGTTTGCCACAAACAATTTTTTCAAACAGCTTAGGTATAGCTGACAAAGCGACGATGCCTCTATAATTTTCAGTAAGTGAGTCTTAAGGTGAAACAAGATAATACTGGTGTTATCGATAGGTACGAGGCTCGACGCGTCATCAAAGGATACAATCTAGTCAAAGGCATTGACTACGACGAAGCGTAGTCACCCGTGGCCCGCTACTCATCCATTCGTTTCTTATTGGCGATGGTGGTCAAATTTAAAATGCTCATACACTAAATGGACGTAATAGCTGCATTTTTACAAGAACAGAAGGAACAGAAGGAATATATATGCGTCAACCGGAAGGGTTTGATGATGGATCGAGTAGAGTCTGTCGTATAAAGCGAGCACTATATGGTCTAAAGCAGTCAAGTCATATATGCAAAAGGAAGCTCAACAATGTTTTGGTACGGTTAGTGAAATACAAAGGTTGGTCAGTTGATCAATGCATTTACTACAAGTACTTGCTTCAAAACATCCCAATTCTAGCAGTGTGGGTAGATGACATCATGATTTTTTCAAGCAATGCGACGGTTTCTCATTCAATATATATTGAATGAGAAATAGAATTGAACTAATGGAAATATGAACAGATTAGAAATTTTTTTTTTCTTCGAACACTAGTGAAGTTGTTGTAAATTTTAATTTTTATCTAAACAGTGCTCAAACCACTCCTTTTAGTATCGAAAATTTAGACCTTATCTTATGTCACGATTGTAATTAAAGCCCTGTGCTATATTTTCCTTGTCAATAAAACCCTTCTTCCAATCTGTGCCTTCAAAAGCGTAAGACATATTTTTTATTTTTCTGAATTAAAAATCTACGCTGTTTTCTGTTTCAAAACAAAAGCATAGTCGTTAGATTTTCTGTCTTTCATTGTCGTACAGTGTACATTATAAATAGAAAGAATGAAGAGTTATGAAGTAAATAAAAACATACTTCAATTCATTTTTCTAAGAAGAGAGCTAAGCTTAGAGACAAAGAAAATTTACTAAACATGAAAAATGTAACCTTTCCTTACTTAATAAAGCACTATATAAAGGGTCAAGATTTCAATACGAGTGTGAAGACAAAAAAATGGGATCCAACAACATATCTAAAAATAAAATTACGGAACAATGCTTGAATAGCTTCATGATTTTACATTTTCACATGCGCCACCTACTAAAACCACTTATCATGGATATAACTATATTTATATGATATTACATTCACTTCGTCATCGTAAAAGTGTAGACATAGAAAAAATTCCTCAAATTTTTTTAATGTCGGTATCAGACTGATACTGATCTTCAGTTGATCGGATGCTGTGAAGATCGTTGCCCCGAAAATGTGTATACTTTTCAGAAAGATTGTTCACCTGCCTAAGCTTCATAAATACTCGTCTCCATAGTGTTGATTACAAGCGGTCAGGAAATGTTGACCTCACATCGCACAAGACCAGCACACGAATGGAAAGATGCATCGTATATAGTTCAGAAACACAATTTTTTGTTATAATTTTCGTATAGATGCTGTTGCGATTGTATCATGTAGCGTAGGATGCTGAAAGGAAGGAAGTGACATTTTGGGATCAAACCAGTGTATCAGATGCAATATTTCGATCGTTTATGAGTCATGAGTCTAGATTAGATGTTTTAATAAAATATCAGGTGTGAAAAATTGATGATGAAAGCGAAGATGGCTTTGGAATTGCGAGAGTGTTTTTACTTATTTGAAAAGTATATTAACTTCTCTATTTTTGCAGTTACTCTAAAGAAATATATAACATACATAATAGGTGCGTTTTTTTGCACACCTGAGCAAATCAAATTTTGTTAAGCGTATTGAATATAACAACAAAAATCCTGCACTTGTGGCGTCACTGAATCAAAAAATTTTAAGCAGTAGTAGTTTATGGGTTTACATGTAGAGTGTGCTGATAACAGTAAGAGTGTTCTAAACGTACCCCTGCTGTTGATTATTGTGAAATAGGCAGTTTGAATTGAATGAATTTGCATAACACTCTACCATTTTCAATTATTTTACATTAAATTTTGTAGTGTGCAGACTGGTTTGGGTGTTTCGATGCACATTGCATTGTAGATTGTTGAAGATTGTTTCTGATTTCGATTAAAATCTAGATAAGATTTCATTCAGGTTTTTTCTATGGATTATTCTCAATTAACAACCAATCTAAGCAAAAGCTCAGTGAATGCAACCATGTTTTCGAAGAACGCAATTTTTCTGCTCGGGATCGTTTTTTTTCAACCCTACGTTAACCTGCTCTGCTAAGTTGCAAAAAAACGCACCTAAATATACATACATATATCAATGATTTCTTACAGATCCTCACTGAAATCCCCAAAATACAAATAGCGCTCTGTTGGAAGCTAAGAACCACTCAAACTGCGTTTCACTAACATCACCCCCTCTGCATGATATTATTGGATATAAATCATTTCAAAAATACAAACTACGGAAATCATATTCACTAAACTTACTATTTATATTCACTCCTACTGAATATTGTCAACATAGCCCCAAAAACCATTGACTTAAAATTCACTGTATATTTCCGCGCAATATCATCACCTCTCGTAAAATGAATCATGTTTCACCTGTTTCTAATTCTATTTGACGAGTCTGCAACTAATGCGCAAAGAAGACATGAAAATGAAATTGCTGCAAGCTCATTAGCGACCGGTCAAGTGCCAAATTATGCACAAGCGACATTAAATCTCTTTATTATAGACAGTTAATAACGCGAATAATTGAAAGCGAATACTGTAACGTGCCGAAAATACAAAACGGATTCAAGTAAATCAAATGATGAGCGTATTTTTAGTTTACGAGACATACTTAAGTTTAATTTGCTGTTAGACGAAAACAAGCTTTGGGCAGCTAGTCGAATAAAATGAATGAGTTGTTTACAAACAGCTGAGCTAAGCGACATTAACATTTCAAAATGTAGAAAAACTACAGTGAGGAAGTGGACTCGAATTGAATTTTATTGATGAGACGACCTTGTAGCTACCAACTACAACCAAGTACTTGCTCGGTCAATCGATTCGAGCATTTAATTCGATTTTGCAAATTAAGCCATGAGCTTGGCCCAATTACACACTAACATTCAAGGAAGCATTTCAAATTGCTAAGTGTTAAGAGATTTATGGTTTTTTGCCTAGTTGATAATTTGTGTTAAGATACTTGATGACAGATGACTAGGTCTTGAGTGAAAAAAAAACTGTTTCGGTGAAGAAGTTGAGTTAACATAAAGCACGTGCGGTTTGATAAAGATCACCTCCGCGTGTGTTTAGAGATGAATCGAAACTTAGGAAAACCTGAAATTGGATTTTAATGGATAGATGTATCTGTATTTGCAAATTAACGCATGAAGCTATGTCAAATATTTTTTTCTTGATATGTCTGAAAAATATCAAATATGGTCGCAATGCTGTTATTCAGAATTATGCATGCATGAACCTTAGATATCCACAATTATTTTATAGGCAATAGTTAAAGATAAATATTATTTTCGGGGCTACTTTATGTCCGATTTTGTTGTTGTGCTCAAATACTAAAGCAACTTACCTTATTTTTCATTCTATCAAGTTATTCTTAGTTCTACTTGAATGTTTTGTTCTTCTTGGCGTTTCGACAGATACAAGGTCAAGCAGTTTTACACTTTTCGTCATTGAATATTATTAATTTAATCGTTTCAATTTAATCTGTTGTTTATTGTTGTAATTCTTTATACAGCTTGAAAATTTTATTAAAAAATTTATGAATAAATTGAGCAACCATTTACAAAGTGCCTATAATGTTGCTACGATTTTGGTTGTTTCGAGTGTTTTGAATATGCTATTTACATATTTTTTCTGTACATTTTTTAATCTTTTCTCCAATTTTTACGGAAACAAGTACCCACTAAAAAAAACGTGTATACATGTTAAATGGAGGCAAAAAGGGAACATCACAACAATCACCAAAGCATGAAACTTTAAAGATTACGTAAAATTTCCCGTTGCAAAAATAAAAAAATGGTATAATTATCTATGACGTTAGCACTAGAACTACCGATGTTGACTATATTCCTAGTTTTATCACACCCGTCAAAGTGACGGATCTTTGGTCAAGGCTATCATTGTAAATAAAATAGAAAATAAAATGAAAACAAAAAAAGGTATAAATGTAACTGAATACAATATAAATAGAAAAGTCAATATTAAATAAATAAATATATAACAGCTAGGACACAAGATTGAACACGTAAAACTTTTAAACAAATTAGTGGAAATTAAATAGTTAACTAGTCATAACAAGTTTAATGTTGCATTAACTTATACCCCAGGTACGAGGGTCGTTCGGAAAAGAAGGTTCCCAATGGTTTTGAAAATAGACAGCATTATTTATTTTCCTAGCATTATATATCATTTTAAAGCATAAGCTATTTTTCTACAGATTCGCCGTTTTTACCCAAGTACTTTTGCTCCAGTCTTTGTACACCCATGTCATAAAAGTCTGCCTTGATTTTATCGTCGGTGTTTAAGTGCATTCCACCCAAGTGGTACTTTAATTTTGGGAATAAGTGGTAATCACTTTGGGCTAAGTCAGGACTGCAAAGAGGGTGGGCCATGATAGTCCAGGCGAAATCTGTCAGCTGTTTCCGCTTTTGAGCAGCGTCGTGATGTCGAGCGTTGTCATAGAGCAGCCTGAAACCTTTGGTCAGTCTTTCTCTCCGGAGGCTTTGAATCGCCCGTCTGAGTTTTCTTAGTGTGTCACAATATCTGTCAGAGTTTACTATTGGTCCAGGAAGCATAAAGTCGACCTACACCAGCTCTTCCCTGTCTTAAAAAAAGGTTGCTGTGACTTTGCACATCATACCGAGTTTGTTTAAACCTTTTTGGCTTCGGCAAAGCTGAGTGACAACATTCGATTTATTGTTTTTTGGTTTCGGGGGTAAAATGACACGCCCACGTTTCGTTACATGTGACGATAGAGCCCAACAATTCCTTCTTGTTTCCTGCACATTGTTGCAAAAACTGAGGGGCACATTCGACGCATTGGTGCTTATGTTTTTGTGAGCATTCTTGGTACCCACCACGCACACACCTTATGATAGGCCAGTTTTTTGGTCAAAATCTTGTGGATTTTGGTGCCGGAAAACTCAAGAACCCGAGCTGCAAGTTCGCTAATAGTGATCCTCCAATCTTTGAGCAGTATTCCCTCGACCGTTTCAACAATCCCGTCTGAAACTGACACCCTTCCGCTCTACTCTTCATCGTGAATATCTGTGCGACTTCCACTGAATTCTCTACATCATTTACGGATATGGTGAACAGCTATGCACTTTTCCCCAAAAACTTCGGTTAACAGAAGATGAATGTCTATTGGTGAAACCCATTTTGCTTTTAAAAAATGTATCACAGGGTGGATTTCGCATCTGGCCATAACGACAATGGAGAACTCTATTTCGTGGCTGCTTCACTGAAAAAACACATGGCGCCAGACGCCATAATTTATGGACTTCTGGCGCCATGTACATATTCGATTTGGGGATTGTTATAAAATATAGCGCCATACGCCATAATACATGGCGAAAAGTACATAGGAGCAGGCGCTTTGCTTATAGCCCTCCACGCCATGTACTATAATCCTCCACGCCATGCACTATAGTACATGGCGTGGAGGGCTATAGTGCATGGCGTGGAGGACTATAGTACATGGCGTAGAGGACTATATTACATGGCGTGGAAGACAATATTACCTGGCGTAGAGAACTATATTACATGGCGTGGGGGACTATATTACATGGCGTGGAGGATTATATTACATGGCGTGGGGGACTATACTACATGGCATAGGGGACTTTAGTCAAATATATTAAACGATTCTGAATCCGCTTGTAAAGTTGAATTTATCAGTTAAATCTATCATTCGGACAATTGTCATTACGTTTAAAATCAATAGCACACTGAACGAAAAGAATTCGAAATTTTAACTAATTGCAAATAGATGACTTTGATTTGGTAGAAAAGTCTAAAAGTATGATTTATTCTTCAAAACACTTTAATTAATAAGGAAATCTAGATTAGTTGATATTACTAATCTTCTTTAGTTAAAAAAGGATCAACTGTTTGTAGAGTTTCTTACTATTGAAATAGAAAATTTTGCCAATATAATTTGCATGAATGTCTGCATTATAGAAAGTTTAGTTATTTTTATTGTAAAAATGTCTAAAGACAGTAAAAGAAATGATTAATATTATACGGAGATAATTAACGATTCATGATTTGCGGAAACAACAAATTGAATTAGTAGGCTGAAAATCAACCATTTTCTTTAGTAAATTATGACTATTTCTTTATATGAAATACCAAATGATTTTTTTCAGTGCAGGTAGCAAAATCATAGTGAAAATCAATACGATTTCATGAGATCATTGACAAACATTGTCATGTATGGATATACTCAAACGCCACTTGCTGACATTTATACATCCCCTCACACAGAATGGCTGCGAGTTATAATTGCAGTAACAACTGAAGCCATATTGCATGGCTCATTGTACAATGTAATATGGGGTGTGGGGCCACAATTTCTGCGCCATGTAATTATGGCACTGGGACCTATACTGCATGGCTCAGGGTACTATGTACATAGCGTGTGGGACCATAAATGCTGCGCCATGTTACATGGGACCACGCGCTATGTAGATTCTGACATTATGGCGCTGGGAGCCATATTGCATGGCGTATGGGACCATAAATAATGCGCTATATTACATGGCTCTGGGCGCCATGTGGATTTTTTTCAGTGTTGCTAGGCCAATGCTGAGCAGCGTAACTAGACTGCGGAGGAGAGGAGAAGAACTATTGCATGCGCCAATGCTGCCAGATTTCGCCTCACACACTCGTATCTCACTTTCAATCTACGGATTTGGGAACCTTATTTTACGAACGACCGTTGTGCATAAAAATTGTATTAAATCAATACACAAAAAGGGGTAGGATAAGAGAACATTAGTTATATTTTTTCGGAAGACGCTTTGGACATCGTGGGAGAAAAGTGTTGGCTCACGCTGCTGAATTTAGAGTATCTAATTATTGGCGCATTATTAGCATAAGCGGGGAAATGCTTATATTCAACTAGCATTCATTGGGATCTAGTGACTCATACGGGCTGATTAAGCACAAACCTTTATTTAAGGGGGGAGATACATGTAACTGCTAAAACAAAAACGATTTTTTTTTATTGCATCAAAGTGTTTGAAATACTCTTAAAATATACCAAAAAAAGTTTTGAAGCGATATTCGTATTAGTTCTCGAGTTATAGCCAGTTATAGACAGCGCGGCGTTCACCAGGTCGGTGGAGCTTTAGAACTTTAAACGCGTTTTTCTCAAAGTAGTACTTTTTCAAATTCCGTACAAGATATCTCAAAAAATATTGAACCTATTCGGCTCAAATTTATATCACATGTACAAAAGAGTATTATCTCATCGTTGAACCTACATTTTCTTGTAATTTCGGAAAAATAATTAGTTTACCAATGTTTAAAACGTAATTTTTTTGAAAAAAAATCGATTTTTTTTTTTAATCTAATATTAATGTAAAAATTTGATTTTTTTTTCTAAATTTTATTGGTTCACCTATGAATTATAGATCTCATTAGCATATTTTTTTCTCTCTGAACGTTGCAAGTTTCTCGGAAAAGGCGTTAAGTTGTACGAGGCTGTTTTTGATGTGTTTTTTTTATTTGCTCGCATCGCCTCCATTTTGTGTTAAAAAGTTATTAAAAAAATATTTTCATTTACTATAAGATATGTACTTTGAGGATTTAATATTAAAAATTTTCTGAATAAACAATATATATATTTTAAGTCAATCTGAAATTAGCAATTTCTTTTCCATTTTACATGTATTTCCCCCCTTAATCAAACCTTTTTGTAGTCGCAATCTACAATGACATCGAAGCTGAAGCACGGAGATAACATTATTCTTCTGGATACAAGTGGTAGCAAGTTTAGAAGTCTAAGGCGAGATTCATAAGGCGGTAAATTGCTGAAATTACAAGGATTGTAAAGATCTCTAAGAGCGAATAGTAAGAATTGTGTTTGAAAAGATTTAAACCCATTGCTATGAATTTCAAAAAACTGGTTCCAGATAATGCAAGCATGATCAACAAGAAGCCAAACGAGTGTGGTGTATAGGGATTTTGTAGCCCAAAGGTTCTGAAACTCTCTAGCTCGTAACTTAATGAATTTAAGCTGATTACATGCTTGAGAAATTGTTTTGTCATAATGAAAATTAAAGCGGAGTTTTCCATCCAGCACCACACAGAGGTCTAATATATTGTCAACTCTCCCAAAATTCCGGTTTTCTTCCGGAAAAATACAGTTCACTTAATAAATCTCCCGGCTCCCAGAATGCAGTTAAATTCTCCCGGAAATTTAATAAAAATTGCCTTCACTGTATTTTTATATTTTTATTTATAGTTTATGCTCGCTTTTATATGCTTGAAAATAATGCAATATTAATGATTAAAAACCGTAAATTGCACTAGATTTGTACAATTGATTAAATAAAAGATCTGAGTGCTTCGCTAAATGAGCCAATAAATGAGGATTACTGTTTGCTGAGAGAAATGCATGATCTTGTCGCAAGTGAAACAAAGAGGGAAGACTTGCGTTGGGTTAATTTTTTCCTGAAGCTCTATCTGTTGATTGCGATAAATACCAAAGCAACTACTCACTTGCTGATTGCATTCGCTGGTCCCAGAGTAGTGAACCTGCTTGTCTATTCAAAAGTTTCACCAACATAAGCCAGACCATACATCCGCTATACTATGGGATGCATCTTAAATGCAATGCGTGACCGGTTATGCAGTTAGTTACATATACTTCAATAATAGAATTGCTACAAAAATATGATACCCTGTTGCAAGATGCTACGAGGCATCTGCAACAGGTAAGCAACAAATACGTCAGACAGGCAGATTCTCACAGAATCGCAGACATTAGGTCAGCACAATTGTTTACATAAATGTCGAGTATGTATCGGGGAGTTCAGTAGTCGTGTTCAATTGGAGTCGTCACTCTGTCCATTTTAAGTCGTGAACTAAAAGTGTTTGTAAAATTAAAAGAAGTGCTTTTTTAACAAGTATTGAAAGAACAATACGAAACTAGCTACCTGTTTTGAATGTTACATTCGAAAACAAAAAAGTTGTCCATTTTGTTCAGAGAAGGTAGTGTAATTTTAAAAGCTAAGTCTTAAATCAACTGTACTAATAAATATATATCAAGTGCATAAATGCAAACCGTTGAAATTGTCTTCCTTCCAACACAATCTAAGTAATTATTTCACAAATACACTTACTTAGCCGAATTCTGGAGAATGCTCGTAATTACATACATGAAACTCGTCAAGTCTCCTCAACAGAAGCAAGTAGTAAACTTTTCAATTTCCCATAAGAGTAATAAACCCTGTATCTGAGCAACGCTCTCTCATCAAACCGACTTGCTTGCGAATTTTCTTACAGCTATGATCACGAAAATAACAAGCAACTTCAAAGGCTGTTCGAGACCAATAGCCTCAAGCATCAAGTGTCACATGCCGTATTGCACAAGTCGCAAACAAAACTGGGCCAACGAATTTGAAAAGCGTTTTTCTGCTCGAGCAGGCATCAATTTCAAACAACGGGAAAGTTCAACAGCCAGTTAACAGCCATCAAGTGAAAGCCATCAAAGAATCGCTGGCAAGTCATCAATCAAAGGAAATCACTCGAAAATATTGTTACCAGTTTAGGCAACAGGTCACGTCCGGGGAGCAGGTGCCGTGGTAGCGAAAATCAGGCAGTCGTCCAATGGCGTTTCGTTTACAAGCTGGACATTCCCATCACGTCTTTACTGCTGCACATGTCCTTCTTCACTTAGGATCTATCAATCACTTCAAGGACCGATTTCAACACGGTTCAATCAAAACAGAATATCAACTCATGAACTGTTAGTTTGTTTCGAAAATTAGAACATGGCGAGGACATGTAGGATAAGTCTTCTAAGATTCAAGTGGCAATCTTCCTATCATCCAGGCACGAATAGCCGGCATGCGAGCATTCCATCACGTTTGAAATTACAACACATGCTTGGAATTCTAGAACGTGTGAGCGATGATTTGATTGACCGGAAATTCATGCTTTACATTTGTATTTTTGTGCTGGCGCTGAATTATTCAAAACATTTAGGTACATTCCGAAAATCGTTTAGTTATGTGTTACGGTGTAGTGATCTGCAAAAATGAAAAGTCGAAAAACGTCTAAGGATTTCATTTTATCTGAAAATTACTTCGAAATATCTTTTTATGTTCTAAAAATTGTGTCGAACTACTTCCATCTTTCCTGGAATAAATACTTAAGTCAAACTGTTGTATCATGTGTCATCCCAAATTTTTCATAGCTGGTGAATATACAAGACGTTCTCGAATATATTCCACTTCCGTTAATATTGAATCAAATGGGGGGAGTATTATTATTCTTTAAACATTTTGATTGGGCTCTTCATCGTTGTAGTTCTCTACTATTCAGCCCAATGAAACTTCATTCTAATTTAGTGCATATATAGCGCATGGAAGATTCTAGATCTATTTGTACTTGCGTCTACTCTTGGTGGCTATCAAAATGGGCGACTGTTCTCGAAAATGTCACAACTTATCATGCAGTCACAAATTGGAAAGCTGATACTTTTCTTCAGACGAAAAGAAATACTTATCCCTTCGATTTCCGAGAAATACGCGAAAGATTTCGATGAAAATTATCTTCAAATCGTCAATTCTCTCACGTCTTCGGAAAATTCCATTTTACTGATGGAAAACCAAACTAAATCGCACAAAGTTTCATGTAACACTTCGTTATAATTTGAATTGATTTTTTTCCCCAATCAGATGTTCGGTTTAAGATTACATCCTTAGGAGCAAGTTGTTGTGGAAAGTGTAAAAGAGATTATTTTAGTATTGAATGTGGTACGAGTCACATTCGGATTGACTGTGAAATTGAAAAGTTTTCAATTACTGACAATCAGGAAAGAATGAATGGAGGAAGGGTGTTGAATGGAAAAAAGAATTATCCTCAGGATTATCAAATTGAAAAGGAAGTGAGCTCGTGCACTGATTGGATTTTTAAGTACACAATAATCAAGTTTTCTATTTTTTTCAGAATGAAACTTCCTTGGGAGAAGTATTTGTTTTTTACTTAAAACAAAAAATGTTATAATAAAGGTTTAAAACCATAAATACAATAGAAAGTTTTTATATGATTGGATTAAATGAATTTGCATACTACATGCTTGAGTTCATGTAGCAATAAAAATTTTTCCAATGATTTACAAAGTTTTTTGTTTACACTTAGCAAATAACTCTGTATTTTCTGACTTCTCAACGAAAATTGTGAAGATATTCGCAACCTTATAACCGACTTTTTCGAAAGTTTGTTTTTGCTAGAATATTTACATTTCCTTTGGAAAAATTTCGCTCTCCTTGTAATGCTGTGGAGAAAAATAGTCTAGTAATATTTCTTCATTAACGTTGACGTTGATTCAAAACCAAAACCATACATACATTTCGAATTAGTGTAAAAAATTATTCGCCATCCAGGAAATGAAAAATCTAACGACGCAACAAGATTGCTACTTGACTCAAAATAAATGAAGCTTTACTCTACCATATATTTTAAGTAGATGCGTACATAGTTGTTACAATTATGTACACTAAACTTCAAGTGTAGCTTAGGATCCGTTACAAAATTAATAAAGGAATAAATGAATCAATGCTAAATTTCGTTTTAAATATCGATTTCAAGATGAATCGTTTAAATTATGCACTATATTCGAACATTTCAAAGTTAATGATTATTTTCAAGTCTATGTGTTTGGTTGTCGCTTGACTACCCTACCATATCTAGTTCGATATTCAAACTCATTTTGTTCATTGACACATGGGTTGTTACAGTTTTTAGTAAGTTTGTTCAATTTATTATTTAGTTCAATTTCGTTATTTAAGTTCCTGAATTCGATTTCATAATCTAATGAGGAAAACAATGGTGCATTGGTCATTTTTGCTTAAATGATAATCACTTTTCATTTTCTGTACGAATAAGACCTTGATTAGCTTGCCTAACCTTATACTTTCTTATACTTATTGCCGATTTCCAGATTTTATCGATTCTAATCACCACAGTTCCTTTTTCTCCTAGCCAGATTTTCATTTCAATTTGTACACCATTTTGGTTTAAAAAGATGTCTTTCAATGGAAAGTATATTTTCATAAAACATTAATAGCTGGCTAGCGGTATGACCTAATCTGTGCACTGTGCATTTTTGCTCTATCAATGCAGCCTCTTAATCAACATTATCCTTCCTAACCTTTTCTAAAAAAAATATTTTGGTAGATTTTCAACATTTTCCGCAATAAACTGCCACTAAAAATGGTCTACCACCGTATTCTGAAATATCAACACGTTTTTTTAAAAAAGATAATCTGGCACGTCATTAGTTTAGTACTACCTAAATGGGTTTTAGTACTACCTAAATGGGTTAATGTAAATGCCCTCATAATATAAAACATGCGATTTCCCGAGAAATGTGTTATTTATTTGTTTGTTTTTTTAAATTCCAACAGTTTAACTGTCTTTAATGTGTACCAATAATTTGCCAGCTCGTCAAAAAATATTTGTAACAAAAAAACCGATTTTTCCTTTCAAAGCTAGATATATTTAATTTTGTGACAAATATCGATATTTCGAGGTTAATCTGCCCTCTTCTTCAGTGTCTACCGGTCTAATCTTAATCTAAGTTAGGTATGTTATTTATAGAGCTTACTTTTAAAGTATTGACTTATACTAATTGCCAACTAATTGTCTATTAATTACTTTACTTAAATACATTTAACGATCTATATTAATTAAATTTTCCTTCTTACTATCAAATGAATGTTCAAATTAACCTGAACAATGGTGATGCACAGTTTCCTTGGTCTGTGTTTAGTCTAGTTCGTGGATTTTGATAAGTTTGGTTACAACTCGATCAAGCAGCATTTTCTCCTTTCAGCTAGCTTTGATATGTCCACTGTAAGGCATTAATCCCGAGATTGAAATGGAGGTCCCGAAAATGTGGGATTAGAATTTTCGGGATCCTGGGATTCCGGAATTTTATAAAATAACTATATTAAGGGAATTTGAACAGATATATTGGATTATTCGTACTTAATCAAAACTTTACGTCAAATATACACATAAAACCGGAAGTTAAGTTCATTATAATCTTAAGTTTATGCACGTATGTACATGGGTGCTAACATGTAAAACATTAATCTATAATTGAATCTAATTTAATCTTATGATATAATTTCTTTTTATCTTCTTGTTCAATAATTTCTCCTTACTTGGTGCTGACATTTAACTATAAAATTAAATCAGTGTAACAGATGTTACGATAATATAATAAAAATACATTATTCTTTTTAGTTGTTTACATATCAATTACAAAATAATATTGCTTTTCAATGAAACAAGTGATAAGTAATAATATCGATTGGTTCAAACTGCTGATTCGTTTTAACATAATTCGTCAAAATTTAAACTAGACCTGATTTTGGTGCACATATATCCAGCTGCTGAAAAATATATTTCGTTTTCTACACTTTTTGGTAAGGTTCAGCAAGTAATCATACGCCAGTTGTAATAATGAGCCTTTAGCGTTTTCATAAAACGATATTTCTTTTAGTATTAAGCTCTGGGTTGTTCGCTCATGTCGCTAATTCTCACAATGGATTGAATTTTATCAATCCCAAAATCTCGGGAGTCTCGATAAAAAATTCCGCTGTAAAATTGCTGAAATGTTCAGCTACTCTCTGATATGTGGAATAAAATTCAAACATCTTGTAAATTTCGTTTCTTTGAGGGTCACAATAGTCCATTTGCTGAATAATTTAATAGCCACGATACCTGTGCAACCCAAAAATCATGCAAATTGTATCATTTCTTCAACCTTATTTGTGTTGCGTATAAATCATAGAGAGCACAATCTTAACAAAATTTTCTTTTAGCTTACCATCTAACTGAGGTGAAATTGTTTTTTGAATTCCATTTTCATCTTTATTGCCACTTTTTTACAATACTTTAAAGTTAAACTATCATTAAATACTCTATATAGTGTGTGCAGTCGGGGCTATGCTGTGTACTCTGCGGTATATCCAAAGTAACTGCATTTTGTTTATAATTGTTATAATGGATTTTTTACTGCGGTATATCCAAAGTAACTGCATTTTGTTTATAATTGTTGTAATGGATTTTTTTAATTTGACTTGTATTTTGTGAGTGAAATTCAAATATAAAGCTCATCTTTGTTCCATATAACTTGATTTCAAGATTTAAGGTTATATTTGAATTACCCTTTAAGGCTATATTTGGTTTTTGGATTACGTATTTCGTACAGAATTTTATTGATATTTTCTCATAACGTTCCCGGAATAAAAAACAAAAACCTTGATTCAACTTTTTTGTGATTAACTGATTATCAAAACTGATTTTATGACAAATAAACTGAAACTATTGAATAGGTAGAATGAAAATGTAGAATAATGTAAAGACAAAAAAAAGACAAAAAAATCGAAGCCTAAACTTAGGTAGAATTAGAGATTTCTTAGACTTTCTTGCTTATGAAATACATTTTTCGATGCAAATCCCGCCAAAGGTTTCATGTAGCTTTCTGGTTTTAAAATAAAATAATTGAACAAAGAATTGAAAACAATTGAATTCAACTATGTATAAGTCCCTATTCACTGGACTCGGGCTCCAAGCTCGAGCTACGTACATCGCTACGGGCTAAAATATTACCTTCATGATCAACACTTTAGAAACATTTAGAAACTTTAAGACAGATGGCTTGTAAAAGTAACATTTTACCAAATAGTTTTATTTAAAGAGCAATTTTTCCTTTAGAAGTTAAGTTTATTTCAATTTCTTAAGAGGTGTCACTGCTTTGATGAAAATGTACCCACTTTTTTTGTTTTAATTAGCCAAACAGCCAGTGAAAGATCAACTTCAGAATGTAGCTTTTATAGGAAATCGTCATTAAATAACAATTGTTGGTAGAAAGCTACAAAAAATTGAAAGAAATTCTGTTATAAATGTTTGAGGTGATATTTTATATATTTTTCAAAGTTACCTTGGCTTTGGCGTCAGCGTCATAAGTATAAACACAGACAGCATCCACGAGAATACACAGCCCAGATTATTTCAGGAATTGGCAGGAATGTAAGCTGTATAAACATTAAATAATATTTCACACAAGCTAAATCCGTAAGAAACTTCTGCTGTCTTTTTCTTACCTAGTAACGTACAGAAAAAAACCTTATTCATATGCTCACAGATTTTTAATTTTTCATCACATACAATATAGAAAATCTTTAAAAAAAAAACAACAAACATATCTAAATAGATAATCAATATGCCTTCAGAACATAATCAAACTCTTGAGTGTGACAATCGACTTCACTAAAATCTGTAATATCTCATATAGCTTTGGTGCTTTTATAGAGAAAATATTGAATCTGTTCCATTGAAGTACATTGTCCATTGAAGTTCTTAAAATATTCTTTGAACTCGCAAAGAATTTTTTTCGCAGTGGTCAAGAAAAAACTTTATTTCTATATGAAAATAAATTATCATAATAACGAAGAATTGATTGAGAAGAGGAAATTTTATTTCCATTTAAAAAATAAATTATCATAATGACGAATTATTTTGATTGAATTTAATGCACTTGTATAAAAGTCAGACTACTGAAACCCACATTGGGCGCGTGCGTCATTAAATCATTTGTACTATTTTATTTCCAAAATGATCGCTTCAATGCTTGGTTCATGAATAAATAGTGCTTTTGGTGAGTACTTGAAGGCTTATTTTGGCATTTTTATCATCCAATTATCCTCCACGAGACGCAAGATCAAATTTATACAATCTGTCTTGTTTAGTTTGGCAAACGCTGTAACCATTAGCTGAGACCAATATTTTCCACTACAATTTTATAAATTTTTTAAATTAAATAGTCTCAAATTTTCATTGTTTCAAATGAAAAACTGCTTTACAAACTTTTAATTGCCTGTACAGTGGGTGCAGTTTGTTTATGTTTATTTAATATAAGCCACACAACTTTTCGGTTGTATCATTTTGTTTCTGCAATTTTTCAAGCACTCCTCATTATCTCCGCCTTGCGTTATGATTAATTGATAGAGAATTCATTCAAAATAAATTTGACTAAGTCATATTTTTTATGACTTTTTACTTATTTTGGAAAAATTAAATGAGAATCACTTAGTCAAAAAAATATGATTCCTATATATGTATGTATATCAATACAAAGCTTCAGTGGATTTTCTCCAGACCGCTTGACTTGATCGCACCGAAATTTCCAAGAAATATTTGTATACATCATGTAAGTTTTTTTTGAAAGTTCAACCGTTTGGTATCATCTGCAACCTTAATGAATTTGTAGGTATAGGATTTTCCTTTGAAAAGAAAATATTCAGAAAAAATGGGTATGGAAAATGAAACTTGCTTATGCTTCTAGTTTGGTACTAACAGTGTTAGCTTTTTATCATTTTGGACCCCTAATGCCTAAAATTAAACCAAGAAAATTTGTAAAATTTTGAATTGCGATAGCTTTCCATTCAAATTATGAAATCAATATGAAATTTACTGTATAGAATTAATAAAGAAAACTCTAGAGCATCAGAACCGCCAAAAAGCTGATTTTCGAAGAAATTGTCCTTGAGTGACTTAAAAATGTGGAAAGACCCAATACGCTCTTTGAAATATCAACCATTTCTTACCCAAAGCAGCAAAAACCATTCCTCGACAGCATCTCTTACAACATAAATGATGAAAATGTTCCGTGTTGGCAGCATTTTTTCAACCAAGCAGCAATAAGTGTACCACAACATGCTCATGCTACCTAATTTTATATTGATCAATTCGGTCGTCAGTTCTCGTGAGCAGAAATTTCGAGCCCTGAAAATAGAGGTTATTTGGTGATGGGTTGCAGTTATTGTGCAACACAAAATTTTGAAAATTTTAAATTGGTATGGTGGACAAAGGTTAAGATTTATCAATAGGTAATCTGATTTTTTTGTCAAAAAACACATAATTTTCGGGCGGGTCGATGATTTGAAGGATTTTTTTTCATGTGATCGAATGTTTCTCTCAAAAGTTATGATAAGTCTAAAGTCGGAAAAATCCTTGGCTACTTTCAAGCAATCAGCGCCCACATTGGGTGCACAGTTTCTAATTCTTTTTATCATAAGCATAAAACATAATTAGTTTTTATTTCCAGTACCTATTTCTAACAAAAATGCACTCTGCATTGCAATATAAGGATACCTGAAAGCCCACTAAAATGTCCGCTGCCGCCAAAGAGTTAAAAATATTGTAAATTTTATTTGTCACTGCACTAGTCCTTATACACATCTGTATCCTCTGAAAATTTCATCCCAATCAGACCGGTCAGAGACTATCTCCGTTGATCCTTTTGCTGATATATATATATATATATATATATATATATATATATATATATATATATATATATATATATGTATATATATATATACATATATACATATATATACATATATATATATATATATATATATATATATATATATATATATATATATATATATATATTATAGAAATATGAATTTTATATATATATATATATATATATATATATATATATATATATATATATATATTATAGAAATATGAATTTTTCGGCGAAAGGAGTCTAATAAGAAGCATGTGTGAAGTTAATATGGTTAATGTGTGGGCGACTATATAGCTATGGTTGGAAAAAACTCTGCGTTTTAGGAAAAAAAGCTGACAATTGATAAACCTGATGCCTCTTCTGCACAGTCAAATTATAATTTCCAAAACTCCTCATGCCTCTTCTGCACAGTCAAATTATAATTTCCAAACAACCGTTCACTAAATTAGCTATTTTTTTATCAATGATACCAACAGATGCTGCCATCAAATTTTCATATGTAATGAAAGTGAAAGTGATGTGCTTTCCTAAATTTTGAAACTAGTTTGAGTGGTAGCCCTGGAAACCTTTATATCCTATAGTTCGCAGTCATCGAGTCAAAGTGGACTCCGATTGGCTGCAAATGGGGCACGTTTGATAGAAAATTTATTCAAAAATCTACACAATCCCCCTACTTTTCGTCGAAATTCAGTCTTTTTAGTGGTTCCCATTCACTAGTTTTATATTTTGTGTGGTATAAGTTACTGCAAGGATAAATAGCTCCCGTTTTGATTTGATGTATTTATTCTAGTAGTTTATTTATTTTGTGCATTGTGAAGGCTTACGTGCAATTAACATTTGTACCTATATTTTCGTTACTTACTGAGGTATACTATTTTCTAGTCCACTCTCAAAGAAGTCATAGAACACTTATAGAGCACGTGGCAGTACCAATAATAAATACCAATTGATAGCACATTACAACTAGTGAATCCAATCCCGGGATCCGAATCCCGGGATCCCGAACAGTTTTTAGCCACTAAAATCCCGGATCTCAATTAGGATTGATGGTTTATAGTCCCGGGATTATAAATCATCAATCCCAGGATTATAAAATATCAATCCCGGGATTTTAGGGACTAAAAACTGTTCGGGATCCCGGGATTGGATTCCCTAATTACAACTCATGTTTGCTACTCGAAGGTTGAAATTGAATTTAATATCGAACTTGAACCGAGTCGTTGTAATAAATCCTATGCTTATGCATTATGTGGTCATAACGGTGTTTAAAAACTTTCAAATATTGCTTGGAATGGCCCATGAATGCTTGATGATATTGAAAAACTTTCTATACTATCCTAGCCTTGCTTACATAATTTAAACAAAATTGTAATTAAAAGATAAATGTTGACAGCCGAAAGAAAATCAAAAATCAAACTTTGACCTCAAAATGTCATATTGTTTATTTTATCAAATATGTTTATCACATCGATGTCGCTATAATAACCTCTTGTTTCAAAATCAGATTCTTCCGTTTCTTCCTAGCATGCTAAAGAAGCGTGAGTGGAAATTTCGGTAATGCGCAATCTTAGACTCCATTTGAAAATATTTATTTTGGCAACGAGTTGTTTGATTTAGTTCAGCCACTTACCAGAATAACTATTGCATTGCTAAAAATACGTACGCAATAAAACAATTTAGTTACGACTATTTGTATGATATTTTTAGAAATACTAGCAAAAAATTTGGCACACGCGCAAATAGACAGGAGTATATGGACTTTTTTTCGTAACTGTCGTCAGTCTATTAATTTAAAATCACAAAAATGGTATTGCTTGTAAAACGCAGACTTTGTGGAATGCGCGCCATGGAAAAAATTTGACTTTTATCCAGAGGAACGGATTAGCTGGTTACGCTACTTACCTTAAGAAATTTTATGTTAACATATGCAATATGGTGGGCAGCGGATCTCATGATTGTGTCAACTTGGGCAAAAATAATTCTTTGGAAATATGAGTTCCATTTCGTGGCTTAACTTTCCTTCGATTTTGGATTTTCTTTTAGGCTCAACTTCTTTTATAGCCGGCCAATTCAATTAAACAAGCTAAATGAGTAAGCAATCTTCTTACCTATGCCACATCATTTCTAGGGGTTTCTCAGTTACCTGAGTTTGTTGCATTATCATTTTACGTGTGTGTATAATGCTATGAAGTAATCTCTTTCTGTAAATCAAACCACAGCATTGTCCAATTGTAAGATAACTCCTTGACTATTTACATATCATTTGGTCTTATCAACGAAACATTTATGCTTATTGTTGTGTAGGTAAATATGCGACAGAACATGATAGTAGAATCATTTGTATAAATACATGAATGCTAAAATTTATCATGGATTGCCCTGCAGAGTGAAAACTACTAGTGACAAAGTCTGATTTTTACGTTACAATGAAAATAACCTGTAATTTGGGAGATCTTCACCCGATGGATCGAAATTTCTTTGAATGGGATAATTTTAGCTCCGCTTATCTTTACCCAATTTCAATTCTTAATCATATTTTCAACGCATGCTATTATAAGCACACATATGATGTTTGCTTTATCCACTCACCCCAGCATGCTCACGTTTGTAGTTCTACTTTAATCGATTAATTAAACAAATATTTTTCACGAATTATTAAGATCATAGTGTTTGCGCCGGTAAACTCTGATTTCGGGATTGTGTTTCTGAGTCACAAGACGGAGATATTCACGTGCTTTGCGTCTAATGTAAAACAAACAGAATGGATCTTTGCATGGTAATTGCTATTATCTATATAATAAAGCATGTGAAAAGTCGAGTTTTGTTAAGGTACACTTCGGGGGCGACTAAAAGAAAATTATATCGACTCATTTTATTTAAGATCTACTAGTGTACACAGTTATTTGCGTTAGTAATTAATGGATAGTAATTACGAAATTTCCACAATTAGTTTAAACTGGCTCGCTATTTACGTGCATATTATAGTTTAATATTTGTTGTAGAGGTAGTCATTAAGTCAGATTATTGTTGTCTGGCGATTAGCTACAGATATAAGTTTGGAATTTTTTGGCAATGATCCTGAAGTTGGGAGCAAATGTTTAGAAAACCAATTAAATAGTGAAGGTCAATGATAAAACATTTAGTAAAATGCAGGTGCATGAAAATTGAGCCATAACGGGTAATAATATTTATTTAATTCTTCGATAAGAAATTTCATGAAAATTTTTCTAGGATTTAAAAAAAAAGGTTTTTTTTTATAGGTGCCGCATTTTGAAACTCACCGCCGTCAAATAAGCTAATGATAGCTGTCAATATCACTGCCAGCCAGGTCTGACAAATTGACATGGATAGAAAGGTCTGACAAATCGCTACAAAAGTGAACTGTATGGTGCGCCGGCCTGAGGGAGGGAAGAATTTGATTACCTCAAACTATTTCTTAAAGCGATTATGGAATTATGAGCTGTGCCTTTTTGGCTGATGGCTTGAAGTTTTGACCTTTGGGGGATTTCATTAACATGAGGTTCCACTGTAACTGCTTAGGTAACATAGTTATTAAGGGACGAGAGAATAGGAAAGTCGATTCGCATCTAGTCAAACTTTGAAAGAATGAAAAAGGTGGAACAATAAGAAGGAATGCTTCGATTAAGAAAATAAAACAAACATGTTCACTAGGAACTTCATGTATGGTGAGTGAGTAGCTCACTTCATATGAGCTATTCATAAGGTCAAGGTATGATCGTTAAGATTGGGTCCGGATTGTATACTATAAGCTAATGTCAATGGCGACCTATGCAATGAAAAAACCAGTTTTTGTTCCCGAATTCGCATCGTATATCTGTGAGAGAGAAACAGTTTCAATAAAACGGCGCTATGTTCCACAAATAAGTCGCCATCATCGACTTATTGAAGACAGAATTCGGAAAATGCATTATCTCAAGAAGGATTACTTCTGAGGGAGATATGTGAAGTAGATGGTATACGCTAACAAACGAGTGATGATCTACGCTTGAGAAGCCAATATAACTCACCTCATTAACGATGTATGGCCCCAGTCGCTTGGACTTCTAAAAATTGGCTTCTTGAGAGGTAGTTGTGGCGGTAATTTGCAGGAGATCATCTTCAAAAAATAATTGCAAAAATTTGTGGGATGTTGCAAACAAAAATTTTCCATCTTTGTACGTTCGTCCACTGGCTAACAATCATAAAGTACAGTTTAACCTTTCATGTGCAGATGTAAATTTACGCCTCACGGTTTTTTCTTTTCATTAAAAGAGTAACTAGTCGTAGTAGCTCGATATACGTATTTTCGTCCATTCTCAAATAATCACGGCAATCATCGGCGTCCTAGTAAAAACAAATGCTGAGGTGAGAAAAAATATCTACGTCCATAATGATCGCGTTCGCACAACAACCTTTCATGTCGCTGATTTTGATCAAACCGAGGTTTACCCGATCTTACTTGCACGCACTGTGGCCAGATTGGGCTATTTCCCGCCAATTGGGCTATCTAAAATTTGAATTCGCGGGACGTTTTTTCATTTCGCGGGTTGGCGGTTTTTGGGCTATCTATTTTTATGAAAATCTATATTTGGGCTACAGAGTAAAACCTACTAATTGGGACACTGTATGATCGAACCAACTGAACAATTGAACTGTAACATCACCGCACATACAATTTCTTTTTTTCTTTTCCCTGAACCGTGAACATTAGCTGGACTAAAATTTGTTCAGGAATAGTTGCTAATCCGACCAAAACCGGTTTTAAGATCAGCATGAAAAAGTGTACAAGACTGAATTTCCCAAAATTTTTCAACTGTTCAAGATCAAGAAAAATTTATCGTATAATTTCTGCATGACATTCTGCTGAAAATTCATTTAATGAGTAGAATTTGGTACGTTGCAGATGGCTTCAATTTCATTGGTATTCTGATAATAATAAAATATTGATTTATAGCATTATTGTATGTTTGCCCTTTGTTAGCAGCTATGAATGCAATTTATTTGATAATTTTGATGTAAATAAATCCATGTTTGCTCAGGCTACGTAAAAAAAAATGAAAAAATCTAATACGCATAATACAACGAGCTAAATGTCGCAAAAAGTTAGAAGTAATACATGCATCCGAAAAACAATTGCTCAGCAAAAAAAAAATCCTGATAGCTTTAAAATTATCAAAAGTCAGGTTCAACGTATTTAAAAAATAGAAGCCAACTAAAACGGACGTTGTAAAATAATTTGGAAATAAATTAACCATACTGCCAAATAGATAAATTTTTGTACCAATGGTTCTGTAAGGCACGTTCCAAAAATTTGCCAATATTTGGCCAGCTACTTCCCAGTAAAGCCTGTCAAATCGCTACAAAATTAGAGCTTTGTGATTTAAAAAGGGTTACAATATTCACTCGGTACACTTTGTGGCGAAGGAGCTGATGTTAATTTAGACACAGTTCAGGAATTTCAGTTACAGCTAAGAATACTATGTGATGGTTCTGATGATTCAAATATCTATAATCTTGATGAGACAGAATTGTTTTTTTTGAGCAACACCACAAAAATCACTATGCTTTAAATAATAAACATGTACAGATAGAAAACCTTCAAAGCAACGTGCGATAATTACAGTGCTGTGCAAGTGGCGAAAAGATAGATTTGGTGGTCATAAGAAAAGCCAAAAGACCAAGACCGTTCGGAATAATTGAGATTAAGCGAAGTTTGGGCATAACTTGGCGAGCTAACACAAAATCTTGGATGACGGGTGCGCTTTTTGAAGAATGGATGCACACACTTGATATTGAAATGCAAACACAAAATCGAAACACACCATCTTTTTTGATAAAGCTAGATGCGATAGCAGTGATAATTTGGAAGACATCAAGCTGCAATTTTTCCGCCTATCTGTGTTGCTCTCATTTACAGCTCTTAGATCAGGGGATTATACCAAACATAAAACTAGACTACCGCACATATATGATGCACTTTATATTGTTTGCTCTGGAAAATACTGAGCGTACTTCAGACCCGACAAAATTAGCTTCTATATTTGAAGCTCTCTGCTGATTACGATCTGTTGGGAATAAAGTGTCTCCACTTACAATTACAAACGTGTTTTTGGAAATGTGGTTTGCCTCGAAATCTGAGGGTCAAAAGCGGAATCGTGATGAGAGTTCAAATTCAAAGTGATTAAAACCCAAATACTCTAGCAGACATTCAAAATTTGGCAGGAGTCGATCAATTTACGACCACAAGCGAGTATCTCTCGAAAGATTGGGAAGATATCTTGTTTGAAGGGGTTTCAGCTGAAGAAGCCATATCAGCTTTTATTAATACCGATAGTTAATTCAAATCGTAGCATTCTGAAACAGAAAATAAAGTTCGTCAGCAGAATACTAATTCCATAATCACCATAATGAAGCAAATACGGAGCATCAAAGCTTAGGATCTCTAAAGGAACATATCTAAAGTTTTGCAAACATTAAATGATTGCGAAGTTTAATGGAACAGGTACATCTTATGAGCGCAAATAGGTAGATTTCTACATCTAATTATTTTAAATCTTTAAACTGAACATGCCTTTCTGTGAAAAATTAAACATTACATTCACGTGAAAAGCCAATATTTTGTATTTTATTTTCTTGTAATAAATACTCAAGATGATTTGGAAAAATTTCTTCAACGTTCTTTTTTAAACCTTTCAAATCGGACAACGTGTGAGAAGGGACCATTTAATTTGTGACGCTGAGGTGGTCCGATTCCAAGGTTTCACTGTGTTTATAAAATATATGTATATATGTATATATGACACCAGCTCACAGTGCACAGTGCATCAGTGAAGTATGCACTGTGGGCTGGTGTCTAATGAGAATCAGTACATACTTTCGAAACCACTTTGACAAAAAAAAAAAAATTCAATAAAATTTTTCAACATTAATCATCCCGCATAAATAATGCCACTTTGATTCTGCTTTCGGAGGCTTATTCAGCAAAACGATCGAGTTTCCCGTATCAATTATTCTCTGCTTTGATAAGCTTTAGAGACGATATACGTTGTCTATGCTGATTTATAGACAAGAAAAAAATTAAACATTACATTCACGTGAAAAGCCAATATTTTGTATTTTATTTTCTTGTAATAAATACTCAAGATGATTTGGAAAAATTTCTTCAACGTTCTTTTTTAAACCTTTCAAATCGGACAACGTGTGAGAAGGGACCATTTAATTTGTGACGCTGAGGTGGTCCGATTCCAAGGTTTCACTGTGTTTATAAAATATATGTATATATGTATATATGACACCAGCTCACAGTGCACAGTGCATCAGTGAAGTATGCACTGTGGGCTGGTGTCTAATGAGAATCAGTACATACTTTCGAAACCACTTTGACAAAAAAAAAAAAATTCAATAAAATTTTTCAACATTAATCATCCCGCATAAATAATGCCACTTTGATTCTGCTTTCGGAGGCTTATTCAGCAAAACGATCGAGTTTCCCGTATCAATTATTCTCTGCTTTGATAAGCTTTAGAGACGATATACGTTGTCTATGCTGATTTATAGACAAGAAAGGAGCCATGATCACAAATCAATAACTTTTATGTCTAAACAAAATTTTAACAGCTAATTGTCTAACAGGAAAAATAATTTATCATAGTTTTGAATGTATGAAATCGGATACAATTTTAATATTTGACTCATTTTAAATGTTTCTGTTTCTTATACTAATTGAATCTTTGTGTCACCCAAATTTGCATGTTATTTCTGCAGGATTTTATTTTTTGTGTGGAAATTTTAAAAAAATCCTTGAAAAAATAAGTGGACTTCTACACTTATTTTTTCACGGACTTTTCTAAAATGTTCACACAGTTCCTGTAATTTATTCACATTTTTCCTGCTTTCCCTTTTCAACTACGTTGAATAAAATTTTATCTGTATAAAGGATCGAAAATTTTAACTGTTTCAAACGACTTCTGTACTACAATTAGAGCATTTATGTTACTTGGTATGAATTTTATGGATATAAATAGTATAATTTAATCAGCTTGAATAAATTGATTTAGATATAAAAACAGTTATTTAGTGTGGCGCTTTTTGGGCTACAAATATTTTTATTCGCTATTTTGGGCTATGAAAATTTGAAATTGGGCTATATTTTCTCCCAAATATCTGGCCACACTGCTTGCACGTACAGTGCTCCGTATAGTTAGCGCAAACTGGACTGTGCAGTTAAGTCACTGTCGTATAGCATCCACTTAAGGTAAACTTACGGCTGTCACTTTCATCTTCCGAGGACGTTTTTTTTTAATTATTTGTATTTTATATTTTGTATATTATTTATATATATATTTTCTGCTTTGTTTGGGTAATAATTAAAATAGACCGTTTTTAGTTGCCTTAGCTAGACATCAGCGCATGCAACCTCAATTGAAGGATACTAGCTTGCTTGATAAATAAATATATAATTAAGCTTTTTCACTTAAAGATATCAAATCTATTGAATCTACATCCCTGGGTCTATATCACTGCGTAAAGGTTAATGTCTTCATTTACCAAAAACTGTACGTTTGTATACCGACAAAGGTTTGTCAGATCGACAAACTGTACACTATATTAGCAGTTACATGTAAATTTATTTTTGCTTTATTGAGAGAGAAGTTTCAGTGAAAAAAATCATAAAAAAACTCACTGCATATCAACAATTCTAAAATCTTTGAACATTCAGCAAAACTGATAAATTTCATTCTTAAAGACATATGTACATATGTAGCTCTAAATTCATTCAGATTCTTCTCGCCAACGATTTTATTACTCTGAGCAGGTAAATCAGTCTAGCAAATCTTCGAAATAAGCACATAATTGTTGCATTCTTCTTCACATAAACTTTTTATAGGCAACTAAGCTTTCGTACAAGAAATTTTCAGTGCAACTTCACTATCATGAATTCTTTATGCATTGCATAAAGATGCACGTAACATATTTTATATCTTCAATACTTTCGCTCGGTCGACATTGCTTGCGCGTTCGTTTCTCATGGTGCGACAAAATAATGAACGCCGAGGACAAAGGAAATGAATGTTCTATTATCGTGGAAAACACTAAAAGCCAACATAAAGTCTTCTTGTACTTCGGAGTTTGCATTGTGCCAGTAACACGAGCTTCGGAGATAAATTTCCTTGCAGAGTGCATGTGGCATTCACTTGCATGACCATTTGTTGACACACATATCTGGTGATATGTTGAAGGTTAGTCATTGATGTATGCGAAATTGCAAGGCAGTGATATCGTGGCAACACGTGTATTGTGGAAGTAATTTGGAACGGCTTATAATTACATCGACAACGATCGAAACATAAAAAAGCAGGGTTCATTAACACTCTGCAGTCATGCAAACAATAATCATACTGTGCGACTAATCATCTCATTTTCAGCGTCTAACAAAAAATCATAATTGCAAACCTCTAAGCAAAAAATCGAAATTGATATGTACTTCGATAAAAGTCAACAAATATGGTTTGCACCTTGTAATAATTATAACCTGTGCATGCAAGTGTTGTTCACCCCATACCATAAAGTACAGTGATACGGCGGTTTACTAGTTTGAAAGAACGTGTCAGCCTGATTCAACGGGTATATTAAATATCAAAGTAAGAAATCACTTAGTACAACTGTGAATCTAGCGATTGAAATCACGTCATAATTTGAACTTCCACGCAATACTGCAGAATTAAATTACAATGCGGTGCACAATGCAATGCCCTCGGATGAACTGTTATGTGTGCACTCTTAAGTGAATAATCAAGTTGCATAAATATTATCAATTCAAATAAAATATTGGCCCTAGGTAATAAATTCTAAGATAGTTCGCTGCATTATTTGGAGTTTTCACTTTTATCTCAAATTTATTTGGCATATTTTATGATTTATGTTATATCAAACAGTCGTTAGCATCCATGAAATATTGTATAATATTTTCCGCCAGCGAGGCATCGAAAAATTGGTTAATCTAATAAAATAAGCCTAAAATAACAATGTGTTTCCTGTAATGCTCTATGACACCTTCTTTTCGTTTTATACATACATACATACGAGTGTGTGGATCAAATCAGTGTGTAGACTCGTAGCTTACTTGCAGTGTTATATATTAAATGTAACGCGCTTTCACTCAAATCATTGAGGTTGTATAGAAAAATATTCTAAAACTGCTATTTCTTGCTAGGATCGGAAGCTTTCTGCATATTTTCCAATAACTTTTAACATTGTCGTACCGTTAGATAGGGTTTCTGTTAACATGTGGAATATTTCACGTCCCACATTATTTACTATTTTTCATTAGATAAAGCAAAGGCTCGTGTAGCCTAGTGGATGGAGACTCCCTCCTGAATTTGGGGTGTCCCTGGTTCGACTTCAAGGACGAACTTTTAGTTGACTTGGCTCTGATAAGGTACCCGAGTGAAATCAGAAGAAAAGTGATCCCATTGAGAATTGCTTTCGCTGGCAAACTATTGCCAGATTTCAAGGTGTGTATGATTAAATTCTACTTGGTTTTGAACTAATTTTTTATATCCCAACATATACTAGCGAATAGATTGAAAGAAAGTCTTTAGTCAGCGCTAAAAAAGACAGAACAAAAAACATGTGCGAATTGCCTTTCTACGGCCTTAACACGATTTTTACATCTGTTTTACTACCTTTTTATAAATAAAATTGATTTGACATTGAACGTTTTCTGAAAATTAATAAGATTATAGCATGTCAAAGAAAATTATTTCAAGTTATACTGAGAACTGGTGCGAATTAATGCAGAAATTCAATAACCACTTCAGGGGACATAGCACCTTCAAATTGAAAAAAATTGTTGTTTTTCAAAGGTTAGTTTTTAATTGAATAAAAAAACATATCTTAACGAAACTTTGTACATATACTTTATTTGCCCCATACTACATAAAAAAAAGTTAAACAATTTTTGGGGCCCCCTGTCATCTGTTAGATTTTTTTAACACCCAAAAAACCTGGCGTGCACGATAACTGCTCTCACAAAAGTCCGCGAAAAAGGAAAAACAGGATTTTTATCAGCATCAAAGCGGTCTTGGAATGAACTAAAATAAAAAAAAAAAGATATTGTATTATAAGAATATTTTTACTAACGCCACTCTAGTATATATTTGAAAGAAAAGTCTGCACTTAAAAGTGGTCACTACCACAGATACCACGCTTTATATCGCAGAGCAAAGGTGAAGAATGAAAAATGAAAGGAAACACTCAACACCCATTTTCCAAAAAAAAAATCTTGCTTGAAACGAAACGAAATTAAATTTGGCTTTATGTTCCTTCTTGACGCTATTTAGATAAATTTCGTAAATATTTTGCGGAAGCTTATTTTGAATTGTTTTGTACGTATTTTTGAGCAGTTTGGTTTCCACATTCATATTCATATCACCATATCAAAATAAATGCCTCCGTTCCTGAACATCAGAGTTTTTTTTAAATTTTTTTTCGCTTGAACTTAAAAAAAATAGGTTCGATCCAGCCGGATAAATGAACAAAAAAATGGTTTTCGAGTGCTTGAAATAGAGGTTATTTGGTGATCGGTTGCCGTTCTTGTGCAACGCGCAATTATGAAAATTTCAATTTGACATGGTGGACATAGGTGGAGATTTATGAATAATTTGAATTTTTCCACAAAGCAAAAATATTTCAGGAGGACGATCCAATGTTTCTGTCAAAAGCTGACATATCGAAATTTGAACAAAAGTGCTTGCCTACTTTTAGGCACTCAGTGCCCACATAGGGTTCATAGTTTCTAATTTATTACCAAAAACCAGCACGTAAAACTTATTGTGGTTTACGTAATAAGTTTCAACTTCCAGTACTTATTTTTAACAAAAATGTACTCTGCATATAAATATAGGGGTACCTGAAAATTCTCTAAAAAACCGCAGCCGCCAAAGAGTTAACGACATCATAATTCTAAATAATCACTGCACTTGTTCTCATATATACCTATGTCCTCTGAAAGTTTCACACACGCTCGGATCACACGCTCCAGAGATTATCTCGCTGATGCTGAATCCAATCGAACAAGCATTTTCGAAAATAAAATCGCACACTCGTTTTCTACTGACTGAGAGACATGAACGTTATTGAAGCAAGCACGCTTCAAGTGACTTCATGCGATTGCTCTAATTATGTCCTAAATATGGTTTTGCAAATACTAAAATCTGCAGAAGGCCAACCATTACATTAAATTGTATTTTGTAATTAAAATATATATCACAAAAATAAAATAAATAGCACTAAATATCCTATATCACTTTTATTTTCTTCATATTTTTTTATTTTTCTTCATACATTTACATCAAAAATAAATTATCGTGAAACTATTTTATATCGAAGTCTTGTTCAGTTGGAGAAAGGTTTCATTTCATTTGAAAAAGGTTTCATTTCATTTCAGAGGTCAACATACACTACAGCCAATCCACCAACCCCCACGTAACTGTGGCATTTCCGCATGTAGCTCGTCGACAAGTGATAGTTGGGCAAGTGGTCCACAAATAGAAACTCCGCTGAGTACTCCTCAAAATGAAGACTTTGCTTCGTCCTTTTCAAGTGTAACACATAACGATATAAATTAAAAATGCAACTGCCATTTGTTTAATTTTGCTCCATGATTTATTTAATTTTTGTATTTTCATTTTTAATATTTAGATTTCCATTGAAGTAAAGTACTGAATACATTATTTAACTTTTTTTACCATAAAGTTACAGTCAGTCTTTGTATTGCCAAAATGCACTCATGAAAATTGTAGAGTTTTTTTATGCTTTCTTCTTTTCCCATCAGACATTAGGATTTTGCGGTCTCATCCTGAAATACTCAAAAAACTTTTCCGTTTGGTCCCATAGCATTTCAAATTTTCCTTTGTTGTTTCTACCAGAAAATAACTGGATGATATACTTTATTTTTCCAACATTTATCAATAACTTGTTAACAGACTTTCAAAAAAATGAAATTCATGTTGTTCATTTTTGCTGGGCGGTAGAAACTCCTGACTATCAGAATATCAGAAAACATGCACAGTGTAACCGCCTTGTTCACAGTTTACAGTGCACAGTGTAACCTCGAGGATTTCAAGGATTTCCAGATTCGCATGCACAGTAATCATAGCCCCAGATGACAGCCTACAAGTTTATGCGATTTGCACTGACTACGCAAAAACATTTGACAGTATTGTTGGAAAAGGTAACCCCTTCTTTCTTTCGATACCTTTCTTTCCTTGCTTCCATTCTACATGCATGATTGCTACCATCGAGTTGTTGTGCATCTTGATGTATTTTTTAAAAAAAAATAATCCAACTACCCTTGATTACTTTTTTTCTGGTTGTCTACTGGAGTAAGTCTACCAGCGTAATGATCTTGGCATCGATTTTAATCCAAAATTTAAATTTGACTTCCAAGTATCATCTCTAAAGTAACGAAATTACCAGAATTCATCCTGCTTCGCTCATTACTTTGTGACATGTTGATACTTTGTCCGTCTTCTTTGTGCTCGTTTGTTGTATTGTTGAAAATTGGCCCCGAGTGTAGCCTGCTCGTTTTGGACAGCTATTTGATACTATGTAACTAGATTAAATTAGGTTTTGTGATGACTGCCTGTTAAAACCACCTGTAAAATTCATTGAGGACTCACTCAGACCACAAAGATCATATTATAACTCAAGACAGTCAACAACCGATTCAATTACTCGGAACATTTTAATCAGTAAATAGAACGCAAGAAGAATGGCCGAGGGAAGACCTGCTTTCCATAAAATACCAGGAATAACTACGGACCTAGCATCGAATCTTGAGAAACTCCAGACAGAGGACAGAATCGGGAAGATGTATAAAAATTCACGGATACAATACAGCTACGACCAGAAATATCGGATGACGACTAGGACAAGAGGTCAGATATCCCATAGCTTTCGAGTTTCGAAAAAGACTGTGCAAGCCACTTTTGTAAGCCTTCACATCAACTTGCTTTTTTGGTTGAAGGTGGAGGAGACCAAATTAATGAAGATTCAAAGGCTGGAGGTGGGAGATCTGCTTTTGTAAACCCATCTTGCTCAAGATCAAGAAAGGGACGAAGTCGTATTGGTAACCACACATTAGTAGGAGGAAATTAGATATGGCTTTATTTCATTTTGAAGTATGTTTATATATCACCCGTTTTGAGTAACATACCTAATTAACAAATTTTTTCAGATATTGTTTTTGGATAAGTCGTAAAAGGTGGTGTCATTTTCTGCAAACATTCAACTGATTTCTGCCTTAAACAGGGTCAGTGCTAATCGTCACGTATTTCCCGGGACGTCGCGTATTTTTTGCATTTATTTCTTTGTCCCGCCGAGACAGACCAAGTCCCGTATATTGGTCAAAACATAAATACAAATGTACGCATATTGCGCGTAGCACGCTTAATGACCACGAGGGCTGCAACATGATTTTTACAAACTTAGATAGCAAATGTCCCAACCGCTGTCTTCGCTTTTCCACCACATCAAAATATCAAATGAGAACCGCGATCAATTAGCGAACAAATCAAAGGAGCGGGTGATTGTCACTAACCACTACCTCCCTTCTTGTACTTACCGAGTACAAACTGACTGGAATCACATTCCTTCTCTATTTAACATATGAAACAGCCTCATGTCCCTTATCTATAGTACTTCGTTGCTTCTAGCATCGTTCTGTATCGCATTTGTTTACATTAGATGTGAGACATTCGTGCCTTTGATTTCTTTCAGTGCAGTGTTATTATCTATCAAATGAGTGACCAAAACGATAGTGATGCTTCAACGAGGAATTCAATTGTGTCCGCTAAGAAATTTAAAAGGCAGACCAAATACAACTCCAGATAGGAAAGCGATTTTGGCTGGTTACAGCAAGTCAAAGAAAATTCTCATAAAGCATTTTGTAAGATTTGCTTCAAGGATTTCTCATGTGCTCATGGTGGGATTGCTGACATAAAACAACATGCATCAACAAAAGCCCATTTATCCATTGTAAGTACGAGAACATCAAGTAGTCTTTTGAAATTTTTATCACAGCCAGAAACATCTACCTTCGAGTCCAATGATAAAATTGCTGCTGGGGAAATTACATCAGTTTATCACACGGTTAAACACTCTTTAAGTTATAATAGCATGGACTGCTCGCACAAGCTACAACCTTACATTTGCACCGATTCAAAAAGTGCTCAAAAATTTGGCTGTGGAAGGACGAAAGCAGAGAGCATTGTTTTGGAAATATTATCCGTAGAGTCAGTTAAGAATATTATAAGAGCTATTAAAGACCAAAACTCATATTTTTCCATTGCTACTGACGCAAGCAATAAAAAAAAATAGAAAAATGTTTCCTATTTGTGTAAGATTTTTCGACTTTAATACTGGCGTAGAAAATTGACTTCTGGACTTCGTAGAGTGCAGCGATGAATCTACTACTCAACCATCAAAGCTTTTAATGGATGCTTGGGAAAAAATGGCCCCCTTTTAAAAAATATATCAGCTTTTTCCGCCGACAACACTTACGTAAGCTTCGGAAAGCATCACTCAGTTTATACAATTTTGAGGATGGAAAATGATAACATTCTTAAACCTGGTTGCCCAGTGCATATTTCGCACAATGCAGCAAAGTTTATTACTGATAGGTTGGCAATTCACATCGAAAGCTTGATTCTGAAAATATGTAACCATTTCAGTAGGTCGGCAAAGAGAAGGACTAACTTACAAAACCAATTTCAAGCAACTGAAATGCAGTGGAAAGAACTTCTTAAACATGCCTCGAATGATAGAAAACATTTTTTCATCCGACGAAAAGAAGAAAAAGATATTAGATTATTTGTCTTTTGTACAAAACGTAGTGTTTTCATTAGAAGTTACTATGAAAAAGATTGAGTTTGAATCAATTACAATTTTCGAAATGCATGCTGAAATTCTTGGAGTTCGCAAAAAATTTGAACAACGATTAAAAGACAACTTTTTGGCAGTCAGGCCCGTCAAATTTTCGCCGTTTTATGTAAAAACGAGAAAAAAGTTGCAATAAACGACTTTCGCCATTTTTACTCCAACTTTTTGGAGTATTTAGCAAAAAGATATGATATGTCCGAAAATAATATCTTTTCAAAATTGGATTCTCTTAATCTTCAATCAATGGTAAATTATAATGATTTTGTATCGGCAGTGGACCTACTGGAAATTGAAATTAATATGGACACGCTTTATGAAGAATTCCAATTGATCAAAAAGAGCCTGGAAATTGCATGTTCCCATGGCGATCCAAAAATGAGTGCGCTCGAGAAATGGAAGAAAATAATAGAACCGTTCTCGAAGACCGAGATAAGCAACATTTTCACTATACTTTCTTTAAACTTTAGCATCTCTAGTTCAAATTGTTTCGTCGAAAGAGTATTTTCACAAATGAGTCTAAAATGGACTGATGTACCTAACAAATGCATGCCAAATTTGATTAAAGCCGAACTGCTTATTATGTTTAATTATGATTTTGATTGTGTCTCATTTTATAAATATGTCAAATCACAAAAGGATATGTTGCATGCTCTAAAATCTGTAGCAAAGTATAGTTTTAAGTCTGAATAAAAGGAAATTTAACACAAAATACAATGTTTTATTTTTATCCCGGGTAAATTTTATAAATACCGTACATTTTTAACTTCAAGTTAATTTGTCCTGTAAGGCCGGAGAAAAAAGTTGGCAGCATTTATTGACAACACCTAGCGGCAGTGACGCGTGTTTTGTAGTCACCAGCATTCAATTATTGAGATATAACAAGAGTGTATTTTTGTGCTCTCATATTTACTACAGTCTATTTTCATAGATCGCCTTAGGAAAGCAATAAGCAAATCAGAATCAATGTATCAAAAAATTTGGAAATTTCTTTAAATTAAGTCAACTGGGTGTAGGCGTGCGGCAATTCAATACAGCTTTCCCAGAAAATCAATTTCTTAGTTGATGCCATCACCGAATTAAGTAAAATACTGCAACGTGAACCCAAATAATGACAAAATTAGGCCCCCCTGGCGCGTCAGATTATCCTATAACTGGGACACATTCGTTATATCGCACTAAAATACTCTCATCTCCCGCACATCATTCGTTCTTGATACTACGAATTAGTTTTGTGTGATGCATTAATATCGAGCAAACAAATTAAGCGCAAAAGTCTGTAGGCGGAAATGATAAGATTCAATTCAGCTTGCATTGATCGGAATTTGACCTATTCTCAGAATTCCCCGTATTAAATCAAAATATAAACATGCTCTGACGATATAGGTTTTTATCTCAAGGCTACCGGGAAAACCGTTGCCAAAATAATTCAATTTAAAATCAATGGGGTGTTATAGATACATTCGTACACTTGCTGTGTTACAAGACGTAATTTTGTCTGGCCTGCATTTAATGCGTATGGTGGCTGGGCCAGGCACATGGTGGTAATTACAGGCGTAATGCGAAGCAATTGAAAACTATCGAGTAGGCGTATTCCGACCATCTTGCGTATGAATTAAGAATCGTGTGACACGTGTAGCCTGATCGAAAGTAAACAAATCGGTTCCATCGCGTGCTGACCGGATTACGTAAAATCAATGGTGGACCGCTGATTTGTTGTCATTAATTTAATCGATGGATTTAATGGTAGACACATGCTGCATATGTACACAAGTAGATTATAGGACTCGCAGAAATTATATTCCGATTTGTTTCGAACAGATTAGACTTTACTTGATTTTTTTGGAACTATAGAACAAATAACCCAAACTAATCAAAACTTTATAAGAAAAACTTTATAAAACTAATTGCTAATCATTAAAAAAATTACTTTGTTGGGTTTATTTGGTAATTGATTTGATTACAAGGCAATCACGCCACTCAAATATATACATACAGTGCCGAAGAAAAGCCTACGTACACCATATAAAATAGAGGAAGATAAATAATTTTAGCATGAATAAAAAATTGTGGTGTTGCAGAATAAACATAGCCCTCTGTACAAAAATATTTCATTGAAAGTGTACGAAATTTCAGTTTCTATGAAAAAAATTTAACAAAAAACTAAAACTCGTATATCCACAGATAACAAAAAGCAAAAGTCTACGTACACCTACAACTCAATGTATTAATATTAATAGGTTTTTATTAATATTAATATTTCGTTGACCCGCCATTCGCTGTAATTACGGCCTTCCTCCTGTTTGGCATGGAATTGATAAGATTTCGCGTCACTTGTACTGGTATTTTGGCCCCCTCCTGAAACAAGGCAGTATTGAGGTCTGCTTTATTTCTGATGTTGTGTTTTCAGACTCTACGCTCGAGATAATCCCATAAATGTTCGATGGGGTTGAGTCGGGCGACTAAGGTAGAGAGTGTAGCTGTTTTGAGATATTGAAATTTAACCACGCATTCACAATACCAGTCGTTTGCTTAGGATCGTTATCTTGCTGGAATGTCCAGCTGCTTCGTAGGCCCAATTTATGCGCGGATTGTTTGAAGCTACTTTTTAATATATTTAGATATACTATGCGATCCATAATTTCTTCAATTATGACCAAATTCCCTACTCTAGCCGTTGACATGCAACCCCAAACTAGAACATTACTCCCTCCATGTTTAACGGTTGGAATTAAGTTATTCTTTTTAAGAATTTTAATTACGTTTTCCCCAAATTCTGTGTCTTCCATCATATCCGAACAAGTTAAACTTGCTCTCGTCACTAAAGAGGATAGTGTCCCAGAAAGTCGAATCGTCATTTTCATGGAGTTTAGCAATGTTTCTCCTCATATACTTCGCTGATGTATGGCTTTTTTCGTGCTGACCTACTAACGTATCGAGAACTGTGGAGAAATCTACGTACCGTTATTGGATGAACAACCCTCCCAGTAGTATGCTGAATGTCTTCCGCTAGGATTGTTGAAGATGTCCCCGGCTTATTTCTAATTTCGGCTAATACAATCCTTTCTTCACTTCCTTTAGTTTACGAGGTCTGCCACTTCTCGATTTATTTTCAACAGAACTTCTTACCCGGTAGTTTTACATTACGGTCTGAATACTAGAATAAGATTGAATTACTATTTTCCCGATTTCGCGGTAAGAATGTCCTTCGTTTTTATATTTCACCATAAGTTCCCGCATGTCATGTGATATTTCTTTTTGTCTCGATTCCATTATTTAAAGGCCCCAACTCACGAGCAGTCCATCAGTCCAAATGGCCTGAGGCCAGGCCAAAATCTCACCGTGTGTGGGAGAACTTGGATGGACTCATAGACTGAAACAACCAATTTGGATTTCCAATCAATCCAAAGTCCATGGACTCAGGCCATCGGGCCTTTTTTTGGCTCGACCGTGTGTGGGAAAATAGTAGGGCGAATTTGAACAATCGATAAAATGGACTAATCGTGAACAACGTGGCAGTCTTGCTTTGATAAGCTCATTGACTGTTTCTGTGATTATTTTATTTAATCGAAAAATTCAGCATAATTGATAGTGGTGGCCATGATTTTGTTTTGGAAGTTATCGAATAATATAGGTCACATGAATGTATATTATATTACTTCACCCAAAGCCTGCAACCGCTTGCTAAGTACCGCAAAGTAGCGGTCAATCTTTCGTGAGGAGTGATAGTTTGACTCATATTTGTATCCTTTCGTTTGATGATGATGATGATGGCCTGGAGTGGGTCCAGAGGGACCCTAGCACTGCGACCTCCTGGGTCTATTGTGCCTCCTTTGCGTTATGTCCTATAGGATGTCCAGGCTTCTAATGAACCTGGATATGTTCCTTGACGGGACATTTGTGATGTCCCTCGTGGAAGGAAGAGCAGAGCCAAGTAGCTCGAATCTTCTTCTCGCTAGTGCTGGACAGACTGTGAGCAGATGTTCTACACACTCTGTCGTTTCCCCACAGTATCTGCAGCGGTCATCGTGCTCCTCACCTATCCTGTGGAGGTACTTTTTGCATGGAAGGTGTCCTGTCAATGCTCCGCATAGGGCTCTTATGCCACTTTTGCAGAGAGCCACTGCTTCTTTTGCTCTTTTATTATCGAAGCCAATGTATTCTTTTGAGTGTTTTAAACCCTCAATATTAAGCCAGTAGTCTTCGATCTTCTTTTTGCTCCATTCTTTAATTTCCTTTTCCGTATCTGCTTTTGTAAAGCCCCAGTACGGAGAAGGACCTATGAAGGGCATTTTTGCTCCTTTTTTGGCTCTGGTATCAGCTTCCTCGTTTCCTCGGTGCCCCTCATGGCCGGGGATCCATATCAACTCGAGGCTGTTCTGTGCCCCTATTTCATTAAGGGCCTCTCTCACCTCTAGGATAATAGCCGAATTTATTTGATCGCGATTGATAGCCATGAGAGCCGCTTGACTATCCGATAGGATTTTTTTTCAGACCCTTTTTGTATTCCTTATTTTTATTGTTTGTGAGGCTCTTAATATGGCAGATAGTTCCGCTTGATAGATCGTGGCTTCTTTTCGGAGAGGGAAATGCATTTTGCACTTGGGACCTACGATCCCTGCTCCTACTCCACAATCCATCTTTGAACCATCCGTATACCACATTTGCGCTCCTTTGTACGAGGGAGGTGGTCCATCCTTCCATTTGTCCCTTGATGGAATTGTGACCTTGAACCTCTTCTCGAATGCTGTCTCAGTTTTTATTTGGTCGCTGAGGTTTAACATTTCCATTATGGGCCTGACGTCCTCCAGGATTTTTAGGTGGCCTTTGAGGTTCCCTGATTTATACCTGTAGGCTTGTTGTAGGCTAATGGCTTGTCTCGCTGCTTCCTCCTGAATTTTGAGGTGCAGCGGTTCAAGGTTTAGAAGGGCCTCCATTCCTGCTGTTGGAGTGGAGCTCATTGCTCCTGTAATCAGCAGGCAGGCCATCCTTTGAAGCTTGTTGAGCCTATTTATAGCGGTTTTTTGTATGGTTTTCTTCCACCACACTGCTGCTCCATATAGGAGGATAGGTCTCACCATTTGTTTGTATGCCCATAGGGTCTGCTTTGGAGATAGTCCCCAATTGCGCCCAAGCATTTGTTTTGTCGCCCAGAGTGCCTTAGTGGCCTTCATTGTCGTTTTGTTTAGATGATTGTCCTAGGTGAGTTTCCTATCTAGGTGTATTCCTAGATATTTTACCTCTTCCTGCAGACATACGACTGTACCCCTAATATTTAGGGCTCCTATTTCGATTTTTCTTTTCCTGGTGAATGGTATTATGCTAGTTTTCTGAGGATTGATGGATAGACCCTCTCTTTCGCACCATTGGGTTGTTTCATTTAAGGCTTTTTGCATTCTGGACCTCACGGTGTCCATGTGTGAGCCTCTTATTATTACCGTAATGTCGTCCGCGTAGCCGAGAGCAGTTAGGCCCTTACTATTGAGGGTCACGAGAAGGTCATCAACTAGTAGGGACCATAACAGGGGGGATAATACTCCTCCCTGTGGACATCCCCTCCTAGTATCCACCCTTAGCTTCGCTTCCCCCAGCTCCGCAACCACACTTCGATTCCTTAGTATTTTGCTCGCCCATTTCACTACTTCTTGAGGAGTATCCCTCCTTTCGTTTGGTAAATGGGGTGACCAACTATAGCAACGTGTTATATGTCGTATCATCCATTCTTAAATAATTTTGCCAATCAGAAGGCTCAAGTGTGAGTTTTTTTTACCAAATTTTACAATTTTTGCCAATCCTTTTTGGCAATTGTTGCTTTATGTAGATGCAAGTTGCAATTGCAAAAAAACTCCTCCATATGCTTCTGATCCATTATTAGATTAAAAATGGTTTTTTCTTCAAGTTTATCTTTATTTTTTTCTAAATTAAAGACAGAGAATGAAATGGACTGACTAAAATGAGGCTCTATCGTGAGTGGCGAGCTAAATTGGACTTAAGCCAAACGGACTCAAGCCAAATGGACTCAGGCCATTTGGACTGCTCGTGAGTGGGGGCCTTAAAAAAAAATTACCTGCGATCTGTACTCACCGACCATAAAAATCCAACTGCTTGAATTATTTCATTACTGCATGCAGCCTAAAACAAATTTACCGCTATTTCTTAGAAGAAATGCCATTTATTTACTATTTTCTTAGAAATGTACGTAGACTTTTGTTCTTTGTTATCTGTGGATATTTTAGTATTTTGTTAATTTTTTTCGTCGATACTGAAATTAATATGGTGTACGTAGACTTTTGTTCGGCACTGTACGTACCTATGTATATTGCATTTTGTATAAGCTTTAACATTGAAATCAAGTAACACATGGGGCATTTCACGTGAAGCGGACAACGAAAAAAAGTCGAAGCTCTGGATTTCGTTCAAATTGTGCATAATGGCACTTCTAGAGAATATGAACGTGGGTACGCAGTTTTTCTTTTCTATGAGGTTTAGTTGCCGAGCTATGGGCTTTTGAATAATTGACAAAATTGATGAAAAGTTATTTTTGGAAGCCGATTCTGAGACTCGAAAAAAAATCTGAAAAACATTAGGTAATTATAATGATTGGTGTAGGAAATCAACTGTTCTTTTTAATTTTGAAATTAGATTTAAAAAACAAATTTTTTACTCTGTGTAAAACTGGAAGTAAACACTTTAACTCATTATTTGAATAATTTGGACCAGGTTAATTTTCTTTATTTTTATATCAAAACAAAGCTTCAAGTGTAGTTATTTTATGGTAAAAGTTTTAGAATGGGATGGCTAGTAGTTTAGGAGGTAGATGAATTTCAATACGTAGAAGTCGTATGAAGCGTAGTACCGAGAGCTTGCTTGGGACAGCTAATGAGTGAGAAAACTGAAAATGTATAGTAAAACTATTATATATCACTATACCAATTACATATAGAGGATAAAAAAAAATACCTGTTGATGGAAAAATGAATTTATTTCACATTTCTTACAATTTTACTCTCGTTTCTTAAACTAGTATTTTTTTTTGATTACTGGAGGTGTTTGTATGACCAGCTTTTTCCTGCAGCTACGGCATAAATTGTTTTCTGCTAATGTTCTTGGATTTTTTCTTAAGTCTTTAACCTTCCGATGAAATTTCAAAACGAATGTATTGAAACATCGATAGCCGCACGGAGACATAATACACATAATTAAGACTCTTTAACTTATCAACGAATGGAATAGTCCCTGCAAGCGCTGAACAATAACTCGAAAAATAACGGAAAATTCGAAATGGCTTGGCGTCATATATATTATATAGGTGCCATATATTTTAATTAGGTTTTCATGAGAAAATAAAACCTTTTTCAAATAAAATACTAATCACATTTTGATATCAATTTTTGTTTTTGAGCCAACTATCTGTACCAAGCAAGCTCTCGGTACCACGATTTGTACGACTTTTATGCATTGAAATTCACCTACCTCCTAAACTACTGGCGATCCCATTCGAAAACTTTTATCATAAAATAAGTATACTTGAAGCTTTGTTTTGATAGAAAATTAAACAAAATTAACCTGGTCCAAATTATTCAAATAACGAGTTGAATTGTTTACTTCCGGTTTTACACAGGAAAAAAAATTTGTTTATTAAATTTAATTTCAAAATTAAAAAGAACAGTTGATTTTCTATGCCAATCATTATATTTAATGATACTCAGATTTTTTTTAGAATCTCAGAATTGGCTTCCAAAAAAACCTTTCATCGATTTTGTCAATTATTCAAAAGCCCATAGCTCGGCAACTAAACCTCATAGAAAAGAAAAACTGCGTACCCACGTTCATATTCTCTAGAAGTACCATTATGCAATCCAGAGCCTCGACTTTTTTTCGTTCAGGTGAAATGCCCCACATACATACATACATACATATTTACCATTTTAAGGCCGAAAGACTTCTTCCCAGGCAAGACCAATACGAATAAATTTCGAGGAGTAAGTGCCAATTTTATCGAAATCGCCTAACAAACAGGACGATCCCCAAATCAGAGCGTAAATAAATAGAATATGGAAAAAGAAAAATTACAAAATGGAATCAACACCATATCCATAGAAACAGCGAAAAATTAATTTGTCCATCAATAAAATTTTGATATCAATTCTTTTTTTCTAGACCATTTGGAGACAATAAGCTTTGCAGAATCTATCGTAGCAAAAAATAGAATATTAACTTGCACCTATCCGAATCCGAAGTATAACTTTTATGACTAATCCATCTTAATTTATGTTCACTAATTTGTCTTCGCCAAACATATGGGTCGTTGTTCTCTTTTCGCAACGGTCAACTTTTTTTTGTTGTTTCCAAGATATAAAAGTAATTTTGTGTATACGAGCATCCATACCTATCTTAAGCAAATGGATATAGGTCACTTTGAAAACTTCATTTATTAATAATTGTGGCGAATTTTATCAGCGGTGGGCATTGAACCACAGAGAGAATTAATAAAAATCAAAACACTTGCATGAACTATTTAACTGAATGTACGTTTGTCCAAATCACACTTGTGGATACGTGTGAATGTCAAATAATGCAGTTATTTGCTGTTCTTCAATTAGAAGATAAGATTCGAAAACGAAATAATCTTTCCCGATGTTTTATAGACCAGGTTTCGTTTTCATTTTTGCCGGTGAAATGCAGGCCGCATATGAACTCGAAATGTTCTATTCGGGAATTCTGGTGTTAAATTAAGCTGTCTTTTTTACAGCAAAGTAGCCGCCCGAAAAGCTACAAGAAGCAATTAATATCTTAAGACATTCGAAAACAAACTGTTTACCTCAAATAAAAACAAGAGTCGTGATCAATAGTGTAGTCGTATCTAACCCCATCAATCCCAATCTAACGAGTCAGTTGAATTTCAAAGATAATGAAATATTATTTAGGAGTATCAAAGTTCAATTACTCGAATCACTTTAACTTTTGCTTTGAAATTGCGAAATATCGTTAGCGTTATACCATATCGATATTCTGTTTAGTTTTTAGCAGATACCATCTTCGTATGACACATTTTGCTAAGCAGGCATGATTTGGAATTACATAAAATTAGATGGCATGAAACTCATGTATGCAGGTAAAAGCATACAGGTTTATTCGCTTCATGTTGTAGAAAAATATTTATGTGTTGAGATAAATGATTAGAACAATTAGTCATATGGTGAGAAATGGAAATTTAATATTCGGATAAAATCAAGCCGTGCCGCTCGTGATGAATGAGGCGTGATTCGGCATATTTTGTTAGATTTTAATTTTATCATTTCAGCTGGCTGTTTTCGCAGATTATGTACTGCAGATTACAAAGAAAACTAGAAATTTCTTGTTAACTAATGCAATCTTTTGACTAATAAGGCGTACGTGACTACAGAATTTGACTTTTTGCTTTATGCTATCGGCACTTGTTTAAAATCTTTTAGGATATTTACACATTATCCAGAGCTAGATATTGCTTCGGTTAGCAATTTTATTTCCCGCGGACTTTGTAGATAAAAAAAATAAAAACACGACTTTCAGTGGCGGCTCGTAGTTTTGAGACTAAGGCAAGCACAAGCAAAATATATAAGCGTATAATATAGATAAGCATACTTATGAAGCGCATAGTAAACTATACATGCGATTTTTTTGAAATATCGTGTAAAAAATCAATTAGGTATTTCAATGCTGACCATATTTGCATTAAAAGCTAGTGATTAGCATAGCTTATTTCAGTGATATTCCTACTCACTAATATCAAAAATCTCACAAATTATATATAGTATTTGAAAGCAAAAATAATACTAATTTCTTTAATTTATTTTAAATTATAAAAAAAAGTTAAATTGAAAAAATATTACAGACTAAATAAATGGTGAAAGTTTTTTGATAGCTCAAAGTAGAGAATATAATGCATCTTTTAGCAAATTAAATTAGAGAGCCAATGCCACAATAAAAATAAATTCCTCATATAATTTGCAATAAAAGTGCCTAATATAGCAAAAGTGCCTAATATTGCAAAACAGTTGACTGAGCGAAATTAGTAGTCTTAGTCGCCAAAACTCAGTAAGATCCTCAATGAAAAAGACTACCGCAGTAAAAACTCTATGGCACAATCACATCAACATTCCACATTAAAATTCATATTAAACGGGCAAATAATAATTTTTAGAAACAGAATCTATTCAATACGCTCTCACTTTAACGAGTTTTATGTTATAATTTACTTTAAAAACTATCCTTTTATCCATCTTTAACCGACCGTATTAATACTGACAATACAAAAAAAATCAAATCAAAAGAATTATAACAGGTGCGTTTTTTTTTTGCGAAGAAGACATAAAAAACGCACCTAATGTAAACTATAAATGCTAAAGAAAGCATTTCAGAATTTTAACATAGAAATAACGTCAACATAAGCGTAATCTAGTGGTCATATCACCCAAAGCACCTGAACCGAGAAACTCATTTTACGAAAGTAAACCCACAGCAGATAAAAAAAAACCGAGCTGGAGAAAATTACACTCCAAACAATTTAACTCCTACGACTTGCACTGTACATAAACCATGCGAACAAAACACAAAAAGCATTAAATCAGAAGGGGAATAACTCGTAAGAAGAGGAGCAGAAGAAAATCTACAGAATAATAAGGGGAAACAGTAACATAACAGGCGACGCGGATAACTTTGCAGCGTATTAAGTTCATTCATTAACAAAGATTTCTGGGTCGTTTAGCCGGTGGATCGGGCAAGGGTTTTTTGAATTACTCTATCCCCAAGACGCTGCAAACTGAGCCAGCGTCCGTGACACTATTTGAGTACACTGATTGTAAAATTTTTGTGGGCATCATTTAAGCAAAGCGTCTAAGTAGATCTATGCGAAAACCACGAGTTTAAGCATTAAAGCAAGATCACTTCAGTGTTCTGTGTAGTATATCTCAATGAACTGTATGTTTTGAATTGAATGGTATGCAGTGCCTTAGTTTGTAGTAAAACGTTTGAGTTTTGGTTGCGTCGCTGTAAATTTACATTGGAAGCTCTGTAATTGGACTGTTATAAAATAAAACCATTTGATCCATAGTAGCGATGGAGTTTTGACTTTTGTAAGAAAATAGATGTTATAACATTGATTGTTAAATATTGATTGTAAATCATTTGATTGTTATATATTTATTTTTTTTTCATTAATTTTGCGGTTTAGCAAGGGAAGCACTGCTTCCTTTGCGTACATCGGTGAACCGCCCCTGATGTCTTTAGATTTTAAGTAAAGTACGCCCTTAATTTCTTTCTCTACTTTTACATTTACAATCGTGCACTTGAATCGACAAGCACCCCAAAAGGAGCCTCACCTTGGGCTCTCGTGCTTAATAACCGCGAGTAAGTCAATCCAACCGATCGAATGTAATCCGCCGATATTTATGCGAAATAAAATGATGATCTGTTACAATAATTAGTTCATGCTAATTGTTGCAACAGCAAAATCAATAGGTGCACATATGACACCTGTGCATTTGCTATCTATTTTGCATAGAGAAAAATTGCGCGTGGTGAAAATGCTTGGAGTGCAATATGATGCTTAAATTTAGGGGGGAAATACATGTAAAATCAAAAAATTTCAGATTGATTTAAAATATATATATTGCTCATTCAGGAAATGTTTAATATTAAATCCTTAAAGTACATGTCTCACAGCAAACAAAAATATTTTTTAAATAATTTTTGAACACAAAATGGCGGCGATGCGAGCGAATGAAAAAAACACATCAAAAACTGCCTCGTACAACTTAACGCCTTTTCCGGGGAACTTACAACATTCAGAGAAAACAAATATGCTAATGAAATATATGATTCATAGGTGAACCAATAAAATTTATTAAAAAAAATTAAACTTTTACGTTAATTTTAGATTAAACAAAAAAATCGATTATTTTTAAAAAAAATCACGCTTTAAACATTACTAAACAAATTATTTTTCTGAAATTACAATAACATTTAAATTCAACGAGGAGATAATACTCTTTTGTAGATGTGGTATAAATTTGAGCCGGATCGGTTCAATATTTTTTTAGATATTTTGTACGGCAGTTGAAAAAGTACTACTTTGAGAAAAACGCGTTTAAAGTTTTTAAGCTCCACCGGCCTGGGGAACGCCGCGCTGCCTATAACTGACTATAACTCGAGAACTAATACGAATATCGCTTCAAAACTTTTTTTGGTATATTTTAAGAGCATTTCAAACATTTTGATGCAATAAAAAAAATCAATTTTTTTTATAGCAGTAACATGTATTTTCCCCCTTAAGTAAATGTATGTAACAGAAAAAACGCGCATGGCTGAAACGCTTACGAATGTAATATGAGGTTTAGTTTAATTGGATTAAGTGAAGTTCAAATAATGGAGGGTCAATAGACCGTACTGTGACAGTTGGCCTCAATGGAGATATTACTTTATTAGCACGTCCCATAATTAAATGTTTCTTCACTCGTCAAATGCTGAATAGTTATGTTTTCGGCGCTACAATAAAAATAAGCTCTACAATATATTTCTTCATAGCTTATAGCTCCAGGGTTTCGGAGTTTGCACATTTTCGATGTAGAAAAAAGAAAATATACCAAAAGATGCATGTTTGAGGAGAAGAACATCAAACATATTTTAAACAACCATTCGTTATGACCGCCCGCTTTAATTGGTTTCGCTTATTTATGCCTGGTATAGCCCGTGAGCCACAATAAATACAGCAGCGTTATCAGCGTACACAACCAAGCCAAATTTCCTGAGGTATCTCTCTTCGCAGAATATTGTATTATATTGCATTGTTCTTAAGTAGTAATCTACCATCCGCAGAAGATTCTACTTTGGCACTTGAAACTGATCAAACGCCTCAATATATTATCATACATTGCAGAGTTAAACGCATTCTTTAAAAGTACCACTTCCTCCTCCTCCTCCTCCTCCTTTAAAAGAACCACCCACAGTGAGAAGTTTTTATGGCTTTTAGCCCTTCTTTAAGCTTCGTACACCACAAGAATCGAGTCTCTAGTAGATAGTCTAAACGTGCATACAACCGTACTATCTGGATAGGAAGTCCTCAGTGAAGTCATTGCTGACATTAGGCTTGTCTGACCAGTCTTAATGGGTTTCACAAGCTCTTGTTTGACTTGCCTTGATGGGTTTCCATATGCCGGGTTTACATTCTCGCCGAGGAATGGCAAGTGTAGACGAGGTCTGTGTGTAAATGGTCTCCTTGTCTATTCTCGGCTGTTTTTTTCATGGCAAGCTCGCGTGTGTAAATGGTTTGCTCGTCGGCTCTTGTTTGCTTTATGAAGGGATAATTATCCTTTTATTGCTGTGCCTGAGTGTTTATGACCGTCTCGTCCTAGCTCGAAGCCGCTGGAAGCGAAGTCGGTTTTATGCATCGAGTCAAAGGGATTCGAGAGGGTAGCATGTGCTCATTCACAAGTTCGAATTTTTCGCTGGGACTTCAAACATGTCTTTGCGTGTCCCAGATTGAAATCACTCAACGCACACCAGGCAGTTGCAATAGCCACAACCTGTACCTCAGCCGTCGTTCACTGAACTGAACAAAACAGCTCACATCTGTCGAAAGATGCATGGTGCAATATCCTAAGTAAACAATTCACCCTATGAATGGTGCATGGTGCAATATCCTAAATAAACAATTCACCCTATGTCTTGCTGAGTCTCGTCCAATGTCTTGTTGAGTCTTGGTGAGTCTTGTCCACGAGACGCTCGTCCCTATGTATAAATCCGGCAATAGATCGATAACAACGGGCGATAGGCTGATGGCAGTTGAAGATTGTTATGCCGGATTTACATTCTCGCCGAGGAATGCCAAATGTAGACAAGGTCTGTGTGTAAATGGTCTCCTTGTCTATTCTCGGCTGTTTTTTCCATGGCAAGCACGCGTGTGTAAATGGTTTGCTCGTCGGCTCTTGTTTGTTTAATGAAGGGATAATGATCCTTTTATTGCTGTGCCTGAGTGTTTATGACCGTCTCGTCCTAGCTCGAAGCCGCTGGAAACGAAGTCGGTTTTATGCATCGAGTCAAAGGGATTCGAGAGGGTAGCATGTGCTCATTTACATTTTCGAATTTTTCGCCGGAACTTCAAACATGTCTTTGCGCGTCCCAGATTGAAATAACTCAACGCACACCAGGCAGTTGCACTAGCCACAACCTGTACCTCAGCCATCGTTCACTGAACTGAACAAAACAGCTCACAACTGTCGAAAGGTGCATGGTGCAATATCCTAAGCAAACAATTCACCCTATGAAAGATGCATGGTGCAATATCCTAAGTAAACAATTCACCCTATGTCTTGCAGAGTCTTGTCCAATGTCTTGTTGAGTCTTGTTTACAAGACGCTCGTCCCTATGTGTAAACCCGGCATTAGGTGAGCGTTGTATATGTGCAACAGTAAGTTTAGCCTGTGATGAGTGCTGCAATAGAAATACCATAGAGACTTGGTACTTTCCTACCTTTCATCCAAAAAACACGGTAGTGACAGCAATCTATGTTTGCTTATCAGTTTCCTAGGTTCCTGAATTTCCTGAATTGAAAACTGAGAATATTATTGCTTGATATTGATCAACAATGAATCAATCTTTATATTTACAACTTTTCAGCACATAATCAGCTCAAAACAAATTGATACAGCAAAAAAGCAACCGCAACAATAAATAGTAGGGACATGAATACTGTCTCACGGATTTTTTGAAACTAAAAAATATTGGCTTCTTTCAAGATTTGTTGATTATTAGTACATGTGTGTAAAATAAAAATGAATAATGTCATTCAAAATGACCAACCTACTTTGAGTCTCTTCGGCCATTCTTCTATCGCAAAATGCAGCTCATATGGAGGAAAATTGTTTACACCTTATGCTTGGGCAAAATTTGAGGATTCAATGTTTTTGTATATTCTATTTTTGTATCTTGTATCTTCTACTATTTCCTCCGAAATCATCCATGTAACCCAGCGGACTCCAGTCGGAGCTGCCAGATGGCCAATCATCCGGGTTCAAAAGTGCAGGTGAGTGCCGCTCAATCCATTCCTGATTCATTCTGATCTTGTGAGCCAACGCCGAATCTTATTGGAACACCCAGTGCTTGTTTTGAAACATGGTGTGGCTGAGCGGCTTCACAATACGGTTGATACACTTTTGCGGAGGTTTTCAAGCCTTTTTTGCAAAAAACAGCTCAGTGGTGCCTCTCATCCTATGAACTCTGTTGAGCTGTGGAATGTCTTGCGAAGCTTCCATTGACGACCAGTCGTACACCTGATCATGCTGTCGATTGAATTTCTGCTGCACAGTGGTGAAGCTTTTCTCGTCTGTAAGGGCCAAAATACACGAGCGTTTAGCTTTTTGCCGAGCTTTTGAGCTTAAAAAAACCCTAGCGCATCAGAACCGCTAGAAATACTAATGTTCGAAGAACAGTAGAGGATTTGTGCAGATTTTAAGTGTATTGCTATATATTGTCTTATATATTGTTGTTATTGTCTTATATATTATATAATGTATGTATTGTCATATATATTGC
>OX376372.1:33187152-33264652 GCA_947369275.1 Nemotelus nigrinus
TAATGCGTCTCTGGACATTTCGAGAATTATTCGGAACAACGGAAAGGATTCGGCACAAAAGGTACGCTGAACGGAGGCGGGCGTATGCAAGGGTGCTACTCTATGCATATCGTATTCGCAGGCGACTTTCCAGTCGGGATTTTCGTACATGAGATTTGCTGAAGGAATAATAGCTGACATGTTTATAAAAGTACGGTCATGTGTGCTTGATTTTGCCGGATGGGGATTATTTTCGATAATGGTTGGACTTAAAGTAAAACGAACGGATTTGGTATGTGTGGCGACTTAGGCTTAAGCAAAGGAATGTTGCTAATTCATAGGCTCCCAAAGAAGGATTATTTTTGGAGCGGTTATTTTAAATGTGTATGTTTACGCGCCCCTTTAATCTGGGATTTCGTTGACCTGCTTGGGTGAAAAAAGCTGATACTGTCTGTCTTCATGAGAAGATATTTACAAAGTAGCATAATTACGTTAAGTAGGGCATGATATGAAAACGTACTGTTATCAAAAAATTTAAGGGGAATTTGCTTAAAGTGCTGAAATATCTTTCGTGAAAACATATGCGGACTCTCCATTTGCTTAAATTTTAAGTTTTATCAATTTCATAATAAACGTTGACATGTATTACTTATTTTTTAGCAAAGGTTGATAATTGGAATACAAGAAATTTTTAGGAAAGTAAGTTTGTGGTGGTCACATGCAATGTTTATAAAATCTGAAAATCAATAGTTCGCCATAATGATGCGTGACTGCGACTTCGATTGTTAAACACCTCAAAAAATTTCGTCGGATGCATCTTAAGGCCAATGACAGACAGGTCGGTTTCACCGAAGCGTTTAACGCTTCGGTTTGGCGCGTCGGCTGACACACACAGCGTTTTTCAGAAGCGTTTATCGAGTCGGTTCAATTACAAATTACATCGGAGTATCATATAGATGCTTGAGAAAAAGTAGTCATGTATACATACATATGTATGTATATGTATATACATATATATGTAAGTATATATATGCATATGAATTTTGGGCAAAGTAATTCTAATACCAATTTACTTTGAAAATCTGTAACTGCTTACTTTTAGAAACTAAGTGCCGACAAATGTTTCATTTTCCAATACTGTATCCTAGCCATTCTTCAAAAAGCAATTTTCTTATCAGGTTTTCATTCCCATATCCCACGCATTCATCAATGCATCCAGAAAATTTCAGCTCGATCGGACTACGCAGCAATGAACAAATCGAAAAACGCTCGAAAACCGAGTCGTTGGGTCATTTCTCTCATCTACCGACTCGGTTCCGAAACCGAGAGGCGGTTCGCAACGCGGTGTGTGTCATCACAATGCTAAAGTAATGCACGACTATACCGACTCGGTTTTCCTCTCGGGAAATGCCTCGCAAGAAACGCTGTGTTTGTCATTGGCCTAAGGCCAATGACAAACAGAGCGGTTTTTGCGAGGCGTTTCCCGAGAGGAAAACCGACTCGGTATAGTCGTACATTACTTTAGCATTATGATGACACACACCGCGGTGCGAACCGCCTCTCGGTTTCGGAATCGCGTCGGTTGATGAGATAGGCCAATGACAAACAGAGCGGTTTTTGCGAGGCGTTTCCCGAGAGGAAAACCGAGTCGGTATAGTCGTACATTACTTTAGGCCAATGACAGACAGTTCGGTTTCACCGAAGCGTTTAACGCTTCGGTTTGGCGCGTCGGCTGCCACACACAGCGGTTTTCAGAAGCGTTTATCGAGTCGGTTTAGTTACAAATTACGTCAGAGTATCATATTTTCCTTCCCCTATCCCATGCATTCATCAATGCATCCAGAAAATTTCAGCTCAATCGGACTACGCAGCAATAAACTCATCGAAAAACGCTCGAAAAACGAGTCGGTGGGTCATTTCTCTCATCAACCGACGCGATTCCGAAACCGAGAGGCGGTTCGCACCGCGGTGTGTGTCATCACAATGCTAAAGTAATGTACGACTATACCGACTCGGTTTTCCTCTCGGGAAACGCCTCGCAAAAACCGCTCTGTCTGTCATTGGCCTTAGCATTGTGATGACACACACCGCGGTGCGAACCGCCTCTCGGTTTCGGAATCGCGTCGGTTGATGAGAGAAATGACCCACCGACTCGTTTTTCGAGCGTTTTTCGATGAGTTCATTGCTGCGTAGTCCGATCGAGCTGAAATTTTCTGGATGCATTGATGAATGCATGGTATAGGGGAAGGAAAATATGATACTCTGACGTAATTTGTAACTAAACCGACTCGATAAACGCTTCTGAAAACCGCTGTGTATGGCAGCCGACGTGCCAAACCGAAGCGTTAAATGCTTCGGTGAAACCGAACTGTCTGTCATTGGCCATAAATGACCCAACGACTCGTTTTTCGAGCGTTTTTCGATGAGTTCATTGCTGCGTAGTCCGATCGAGCTGAAATTTTCTGGATGCATTGATGAATGCATGGGATAGGGGAAGGAAAATATGATACTCTGACGTAATTTGTAACTAAACCGACTCGATAAACGCTTCTGAAAACCGCTGTGTGTGGCAGCCGACGCGCCAAACCGAAGCGTTAAACGCTTCGGTGAAACCGAACTGTCTGTCATTGGCCTAAGGCCAATGACAGACAGAGCGGTTTTTGCGAGGCGTTTCCCGAGAGGAAAACCGAGTCGGTATAGTCGTACATTACTTTAGCATTGTGATGACACACACCGCGGTGCGAACCGCCTCTCGATTTCGGAATCGCGTCGGTTGATGAGAGAAATGACCCACCGACTCGTTTTTCGAGCGTTTTGCGATGAGTTCATTGCTGCGTAGTCCGATCGAGCTGAAATTTTCTGGATGCATTGACGAATGCATGGGATAGGGGAAGGAAAATATGATACTCTGACGTAATTTGTAACTAAACCGACTCGATAAACGCTTCTGAAAACCACTGTGTGTGGCAGCCGACGCGCCAAACCGAAGCGTTAAACGCTTCGGTGAAACCGAACTGTCTGTCATTGGCCTAAGTTGGACTGGATTGTTGACTCAATGGTAATGTGCAATCGAGAGAATCGGGGCTTTTCCACACTTGTATTCTTGATGCACTCCTTAAACTGGTTTTCTTGGAAAGAGACGGAAGAATCAAGGAGAATTCTTTACAAAAAGTAGAGAATTCCCCTTGATTCTTCGGTCTCTTGCCCAGAAAACCGGCTGGAGGAGTGCATCAAGAATACAAGTCTGGAAAGGCCCAATAAACATCTCGCCATAGTAGCAATCGAAAAAATCGAATTAAACATTTCGCAATCGACCATTCGGTCGTTCAATCGGTCCTTCGCAATCGACCGTCATTCGGTCATTCGATCTATAAAACACGTACTGCTGGCGTAGCCAATAGGGAAACATTCAAACATTTCGAAGCTAGTATAACGAATTTCGATAGTCGTGGTGATTTTCAAAGAAAATTAAAAGTTCCGGAAAAATTACATGTATAGAATATGAAAATTTTGTAATTATAATACATGAACAAAAAAATTGGAGTGTGAGTAATATTTTGGGAGTGCGTTATTCGATCGAGCATAAATTTTTCGGTTGTATTACTGCGTTTAAAAATTGGTCCATGTTTAAAGAATTTTTAGGTACCCCTCTCTTTCTATGGAAAAATGAGTTTTGGCATACGTAAAGATGTTTAATGAAAAGTGATTATGCTAAGTCATGACAACGCTTTGAAAATTCCTAAACCTATATGAGCGCAGACTGCCTCAAACTTAGCCTAATTTTTTTTTCAAATTTTGATTTATGAAAACTTATGACGAAAGCAACACATCATTACGAAATTCACAGAAATAAAATTTATCAGAAATAAGTATGAATGTTTTTTAATGAATATGCAGACAACTACAGTAGGAATGTGACAAAAATTCTTCAAACAATCTTGTTTCCTGAAAAGTCTTAGCTTTTCTGAAAATAAGGTGAATGATTTATAAATTAAATGCTTTGTCTACACTTTCAGTCAGAAATTTTAAAAATTCTACATCACATAAGAAGATATCATGATCATCGTGGCACAACAGCCTAACGCCGGGCCTTGGCCGCCTGGATCGTTGTCCTCCAAATATCTCGGTCATGTGCCTGCGTCCTACAGTCTTAGATTCCCAGTGGTTGCTCGGCGTCCGCATATACTGAGCTCTCCCAACGAGCTCTTGGTCTTCCTCGTAGTCTCGCTCCGTCAGCTCGTCTTCTGTTCATAACTCGTTTCAGCATGCGATCGTTTGCCCATTGTAGACGTTGTAGTTTGACGATTTTGGAGACTTTCAGCTCGTCGTACAGTTCGTACAACTCATTGTTGTATCGGATGGGTCCAGTGTTGCTCGTTTTTCCCACAAAGCAGGTCGTGAATTCCCACGGTTTTTCCCATGGAAAATATGTGAACTATTTGAAATGCATACTTGTGTATTGTGTAAATTGAAATGTTCATCAGAAGGCTCGAAATCAATGCAGGTAATACGTCTAGACTGGAAATTTGAGCGAACGCAACAAACTGCATTCAGTGAATGTTCACTTATTCTGTTTCGCTTTAAAGTTTTGACGTCGGTTAGAATGGAGAATATTCTTTGCGACTCAGCATTTGAATGTGGCAAAACTAGAGCATACTATGAAATATTAGTTAAATGAGGAAACTTGCATGCATCCTCAAAACTTTTTGCTTTTTCTATTTCCTTCCAAAACTCCTCTACTGTTAGCTGCAATAATCTTTGCCTCTCATCATTTGAAAAAGTTACTGTTGGATCTCTCCATTCGATATTTACAATAGATTCCTCACAGCCAACTTTTTTTGCCAAATTTTTGAACTACAGTGAATTCGTTCGTTTTGAACGATCAAGAGCTATTTGGGGGCTTAAAAAGTCAATTTTTTTTTAAAGATAACATCATTAAATGGTAATTTCTCTTTAAGCTCTTTACATGTCGTAACGTAAAACTCTTTTCCAATTTTTTTGATCTCTGATTTCACAGCTTCTTCAAAAGACGCTACATACTCTTCATATTTTGGTCCCAAATAAATATCCATATCTGAAACTAAATGCTCTTCATTCAATTCGATATTTTCCAGTAAGTCAATGAAATCAGGTTTCACAAAATTTAGGCAAATTCTTCTTAAAATACTACTGCACTCAGCATACAATTTGTGAATCAGTAGTTGCTTTGACTGAAACAGTGCATTAAACGTATTGAAATAGCTTAAACTATATTCTTAAATGCAGAAAAATGCCTGCGCACGATTATTCTGCATTATTTCGTAGAAATATTTTGTTTTTGGCCGTTTTGATTGAACAGAGTCGTATAAAAACATATGCTCTAGAGCAGTCCAATTTTCAAAAAATCTTTTGGTTGATTGCTGCCTTGCAAGCCATCTTATATGTGCTGGACTCAAAAGTTTTCCTTTTTCTAAATTGAAATACTCTTGAAACTCAGCAAGCGTTGCTGAACTTGTTGGACTATCAGAAACATAATTGACTGCTGCTTTTAAAAGTTTTTCACATTCACTGGGAATCTGAGCACTGAATTTTATTGCAACTAATGATATAGAGTGGCAAGTACATCTTACTAGAATAGCTTCAGAAACATCCTTTTTAAGCTTCGAATAAAAGGAATTATGTTTTCCAATCATAGCTGCGGCATTATCACAACTAACACCACATATATTTTTGAGTGGTATATCTTTACTAAAAAAAACATTTTTGAAACTACTGTACAGAGTTTCTGCAGTACAGCTAGCAGCAGGAAGGTCAATTAGCTCAACCAGTTCAGATTTTACTTGCCCACAGTACTGTTAGATTACAAATCGCAACCGGCCGTCTATATGACGGTCAGGACTCAAAGCACAGCTTGACAATCCACTTAAAAGCACATCTAAATGTGGGGTTTGTAAGCGAATTTTGCCGCGCGCGTACTCATCACAAGAAAATATTCGCTTGAAACATTTCTTTTTTTTTGTGAGCCAAAAATACTACCGTTCAACTTTTGGCTTATAAAAAACTGCTTAAACAGAAATCAATGACTGATTTGTTGCAAAGTAATCATATCTTAAAGTTGTATCGCAAATGTTGCTAGAATGGTAGACACTGAGTTTCATTTAAACCATTAATTTAAACCAAGTAAGCAAGTATACTTACAAAGAATTGCCAGCAAAGAAAATTTTTATTATTTTTTTTTATCGTGAGAGGCATCCAATACCTTATAATGTAAGCAATTGATTTTAATCAATTTTTCCTATAGAAGGTAGATATGTTTCAATTTTTTTGACAGATATCAAAATTTCAAGAGCTATCTGCCCTCTTCGTCAGGATCTATTGGTCAGCCTAATGGTTTGATAAATCGTATCCGATATTTCCTAATTTTGTCATTAAAACAGTCAGTCAAACCAATAAAAAAAACCTTTAAATTTCGTGTTTGGGTAATTTAGGCAACAAAACATTTAGCATTGTATTGATCTTAGCTACAGTACTGGGCATGACAATAACTACCGCACCTGCCTTCGGCTTTAGCTACCTCCACAGCCACACATTTTCTTTCTGCTGTAAATCGATCGTCATCAATTGAATACTGCAATCGAAACTAACAATCAAACCCAGCAACCAAAATGAACAATCGAGTAGAATAACCGAGCATATCTATTTTTCTCTCGATTGGTGTCCCGATCAGTGTGGCCAGATTGGGTTATTTCCCGCCAATTGGGCTATCTAAATTTTGAATTCGCGGGACGTTTTTTCATTTCGCGGGTTGGCGGTTTTTGGGCTATCTATTTTTATGAAAAACTATATTTGGGCTATACAGTTAAACCTTTTAATCGGGACACTGTATGATCGAACCACCTGAATAATTGAGCTATTCTCTTTTTAAAATTCTCTCTGTAATCGGCCAACTTCTAGAATTGGACCGTGAAAAAGATTGGCTGCACAAAAATTTTGACGATCTAAGTGCTTGCAATAAGTTAGAAGTAATACAGTCATCCGACAAAAAATTGCTCATCCAAAGAAAAACTGCCGATAGCTATAAAATTAGTTAGTCAGGTGCACCGTATTAAAGCAAAACAATAACCAACCAAAACGGAAATTAAATAACGTTGGAAAATTAAGAAGACACTGGGAGAAAGCGGTTGAAATTAAATTTAACATACAACCAGATAGAAACATTGTTGTATTAATGGTCTTCTAAGACATTCTCCAAAAATTTGCCAATACCCGGCCAGATACTTCACAGTAAAACCCGTCAAATCACTACAAAATTAAAACTTTGTGATTTCAAGGCATCAAATAGAAAGCTTAAATCCATTAAAAAGGACTACAATATTCACGACGGCACGCTTTGTGGCGAACAAGCTGATATTGATTTAGACACAGTTCAGGAATTTCAGTCACAGCTAAGAATATTATGCGATGGCTATGATGCTTCAAATATCTATAATCTTGATGAGACAGGAGTATTTTTTAGAGCAACACCTCAAAAATCACTACGTCTTAAATTGAAAAAATGTACATATGGAAAACCTTGAAAGAAACGCGTGACAGTTGCAATGGAAGCTACATAGGTAAAACCAAAAGACCAAGATCGTTGGGAAGAATTGACATTAAGCGAAGTTTGGGCACAACTTGGCGAGGTAGTACAAAATCTTAGATGACGGTTGCTATTTTTATAGAATGGATGCACACTTGAACCAAAACATCACCGCCTTTTTTGATAAAGCTAGATGTAATAGCATTGATAATTTGGAAGACATCAAGCTGCAATTTGTTCCACCTATTTGCACTTCTTATTGATAGACCTTAGATCAGAGGATTTTACCAAACATAAAACTAAATTACAGCACTTATATGATGAATCTCATATTGTGAGCTCTGGAAAATGCTGAGCGGCCTTCAGACCCAATGAAATTAATTTTTATATTTCAAGCTCTCTGGTAATTACGATCTGCTTGGAATAAAGTGTCTCCCCTAACAATTATAAAAGTGTTTTTGGAAATGTGAGTTCCCTCGAAATCTGAGAGTCGAAAGCGGAATCTTGATGAGAGTTCAAATTCAAAGTGATGAGAATTCAAATATTCCAGCAGACATTCAAAATTTGGCAGGATGCAATCAATTTACGACCACAAACGAATCTCTCCCAGGAGTTTGAGCAGATGTCTTTTTTAAAGGATGACGATGATTTTTTTAATTTTAAACCGAAGAAACCATAGCAGCTTTTGTTAATTCCGATTGTGAGTTCAAATTGCAGGCATTCAAAATTCAATGCATAAAAATGTACAACTGAAATTATTTGACGTATATCTCCTTTTGAAAGTATTTAAACGTCTAAACATAATGTTAACAGCTGATCGTCTGATCGAAAAAATAATTTATTTCAAAACTTGCGTTCATAGTTTTGAATGTATGAAATTGGATCAAATATTCACATTTTAAATAAAATATTCAGCCATTCTAGCTATTAAGACTGTTTCTTATACTAATTGAATTTTTGTGCCACCCAAATTTGCAAGTTGTTTTTGCAAGCTTTTATTTTCTGTGTGAACATTTTAGGAAAGTCCTTGAAAAAATAAGTGATCTTCTACACTTAATTTTTCAAGGACTTTTCTTAAATTTTCACACAGTTCCTGTAATTTATTCACATTTTTCCTTTTTCAAATACGTTGTGAATAAAATTTTATCTGTCAATTATAGAAAATTTTTACTGTCTCAAACGATTTCTGCGCTACAATTAGAGCATTTATGTTACTTCGTACGAATTTTACGCATTTAAATATTGTAGTTTAATCAGCTTAAATGAGTTAATTTAGTTATAAATCTGGTGTGGCGGTTTTTGGGCTACAAATAAGAAATCTTGGCTATTTTGGGCTATGAAAATTTGAAATCTGGCTATATTTTCTCACAAATATCTGGCCACACTGCTGCCGATTATTAACTCGATTGCTCTTTCGATTGTTTTGTGGTGCCAATTGCGATTATCTCATTGTTAAAATATCTCGCAATCCCCCGTAATTACGTCGCCAGTGTTCTAATTTATTCATTTTCACGTGCTAGTTTGGCTGACAAATTTTTCATTAAATGCATATAGCAGAGTATACGCATTGCGCTTTATTGGCTTTTTCCCACCGGCTGCATATTTCTTTTACAATGACAGAGTTTTTGGACTACGGTACAAAAAAATACTTCGCCACCAACGAATCCGGTTGTTTTTCCGATATTTTTCACTTTTTCATCCATAAATTCTACTTATTGGAAATTTTTTTCCGAGATGTCTTTGTTAAAAAATAATCTATAGATTGCCAAAAACATGAATTTTCCGAATAACTTTCATTCCTCACTTGTCACGCTTTCCCCCACGCGTTATAGATAGTCACAGATTTACCAAAAAGTTTTGTATTGTTAAGAGTTTAACATTTAACAATGCAAAATTGTTGTTACGGAAATGGCAATGAAATGTCAATGCACAGCTACGAGACTTCTCTTATATTTTGCTACCAGACACCCGCTGCTTCTGCATTTGGGTATATACAAATCAAGTAAATATTTTTGGCTTTTACAGTTCAGCTGCCACGTCCTTAAATCAACATGGCAAAAATATATCCTACTAGAAATTTCTGATTGATTGCAGAGGCTGTCTTAACGTAACTAAGCCCATCATTATAATTATTCTATTTAAGAGGCATTGAAGTCTACAACAATTTCATAGTCTCTCGGTTAATTGAATTATTGCATGATTTGAGCGAAATGTAAATTTCCTTCTTTAGTAAAAAAAGCAAAATTTATGCAATACGAAAATGCAATTCTTTTCTGAATTTCGCAAACAAATAAACATTATCACTTATTTCTTCTTTGCAATGACAATATTCTCGAAATATATTCTACGGAAAAATCAATTTTTTTGCTATGATTATTTTGCAAGTGTCGTAGTTTTTCAAAGGCTTCGTACATAATTTAAAAGGATTGATTCGGGTTTTTAAAAGAAAATTTTCCTGTTCAATAAGATTTCGCATTGACCTTATACCTTGCGGTAGGAATATTCACTAGATATAATTTAAAGGAGTACTTGTGTGGCTTAGAGGTTGAATTTTCTAAGAAAGGTACATTCACATTTCTATCCGTCAATCGGTCATCAGCTTAACTTTCTAAATCTGGTTAGCAATATTTTCAGCAGCTGTTATTGTATTTCAAAGGCTTTCTCATATTAAAGGAAATATATTTTTGGCAATTTATTTGATTAAAGGATATATATATAAAGGAAATCTACTTTATATTGATCTGTGGATTTTACTACAATGTGCACTTGAAATTCTTGAAATGCTTGTAAAGTAAAACCGAAGGTAATGATATATTTCTAAGTGATTTTTTTTAAAAACTCAACGCAAAAAACAACCCTAAGAAACTATAAATCTGTTTTAATTTGATTTAGCGATAGATTAAATTTTACGGTTTCTACATTAGATTAGGCGATTGATGTCCACATACCTAGTGGAGCTAGAGAGTAATATATCTGGTATATAACGACGCCAGAGAAAATATTTCAATAAAAATATTCAATAGCGCGCTGAATATGAAAACGACCGAAATTCTGTGCGTTTCATCAGCATATACTAACGATTTTATATAGACTCGTAAAAGTAGACGAAAATTTTGATAGATGAGGAGGAAGGGAGAGAGATTGGACAGACAGACCACAGCAGTCTGGAATCAACCTTGATCTGTGATAAAAAGAAAATAAGAGAGTGAAGTCCACTCCATGCAAGAAACAGCATGACATGGCACACGCAAGAAATGGAAACTTGATCAACGAACCTGAAGACCAATCCTTAACAGTCTGCCCACCATAGAATCACAGGCTCAATGAAATCTTGGCTTCATTGAGTTGACTCCATCGAGCTGATTAAATATGCTGTACCAAGCAAAATATGAAATCATTATGCACATATGTATGTATAAGAAACATTGCTGAATAACGATGGGGAATGGGTAATGTGTCCCATACATAAAAAACGAGAGAATGCAGCAACTAAGGATATAACATTTTTGGATAGCTCGTATAAGATATTCGTCTCCATCCTTCAATCTTGGATAGCTTTATTCGTTAAAACTATTATCAATTAGAAAATATTATGATTTAGTCCTAGAAAAATCGCAAATTTATTAGGTATCCACCCTTCGGCAAATGGAGGTACCTGTTCATTAACTTTAAATCTGTCTTCGATGGCAGAAAAAGAGTAGATATGTTAAAGCCTTTTGAGACTTTTATGTCTAACACAACTGTATAGGCTGAAGGTTACCTTGTTACAATGTGAAAATAGGCGGATCGCTTTCCAAACTAATCAAAATCTTTAATGATCTGCCTTTTCTTTAAGTTTTATTTTTGGAAACAATAATTCGAAGTTCTGAAATATCAATCAAAGTGACCATCGATGCCAGGTTCTGCTATATGCTAGCTTATGTAAAGGATATTGAAATCATTGGATGAGCGGAATAAGTTGTACATTTTGCTAACGTACTGGAAATCTAGAAATTCAACTAATACTTCAAAGCTACTGCTTCACAGTGATACTCAGCAGAACGGTCTTTCATATCTCAGAGCCGTTCGAAATTAAACTCTTATAGCCCGTCCAGACTACGGATACTTAAGTATCCGCATACATAAGTATCGTCCACACTTTTCATTGATTTTCTTGGCAAGGGTAAAATGTATCTGCAGATGTCGCTGCAGTGAGGACAATACTTATGTATCCGGATACATAAGTATCCGTAGTCTGGACGGGCTATTACAGAGGCTGGCCCAGTTTGTGAACAAGGGTAATTCTCAAGATACAATCACCACGAACTGATTCCGATCTATCTTGAAGCTGATATTTTGACAAAGATATACAAGTAACCTAGTAGAGTCTGATAAATTTGGTATCTAGCTCCGTTCAAGACAGAAGAGACTGGTCTGAAAGCACTTTGCGGCAAATTTTATGGTAGAATAATTTATATTAGAATAATTTATGGTAGACCAAACTTCTGATGTTAAATGCTTTTATTCTGTCTGCTGTTAAATATGAAACAGTCTTGTTGATCCAAACGGCTAAGCATAACATCGGGCTAATTGGGAGACCTGTCACTTAGGCGATGAAAGTTATATTTAGAATACCGACTTCAATACCAACGGTCACCGGGTACACTCGATCAGGGTTGTTGAACATCCAACAGATTATTAATCTCGGAAAAGAAAAATAATATACATATCAAATTATTAATAACAATTTTAAATGGCCAAATATTTCTAGGACTGGTGGGAAGTTAACTAGCAGAGAAACCAGGTCTGCCAGAAACTTTTCGGTTTGTGCAACAAATATTGATAGATTGAAAATGGATTTAATACAGCGGGTTATACTGCCCTACTATGCACAAACGTTCTATCTACAGTTTAGTACTTTCGAGATATTCAATCAAAACACATGATTTGTACTGGAGATGTATGGAGAGTGAATTTTTCAATATTGATTTTAACATACTTTCACATAAGATAGATTTTTCAAATTTTGCAGAATGATGAAGTAGAGTATGTAGATTTCGAATTCGGTGTTAACTGAAAAATGACAAAAATGCAGATAGAACGTCTATGCTTAGCAGAGTAGTATAGCTTTCTATATTGCATTGCCAGATACGGTGAGGATTTCAAAAAAACATCATAAAGTTCTAAGAAAATATAAAAATTCCCACAAAAAATTAAGAACCACGCACAATGAGAAAAACATCAGAGTTTTTTCTGTACTTTTCTCTGGATAAATGTCAATGAAGATAATCGTAAGACAATAAAAAAGAGTCTAATTTATCTATCAAAATTGTGCTGTCGTTTATACCAACAAGCTAATTGTCTGGGAAGCACTATGAAAAAATTGACCGAAGGAAAAATATGATCCACACGGACCGTGCATACCGATTGAATGATGGAGAAAGTGGAAGGAAGGGGGTAAAAAAATAAAAAAGTAGCTTTAGTTTTTGTGCCAACTTGACATTACCTGGGTAAAGGTTATGATCTTTTTGCCACATCTTGCACATAGAGAACTTAGAATGAAAGACGAATTGTTGTCATCGATCAAAATTGGTAATTCTAGAGATTCTACAAAGCTTTTACTCACAATTACTCTAGTTTTTAAACGATATGTTAACGTGTTGTTAGCTTTAGATCATAAAGAGTATATTTTGTCCAAAATTTATCCAAAGTACTATGCATAGTGAACACATCTGGCTGATCACAGTCGCCATGAAAATCACCTAATCTTCTGTGTGTTTTGCGAACTGAAGACTACAGCTTATTAAGCATAGTACTGAGTTCGAGTTCACGTGAAATTTTGACATGTTTCCATTATCTGACCATTCTTTCGAGCGAAAATTTTGACAACGGAGAAAAGCAGAGACACTGCTCATTCTTGACGGATAAAATGTCAAGAATTTCACTTTTCGATCGATTTTCTTATTGGAAAGTCATTTGCACTGCTCAATTTTCAAATTGAAACACTAAATGTCACTTTTTCGCTCGAAAGAATGAACTGCACAAACTAAATTGGCGTGAAATGATTGGAGACATGTTTCAGTGCCATCTACGTTTTCGACGCGAAAGCAACTTCAAAGCAACTTTTCATGCTAAGAACACAGTACCACTCTTGCTTATTTTCAAGCTAAATTTTCGCCGAAACAGATTTCACGTGAAATTTTGTATGAAAATTTCACGTGAAATCGAACTCAGTACTATGCTTTACTGTCTTCGATTTCACGTGAAATGTTCATACGAAAATTCACGTGATATTTGTTTCGGCGTAAATTTAGGTTGAAAATAAGCAGGAGTTGTACTCAATACTTATCGTGAAAAATTCCTTGCAAGTTTTGCTTTGAAAATGCAGATGGCATTGACACATGTCTCCAATGATTTCACGACAATTTAGTATGTGCAGCTCTTTCTTTCAAGCTAAAAAGTGACGTTTGGTGTTTGAGTTTGAAAATTGAGTTGTGCAAACATCTATCCAATAACAAAATCGATCGAAATTGAAATTATTGACATTTTATCCGTCAGAAGTTAGTAAAGTCTCCACTTTTCTCCATTGTCATAAATTCGCTCATCGCCTGTCAAAATTTAGTTTCACGATTAAGTCAGTAGCAGCCCTAACTGTCAAAACATCATTCTGATGAATTTTTCTTTCAAATATATTGTGCTTTAGGTGCACTTTTTTGTATCTCGATCAATAGCAGATTAGGGTAGGCAGCATTGAAAACAACAACAAACCTGGCTCAGTTTTTGTCTTAAATGCTGCTTATTGATCGAGACGCAAAAAAACGCACCTTTTAATACCAATGAACTGTCAAAAATGACAGCGCGATTTAAGTGCTCTCTCTATCGGTAATTGCTATCTCTATCGATTTTATAAATTTTATATGAAGATTAGCACTCATAGTTTTCAATCAGTACTGACGGTAATTTTTAACGATTTCTTCCCAGAAGTAGTAGCCACAATTCAGCAAGTAATTTTACACAGCGCCATTTTCTTCTCGGCTTCAATATAAACGAGACTGTTTTTAATGTTAGTTTGTTGCCTGCTTTCCTCTACTTTTCTATTAATCGGAACCATTTATTTATTTATTTGCTAAACAAGGCATCATACAAAACACAAAATGCAAAAAATTAAATATGAAAGTACATATTATAATTTCAGTTGAATACTTATTTGTATTCAGACGAATTGGGACGGTAAATAAATGAGTCAAAAAACTAATAGGGCCTTTGTCACGTTAGTTTTGAAGATAGATTTAGTGATACGTGAAGAATAGTACTGGCTTATACTGTTGAATGATCTGCAACATCTATTGATGGATTCATTATACCCATAGATTGTGCACTGAAAAAACACATAGCGCCAGACGCCATAGTTTATAGACTTCTGGCGCCATGTACATAGTCAATTTCGGGATTTTGATAGAATATAGCACCACACGCCATAATACATGGCGAAAAGTACATAGGAGCAGGCGCTATGCTTATAGCCCTCCACGTGATGTACTATATATAGTCCACCACGCCATGTACTATAGTACATGTACAGTAATACATGGCGTGGAGGACTATAGTACATGGCGTGGAGGACTATAGTATATGGCGTGGAGGGCTATAAGCATAGCGTCTGCTCCAATGTACTATGGCGTGTGGTGCTATATTTTATCACAAATCGACCGAAATCGACTATGTACATGGCACCAGAAGTCTATAAATTATGGCATCTGGCGCTGTGTTTTTTTTATTTTCCATAGATCAGATTTGAAAAGACGTCGAAAATTTCATTGTAATCTGATAATTCCAGGTAACAAATATTATTGAGGCTACTAACTTTAATTTGAAGCTAAGTTATGACTCACTGAGATTGCCAAATTCAACAAATATGTGATGCAAGGTCGGATTCATTTGAAGAAAAAATAAATTTGTAACCGTTCAATGTGAGTTTTACTGTTGAAAAGGAATCTGGAAACTGGAAACAGATAAGAAACTTTCACATTTTGAATTTTGAAAATTCAAAAAAGGTGCTTAGCAAATCAATTGGGGAAATCATTCATTTCACTGAAAGATACAATAAGAGCTGAAAGAATGTGTATTTGAATATTTTCACACTAGACTTGAATAGATAGCAACCAAGCGTTCTGAAGAATTTTGGCAAAAATCAGAGTATCCAACGTAAAATGAATTTGATTGACCCACATTGGACGCCATTTTTAATAGCTCAGCTTAAATCAACTCTTTCACCGTGCCACTGGCTTTAAAGATGCAGGGCAACTATAATTTATACAATGTCAATTAAACTGGCCAAATCATCAGCGTATGACCATCACTTTCCGTTTTTAATTACGATAAAACAATGCAGGCTTTCAATACTGGAATTGAATCCAATAGCCAAAAAAACACCCTGAGATATTTCTGTTTAAATTTCGGCGTACAATATGAAAATAATGTGTATATTTTTAATTTTAAAAAAAACTTTCGCAGTATTTTTTCAGTTCTATCAAATGGTAGGCCAATATTGAACCGCCAGCTTATGTAAAATTCAACTTTTTTGGCTATGTTATATGGAATATTTAATGCACTTTTAAAGTCTTGGGGCTAAAATAACCCCACGTTGTTTGCCGAACGGTAATAAAATCTACCTTAATGTGACAAAACTTAAAGACTTGACAGAAGCTCAAAAGCTATTCACTGTGGAAATACAAACTACAGTAAATTTCAGATATGTACATATATTATAGATAATAATATACATATATTATAGATATTTCAGATATGTACATACATATATTAGTTAAATCAAAAAAAAGATAAAATTTGCATACACTTGCTTTATATTGATTGCTTATGACTATATCAAATTTGAACCGTTTTCAAAGTTTTCAACGTCTCACCTTTGATCTCCAATCATTTCATTTCACTTTGAGAGGAAACATTTTATCCTTTTTTTTCAAATCAGATAACACTTATAACCTCGTATACCATACTCTGAAGCAAACAAATATTGGCATCAGATTCAATCATTTCAACTTCATTAGACAGTCAACTGTTTCTGTTGCTACGCTACGGTGTCCCTGTGCAAATGTATTTTTGTGTATTCTTCGTAGCATAGCTGTCAATCATGTAATATATACACTCTTTCAAAAGCTGAAACTTATGCAACATGTGCATAGTAAGCAAATTTTTCTATGCCGTTTTACGTAATATATATTCTGAAAATGATTGATTAGGTGGTTTTACTAAGTCTAGCTAAAAGCTCGTGGCAATGTGTTGAATACCTGAAAATGAATGAACTTATTAGTATTAAATCAAGTGTGGTACATTGGTTTTGCAATAGCTTTCACCGTTCAATCATCTTTGCATCTCTGAATTTTGAATCTAGCCAATAATTTTATCAAAAGATTGGCTAACAGATATAACCTTGCACTAAGAACTTTTATGCAATATGAGAGCTTATTTGAAAATGAAAATTTCTTACGTTGGCTATCTGCTGACATTCCTATAACATTCCCGACTTACAAACAACAATGACTGGCGCATTCAAATGAACCATCAATATTGCGCTCGCATAGCGAATCGCATCAGGCGACGGACTTATAAATCAAATGTGACACCTGCAGTTTGTTTTTCCATCCATCGGCATATTACAAATAGTGGAATAAATCTTCGAATTGAAAAACACTGGCATTTCAAATGCATTTGAAATTTTTCGCACGTATCGATAAATCTTCGACTTTGCGATAAATTCTCGCAAAAAAATAATTTTTTTCGCATAGTATCTGCATGGCTGAGTAGCCTAGTCAGCGACAACAACGATGATTTATGCGAAAATCTAATCGTACATCTGGTTATCACAGTATCTGATGATGTCTTATCACGTTCGAAGCTTAGACTAGAATAGAATAGTCGGCCGAGTTGGGGCTTTTAGAACTGTTGCTATACTATTACCAGTTGATATCGACAGCATTAACTTTCACTTGTCTGTAAAGTGATTGAGTCCTTTCCGGTTGGCGGGATTGGCCCATCAGTCATAAACGAAATTGCCGATATCAGTGAAGCTTCAAATGCTATGGGAATTTGGAAAAAACCGAATTGTTGATTCGATGTCAGTATAACACAGTTAATACGGATCTGATAAAAAAAAGTAGATAAAAATGCCATTTGAACTAAATGTAATCGCTTTATGATGGTAAACGGTGAATTTGTCTCCGATCAATCAACTGCTGTGGACTAAATATTAAATGAAAAGTGATGCAATGTAATTTGAAGTAATGGTAGATTAGATTGCACTTAGAAAGTTACATCATTCTCCTTTGGAAGATTAATGGCGCTGATTCAACTGATGACGTATTTAATTCAACGAGCAAACTGCCCATTTACAGATTGGATACGATGAAAAAAATATGAAGTAAATACGTAAATATTTAAAAGTATATAAAAATAAGTACAATAAAAGTTAAATAAAGTAAAAGTAAAGCAAAAAAGAGTAAAGTAAGTTTGGTAATTAGACAAAATTAAGTGATATGCAGAATAATAATGAAAAAAAAAATTAAACAAAACTAAATCCATTAAAAACAAGAATACACGCTAAAAAATCATTGTTCTACCCTTAATATATTTTGCAGCTAATATATTTATATTAAAAACATTTCTTAACATTATTATATTGACCTAGCAATAACAATATATTGCCCGCACATAGCATTCTTAAAATTTTATATATTGACATGCGTGTGGTGAATTTGTCTGTCACAATATTATATTAGTAAGCCATTATTAAATGGTAAAATGGCAATAAGTTATATTAGCATCTTACAATACTATTGGTATACCAATAAATAGTATTAACATGCCAATATATATTATAGTAACATGGCAATAAGATATATTAACGTCTTACAATAGTATATTGGTATACCAATAATTAATATTGCAACACTGCTCAACATCGATGATCGGACAAGATTAGGTTATTCCAGTGTGCTATTGCCGTATTTAATATTAACATCCTAACTAACAATACTAGCAATGTACTTTGTTGTTTGACCAACAATTTCACCAACCTTGGTTAATACATTTATATTGGCATAGTAATATATTTATGTTAAGAGGTCGGCTCGCGTATTTCAGCAAACTGCAGCAGTAACATAATTTGGCAGCCGGATTATTTTTGTGGTGGAGGAACATTTGAGAAAAGTTTAGAAAAGTACAAAAACGCACTGCTGCAATTTGCTGCAAGAAGACTCCATAAGTGTGAGTTGTTGGCGGTTTAATTTTGAAATGTACTTTTGTGGAGTGTTTATAGATGGCAAAATACATTGAAATGGAAGCCCAAAGTAGAATTGTGAAGGGAAAACGCGTTTTGTTTAATTTTATAGTTGCTGATGGCGAATCATCAAGTGATGATATTACCATAAATACTTGCAAACTTCCCACAAATGTTCTAATCAGTGTTGCACATGATGAGAAGAGGATTATTATCGTCAATTATATTGAAACAATTATTCCCTTTTACGCGGAGTGCGAGTTTAAAATGCACTATAAATTAATCCGTGAGGATTTTTAATATCTCTAAACGTGGTTTGAAGAAAATCGAGTATTTTTGAGCTATTCGCTCAAAATATATAATTTGAAAATGGTTGAAATTATATAAAATTGGTTATTATTACTAAAATCAGTCTTATCTCCTATTACTTTTCCTAGTTTGCTCAATAAAAATAAACTGTGGGAAACTCTGAAGTCATAAACAGAGTCCAAATGCCTAATGAAGGCATCAATAAATTTGCGATATTCATTGGAAATAGCTTGTAAACAGACACTAGTGTGGCCTTTCCGATTTGCATAACAATCGCAGGCGAGACAGTTACGATATGAGTTCCATTCATAAATCCTGTTATATGGGAAAATAATTTTATAGAATCCTATACAATGCACATATCTATATACATATATTTGCATATATATGTATAATTATCTTCTTATACAACAGGATCTATTAGTGGAAGTCATAATTGATCTGACTGTAAAAAAACATAAATGGTGTGTTGAATGTTCATGTTATAGCTGCTCTGAAAGCAAGCATAGCATCAGTTTCACATTTGTCGACTTTGCAGTAGCAAGACGAAGAAACCATGGGTATAGGACAGCCAAGACTTTTACACTGTATAACTCAATAACAATTTTTCTTCTCAGTACCCTTCTAAAGGCAACCTTAACATTTACGTGGATCAGGTCGATTTGACATTTCCATTACGCTTTGGAATTTGTATGGAATTTCTCCATTTTATGAATACAGCAGCAAAAAAAATTATATTTTCAAATATTCGAAAATTTTTGTTTATTCGCCACAGCTGAAAAAATTAAATTTCAAATTTATACTTCAACTCCTTTATCATCAAAGCGCGGAAAACTGCTTTTCATTTCCATTTATAATCAAAAATAACATTTGAATAATATGTGAGCTACATATTGCACACATGTATCTTACCTTAGCTATTTTCTGCCTATCCTCCATACTGCGGGCAGCAAATATGTAGTTGTTACTATAGCACTATTCTGAAATCTTGGACAGCTCGACTGTCAAATAGCAAGCATAAAAAACAGCTATTTCGTGCCATTGGATAGCCAGATCAGCTAAATTAGCAGCTATAGCTGCCATATCAAGAGTATTGAATACACTCCAGATTTAATCCATCAATATTATATTGCTTGTAAAATAAAACAGTCACATATCCCCCTAACAATACAATTCTTTTTTTACTTACAATAAATGTTAAGTTCAAAGGAGGAATCAGCTTTCTTCTCACTAAAACCAAACCTCCGCCAAACCCCATCAATGTATATTTTAATAATAGTAATTAGTACTTTGCGACTGCTAAGTGCACATCATGAACAGAATATCCACCATTGGATATTTTTAATAACAATAAAAGAGTTTTGGGAGAAATATATTCCGTTTTTATTGCGATATTACACAGAAAATATTTTCCTTCGCGCGCGTATTGGAATATATATGCATTTCAAAACCTCGCGCCAAGCCCATCTTACTCGATTTGACAAACTGCAGCAAAATGCCTCAGCTCAGTTCGGCTGTATTTTTCATAGGGGAAGCGATGTAACAGGGGAAGCGATGACGTCAGCAAAATTTTGCTTACAGCAACTTGCAGCAAGAGTACAAAAACGACTTGCTGATAATCTATTTTAATATATTATAATAGATTCAGGTACGCGAACAGACCTAAGGTGTTAAAACATTTATATTTACAGATGTTCTTAACATAAAAAGTTAACAACTTAATATATAATGGTAAACTGCAACATAACATAAAATATTGAGCTGTTAAAATTATGTATTAGTGACAATACTGTTACTATAACAATATTAAGATGTTAATATATTGATTTCGGTCATTTTTCAGCGTGTAGGAAATAAAATTCATTAGAAACAAACAATCTCCAACGAACCATATTTATCAAAATGGCGATAGAATGTGGAATAGGACCAAGTTTAAAACTGCTATGGGTGCGTAAGAGTCGGAAAATTGGAGATCCGGAGAAAGTATCAGTACGAGCATGCAGTACTTCAAATACAATGGAAGACCTGATTAAACAATAGAGGTACAAGACATGAATCAAGGAAATAAGATTACGACAATAGGTTTTCGCTGTTCGGCGCTGCATCTTATTTCGTCACGTACCGGAGACCGGTGAATCAGGGAAAAATAGTCGAGTGTCTGAATTTTATTGAATTTTTCTTTTGATTGTGTAAGATATGTAAAAGACAAAGTTAGAGAATATTTTTTTATTGTTTTACGTTAAATTCTTGACAAGATGAATAGTTACGGTATAATTTAGATGTAAGACAAACTTAATCACAGATAGGAACTTAAGTATTAATTTATAATTACAGGTGCATATTAATATAATCCGCAGAAGTATTGTCAAGAAATATTTATTAAAATTTTGTTTACATTACAATTAAAAAAGTCATAACTGATTAATAAAATATAAAAAATGTTTCAGTTTAAAATTTTTTTAAATTTGCGTTTTTTGGAATTATCATATTCCTGTGTTTCATTGTTTAATTTACGAATTCTGAAATACATTCGACTCCAAAAAAAATATTTTTTTTTGCTGCAACATCGCAATCTACGTCCCTTGCCATATCCAGCATCCTTTTAATATAATTTGTCCTAAAGTCCAAGGAGTCGCCGTTAACGGTTGTAAATATTAAATCCAAAGCCGTTATGTGCGCCATAAAAGCTTCTGTTGGCTTCGATAGACCTCCTTCTGAAACATGATTTGTCCATGTATACGAAGTGTCCACTGCTGAAATGAAAGAGGCAACATACACTTCAAGCAGTTTCAATTGCTCCATTTTAGATCAGCAATTTAAGTGCCCGTCTGCCTAGATTTGCAACATCCAATAAACTCATTAACAGAAACATTTGGACACAACCGAAAACAGTACTCTTCATTCACCTAAAAACCAGTTATTTCTGGATAATTTCTACGCGTGTTTGCATCTTATTTCGTCATAAGTAGGCGTGGTCACGCTCATGTCGCAACCTTTAGTACTTGATCCATGGGTACAAGACCATGAATCAAGGAAATAAGATTACGACAATAGGTTTTCGCTGTTCGGCGCTGCATCTTATTTCGTCACGTAGCGGAGACCGGTGAATCAGGGAAAAATAGTCGAGTGTCTGAATTTTATTGAATTTTTCTTTTGATTGTGTAAGATATGTAAAAGACAAAGTTAGAGAATATTTTTTTATTGTTTTACGTTAAATTCTTGACAAGATGAATAGTTACGGTATAATTTAGATGTAAGACAAACTTGATCACAGATAGGAACTTAAGTATTAATTTATAATTACAGGTGCATATTAATATAATCCGCAGAAGTATTGTCAAGAAATATTTTTTAAAATTTTGTTTACATTACAATTAAAAAAGTCATAACTGATTAATAAAATATAAAAAATGTTTCAGTTTAAAATTTTTTTTAAATTTGCGTTTTTTGGAATTATTATATTCCTGTGTTTCATTGTTTAATTTACGAATACTGAAATACATTCGACGCCTAAAAAATAGTTTTTTTGCTCCAACATCGCAATCTTCGTCCCTTGCCATATCCAGCATCCTTTTAATATAATTTGTCCTAAAGTCCAAGGAGTCGCCGTTAACGGTTGTAAATATTAAATCCAAAGCCGTTATGTGCGCCATAAAAGCTTCTGTTGGCTTCGATAGACCTCCTTCTGAAACATGATTTGTCCATGTATACGAAGTGTCCACTGCTGAAATGAAAGAGGCAACATACACTTCAAGCAGTTTCAATTGCTCCATTTTAGATCAGCAATTTAAGTGCCCGTCTGCCTAGCTTTGCAACATCCAATAAACTCATTAACAGAAACATTTGGACACAACCGAAAACAGTACTCTTCATTCACCTAAAAACCAGTTATTTCTGGATAATTTCTACGCGTGTTTGCATCTTATTTCGTCATAAGTAGGCGTGGTCACGCTCATGTCGCAACCTTTAGTACTTGATCCATGGTACAAGACTTTAGAGTGGCGGTATCCGTGTAAACGCCTGTAGGTGTGTGTCTCGAGCGTTTTTTGTTTTTTTGTAAAGTTCTTCTCTCCCTCGCCTTCACCTCTCAAGCTTTAGGAGCTGCTATCAAATACCCAGGAGTCAATCTCGAATCAAACACACAAACAAACCAAACAATTTTTAAGTATGCTATTGGTTTTGAGATGAAATTAGCTAGAACAAGCTGCGTTTTCAGAACAAATATAGCGACGCGAGTGTTGAGACATGTAGAAAGTTCTAAGAAGTATAAGATAAGGTTAAAAGTGCAGTACACCTTCACAGTACACCTTCAATTACTATCAAAACACCGGCAACGAAATGTGAAGTGAAGTTTTGTTAAAAAATACGTGCTCCTTCCTGCCTGGGTAATCTTTCTACAGGTAAGTACCTACTTACCATTTACCTTATGATAAAGTCTGTAATCCAAATTTAGTATATTCGCGTATTTGGCGTGGCCGAAAACCAATAATTTTAGTGCAATTGTGCAATGCAGACTCAAGTGCTCGTCTTCTGGCTCACGAATCTGACACCTGGGTACTTGACAGTTTCTCTTGAATTCCAAAATGGCGGGAATGCCAATGAAGTAGGCTTAGAAGTTCATGCATAGGGGCAAGCGATTTTAATTTGAGGAATTAAAAAACAAAATGTCACACGAACTAAATAAAATTCGCACAGAAAAAAAATCTGCGATTAATAGTAGCGTATATTTCACAAAGAATAAATTATAATTTTTGGGAAACTTTGTGTTTTTAATTATTATAACATAGGTTAAAATAAGAAACTGATTAAAATCGCATGGTTTCGACTATCCTAAATTCAGGTTATTTTTAGAAGAATGAATTCATGTAAATAAAAAGAGCCAAAAAAAATCTGCCTAGTGCCTTAATTCCGCCGAAGCCGTTACCAAGCCCGGTTAAAAAGGAATAGGGAGGTAGTAGAAAATTTAGCATCTAATTTGCATAGAAAAGTTCAGATTTATCATTGTAAGCAAACGTAATGAAATGAAAATAATTGTCTAATTAATCTGCCTACAGTGGTTAAATAGTAAAATAAATAGTTAATGCAATTAATGAAAATGTTGCAAGATAATCATATATAGTTCTTCAACAATTCAGCAATAAGATTCGTTTCGTTCTAATTTTTAGAAGCAATTATTTTAAATTGATTACCAATTTTTCCTTGAGAAGCCATATATTGTAATATATTGACAAATATTAATACTGAAGAGCAATGACCGACCACGATGTAGAATGCAGATTACCTTCAAATTTTATACATACGAATATTGTTCTTTGAATTTTAATATTTCCCTTTTTTCAAATATGCGCGCCAAGTTAATGTCCCCAAAACGACCAACTGATCTACACCCCGAAAGATATTTCATTGTATTGGAATGTGGATATGGGTGACCTCGAGACAGACTGCTTCTTTACTACCATCACTCTTAATGTCTTATACCTCTATGGATTAAACTTACGGCTAATGATCCATGATGCTATGGAGAGGAAACCTTCATCCAAGTAAATGCTGCGCTGCTCAAAGAGAGTTACATATTGTTAGAAGACACAAACTTGAACTGTAGGGTATCTAAGAAAAACTATATTTAAAAAGTTAGGTGCGTGTAAACCTTCGCAAAATTGATTCAATAGCATCAGAGAGGTATTTGAAACGAAACCACTACACTTGACTATAATATTTAAGTATAGAGAGGAGGGCAATAAACAGGTAGACATACTGAATGAATTGTGGCAGGAACGAACTACAAAGCCAGCAATGCGAGAAAACCTGCTAGTGAAAGTTAAAACATAAAAATTGAATTCCAGCTTAGGATCAAAGATGACACAGAGACAAAGAAATGTTCGATAGAAGAGAGGATAGTACTACCAATAACGTAAGGAAAGACATGAGTGTGAAGCTTTAGGGAAAAGAGCATAGAAAAACATTTGCCAATATTAGAGGACAAACAGTTCAAGCTAAACCAACCAGAAAAAGCACACATATCTTTTTGAAGAAGCAGAGAGTCAGCAGTATTTTTGATCATCAGGAGAATTTTTAAATCATCTGCATAGAGAAGACGACTTAAAACCCTAGGAAGATAAATTGATAAGCAGATTTAATAAAAGTGGCCCTAATATGGAGCCGTGAAGTACACCAGAAGAAGGGGATAAAGGTGGGGACAACAAACAAAAGAAGGAGAGGAGATCCAAAAAAAAAGAGATTAAAGGAAGCAAATGTTCACGAATACCATAATACGAAGGCAGTATATAAGTCAGTGAGTGTTAGAATTTCCTGCGCAGTAACTTTAATGCAACACTGCTTTCGTCAAGAACCATTTATTAGTAGACAACTGTAAAATTTTGAGATACCTACGCCATTTAATTTGTGTTTTACAGCCATTGAAAGCAAACAGCCACGTGAATTTTAACGACTATAGAAAAAAGTGAATGTCACGTGCTGATTAAGCATTACTTTTTGCTTGAAAAAACCCATCACCGAAACCAAGAAAAGATTTGATAAATGATATCAGGAATTCGTACCATCAATTTCAATGGTTAAAAGAGGTTTATGAAGTTCCGTTGTGGTGGTATCAGCACAAGTGACCCCGAACGTAAAAGTCACCCAAAAGAGATCGTCACGACAGAAATCGTCGATAAAATCCATGGAATGATATTGTACGATCGCAGAATGAAAGTGCGTGAGGTAGCTGGAGCTGTAAGCATTGCAATCACATTTTACATGGACATGGATACATCACATTTTGCATGGACATTTAGTTATAAAGAAGCTGTTTGGATGCAGCGATTGCTCACACTCAACCGTGTGATCACTTCAAAGGAATGTTTGAAAATGTTCAGCCCTAATCAGAAAGACTTTTTGTACCGTTTCGTTACCGTAAACAAAACATGGATCCAACACGCCACGTCAAAGACCAAGAAACCATCAAAACAGTGGCTTTCTTCGAGTGAACCTGCACCAAAGAAGGCCAAGGTGGGTTGGTCTGCCAAACTGGTCATGGCTACAATTTTTTAGGATGTATACGGCATCATTCACATTATTTACCTTAAAAAGGTTGAAACAATCAAGATGAATATTATTCAGAACTTTTGGACAAATTCAACATTGATTTAAGGCAGAAACGATCGCATTTGCTAAAAAGTGTTGTTTGATCAAAACAGTGCACGGAAGCACCCGTGTGTAGTCACTATGACCCAAATTCATAAATTGGGCAACGAGTTGCTAGTCCATCTAGCATATTCTCCAGATTTAGACTTTTGCGACTATTTCCTATCTCCAAACTTGAAGAATTTACTGGGGGTGTAAGAGGTTTGGCACTGAAACAAACGCCCATTTTGATGACCTTGAAAAATATATTATTAGGAGGTAATGAAAAATCGGGAAAACATTGGTCTATTGGTCATTGGTCTAAATGTATCGAGCTAGAAGGAGACTATGTTGAGAAATAAAACGTTAATTTACCGGAAAAAGAATCTTTCACTCAAAAAGTCACTGACTCATCAAACTACTCTCATACTTTAGTTTGAAAAGAAGTAGTGCATCATTAACAGTGTCAAAAGCTTCGGCAAAATTTGTATAAATTACATTAAATTGATTATTGCTGCCAATTGCAGATGCAATTACATGAGTAAACTCAAGTGGTGCAGTCGTAGCGTACTCGTGCAAAGATACAGTTGAGGGTATCATAGATAAGATTTAATACGAGGCGTTCCAACATTTCTGAAAGGCAATAAAGAATGGAGATCAGTCGATAGTTAGAAGCAAGGTTACATCTAGCCAATTCGAAAATGAAAAAAATGTTAGAAAGCTTTCAGAAGGACGGGAATTAACCAGCACAGCGAATGACATTGAATGAAATGGTCGAGGGACATAAAGGGAAATTGCAAGATTTTTCACGGAAAATTTGGGAATACTATCTGGACCAGGGGTGATGACATCAACATTATGTCACGTTCGTTCAACGACGCCAAGGAAGTATTTGTAGCTCTAGACGAAACCGTCAAGGAAGTTGGTCTTCAAATTAATGAACAAAAAACAAAAGTTATGACTCAATCAAGGAAAAGGACGCCAATAAGACAAAACGTAACGATAGGGGACTATAACCTTGAAAACGTAGGCAACTTCGTGTACCTAGGGAGAACCTCTCGAAGGATGGGAATGAGCTTGACGAAATCAAACGACGGATTCAATTAGCCAATAAGACATTCTTTTCGGTGCTTCCCACTTTGAAATCTCGACGCGTACATAGGAATACGAAGCTTCGCATCTATAAAACATTTATTAGACCTGTGCTATTCTACGGAAGCGAAACCTGGACAATGACCCAGGTGTCTGAAAAAGCCTTGAATACGTTCGAGAGAAGGGTGTTGCGAAGGATCCTTGGTCCAATACGGAAAGAAGATGGATGGCGAATCCGATACAACAACGAGCTGTATACCATATATGACGAGCCGGAAGTCTCTACCGTCATACGACTACAAAAATTACAATGGGCTGGCCACGTCGAACGAATGAGCGACAATCGAATCCCCAAACGGTCTCTCAAGGGGCAAGCAAGCGGAGCCAGGCCAGTCGGTAAGCCACGCAAGCGCAGGGAGGATTCGATAGCTGCTGACAGCAGGTATCTTCTGGGAGCACCGAACTTGAGGACGCGGTCACTGAACCGAGACGAATGGAGGCGAAGAATTAAGGAGGCTAAGGCTCGATTCAGGCTGTAGTGCCCCGATGATGATGATCTGGACCAGGAGAACAGTTGGAGTCAAATGAAGACAAAAATAATTCAATCTCAACAGAATTAGTTACAGCTGAGGAGAGACAAGCAGGGAAATCAAAAGAAAAGCAGTCAGAAGCAAGCGTCAACGTGATGGTGTAAATGGAGAGAAAAAAGCATAGCAGAGAGATTGCAAATGTCAAAAGGGTTGGAAACAGTTTAGGCATTAAATGCCAGAGATTCTAGAAGAGAAGAAGAGGCTTTTAAGGTCAGTACAAAAGAATGTTAGAATCTAGGTTCGAACTACGGACCTCAACAATATCAGCCACTAGACTATACACTATAAAAACTTCAGGAAACTCTTTCGAGTTTAATAAATTCAAATACTGGAAAAAATCAAATCAATCAAAAATTACTGAAGAACTCACAAGGAAAAAGAAAAGAGGAACTTTCAGTTCAAATTGTCATCATTATCTTCACATCGTTACATTGCCAGCTTGAACGGCGCAACAATCGACAAGTTGGTCCAGGTCTGCTACGGATGAAGATATGGCCTATATTGGCAAAATTTGCCAATACTCCTGCTCCCATAGGCTTTCCAAGTCAAACCCTTATGCAAGTTATGTCTATCAAACCCTTATGCAAGTTATGTCTATCTTATCCAGACGAATGAATTTTGGTGGGTTGTCTTTTGCAGCTTTCGGTATCGTTTTGGTTAATTTTAAGGTTTTGGTGCCGTCACAAATACTAAATTTCTTGGGCTGCTTGGCTTTCAAAAGAGCTCTTCCATATTCCATTTTTCGTTTTTTTTTGTCAACGTCGTCAGCATTAGTTAGCGGCTGGGCGAACTTGGGGAGTCCTACTCCCAATACGTTAGAAGCATTCTCGATCACTGTGTTAAAGAAGACACAAGAAAAGATGCCTTATTATTGTAGATCGTTGTTGACGCTGAATGGTCTCGATAAAACTTTAACTGCTTTTATTTCTTTTATTTTGTTTTTTTTTAGCTTTTATCATGGTAAGTCATGTAAAATTTATCAGTTTTTTAAGGATGAGTATGCAAAGTTAAACTCAGATCTTGCTTTCGCAGGCAGCTTTGAAGTCTGTGATAAGGCCAATGACACACACAGCGGTTCAATGGAAGCGTTTAACGCGTCGGTTTTTCTCGAGGGTTACTCACAAAGCGGTTTTCAGAAGCGTTTATTCCATGCATTCATAAATGTATCCTGAAAATTTCAGCTCGACCGGATTTTGCAGCTATGAGAAAATCGAAATACGCTGGAAGAACTGAGTTGGTGATTCATTTTTCTCGTCTACCGACTCGGTTCTAAAACCGAGAGGGGGCTCAAACGGCGGTGTGTGTCATCACAATGCCAAAGTAATGCACAACTATACCCACCCGGTTTTCCTCTCGGGAAACGGTTCGGTCGAACCGCCGTGTGTGTCATTGGCCTAAGATGGAAAAGCTTAAGGTCGAATTCTAAACGGTTTTCTAGAGATTACCGCAGATACAGTTTTTTTCTGATTTGAACGGCGTGAAGTCCTGCGTATATCGATGAATTTCCTTTTGAGCAAATAAAGCTATCCAGGTGCGTCGGATATCGGAGAACATCTTATAGGTTGAACTCAGCAACGTGATACAACAATTCATTCTTGTATATGAAAAAAGACAATATAACCTGATACTCCCCAGCTAAAGTTTCGCTGTCTAAAATTTTCAGCGCCAGGTAATGAATCAACCTCTAAAACAAAGACGGTCGGGAGGGATGATAGCTCTTGTTCGCCTTCAGATAATAAGGTCTCCAACTGATAACCTTCTTCAAAGTATCTTCTTCTTCAGTTCGTCAAAGTATTACACCAATCGCTCTAGAAAAATGTCATTCCCTATCTGCCTTTGCCAAGCAGCAGGATGCGTAGATGTGTTCTCAACACTTCTTCACGTTTGGTGCGGTTGCTCTTTGCATTGCTCAAATTCATGGGCGAGTTTTTTCTCCAAGCCTTCATTTTGGATCGGCGAATCTGTATCTTCCCTTGCCAGAAATCATAATAAGCTTGTTTCCAATCCTTCTTTTCTGTAGCTAAGGAGATACAAGTATTTAAAAATGAAACTGTCTTGTCTTCGCACACACGATTTCATAATGGACTTTTGTTGCATTCTTTCTAATACCAAAATAAAAATAAATCCGTCAAAAAACCTTGTTTAGGTTTTTTCGTAGTTTGACCTGTTTTGTCTAAACTCAGTGGGCTAATATGACACTCTAAACAAATTTTAGCTGTTTAATGAGCTGCTCTATTTTGAGCTGGGTTGAGATAATTTGAGATAGAAGTTGCTCTGATTTGTGTTTGATGACTTTGCTCTAAGTTGAACTAAAGCAATTCAAAGTACGATTTCTGCTGTACCGTTTTTAGTAGAGTAAGTTCGGGCAAGTAACCAGCTTTTTGTCAATTGTCACGAAACCGACTTTAAACAAAAAGTTGTGACTGAAATAGAGTTTTTTTGCTAGTGAATTGACAGGTTGAACTTCTGACAAGTAATTAATTTTTTGAATTGCCTTGCTCGACTTTTTTTGCCTCTCAATTGCTCTAACTAGCTCGACTTTTTTGGCAGCTGCTTTATTCTAACTTGCCTTGAGATGCTGTTCTTTTTTCCGAGTCATTGAACACAGAATTTGACGGGAAAATATGTTGAGGCGCGTCAACAAATTGGTCACAAACCTCTTCGCACACAATTTTATTGCCAGATTTATTTATGCTAAACATAAAAGTGAATATAGTTATTATTTACGATTCACATGCTTCGGGATCATAAGTTAGTTTATTTTTGAACGTGGTGACAAGATGAAAGTTCAAATATTTCCAGTATCGTTGCATATGTAAATCAGTTTTTAAGCCTAATTACGAATACTATTTTACTACTTATTGAAATCAGCTACGAATTACCATCGAGTCCACAAAAAAATGGAAAGATTAAAAAAAATAATGTAGCACCAACTTAGATTCTAATATGAATATTTTCATCCGATATGCAATTCATCAAAACAAAATTTTTCCATACATCAAACTACGTAAATTAGCTCAGCGAAAAACTCCGAAAACAAACAAACTCGATTTCGGTATTCCCTTCCAATTTGCCTTGTCACTATCTAAAGTCTCTGACGTCACCTAGCATGCTAAAACACACAATTTCTATTCTACTTGGCATTTGTTTACAGACAAAGTCCATTCCCTGACTACGTCAAATTGTTTTGTAACAACGAAATTAACAATCGTACCTATAATACTATGCTGAAATAACCCGGTAATTCCCCAACAAGAAATCTTACTGCGATGACTGTCTATGATGATCTCTTCAACAAGGTCACACTTACCAAGCCCGAGGTATATTCCGCTCAGTTTGATCCAATGACGAGTGAAACGAGGACAACAACAACATCTGCACAAACAACTCGACCAAAATACCATCAGCCAAGGTCTCAAATAGATGAAGACAAAACGTCATTGCCCTTATGCTAAGAGTTTTTTCTTGTCTTCGAGCTACGCTGCGCCTCGGCTGCACTATGGGGAATTATGATATATCTGAGTTTTTGTTGGTTTCATTGTGAACTAGTTTTTTAGCGGGGAAAAGCTTGAGTAGTGCTATTTTTAGATTTATCAATAAAATGTACCAATGACCGAAATTGATTATAGATGGCGATTTCCAAAATAGAGGACCAGTTCGACATGAAGTTCTTCATTATATTTGTCGGGGTTAAATGCACTTTCCAGCAAGTGTTGTTACTTTATTGGATTAGGGTGTTGAACTTCATAAAGCTGCTAGACACGGTCCAAATATTATCACTGGCAGAAAACCACAAATGCTTGTACTCAGCGGAATGGACTTATTTTTTTTTTTACAAAAAAGGCTTGCATTATGGGATCAACGTATAGGAGATGGTTTATGGTTGTGGTATACGTATTTTAAATTCATCAAAACTATAATATTCTTCAAAAAGTGCGCATAGATGGTTCTTCTCAAATACTTTGCTAATGGCTCCATTGCTCTTAAATCAGATGAAGGTGAGCTTGTAATCGATTAAGCTTAGATTTCCAGCTGGTATCTAATGAGAAACAAAGCACTAATTTGATATCAAGCTGAAATCTAAATTGCAAATTAGCCTTCATAGACAGTAAGCTTGGTAAGACTCGATTCGTTCATCTCGATCGTTCCATGGAGCAGCATCAGTACAAAAACTGTAATTCTCACGAGACACCGAGACATGCTGACTGTTGCTGGCTTTGCCATTTCATCTAAGTAGGTATTGGCTGGAGTTTGTGACATCGAAACTCAAATATTTCCATGATGGAACCTGTTTTTATCGAAGATGTTTTCAAAGAGGAATGCTACGAAATTGTGTAGGTACATCTGAATGCTGAAGATACAGAGGATGCCGGTTGAAACGTAGGTGATTTAAAATAACAAGCATATCAATGGATTGCAATGACCTTTGGCTGAATGTATCGAGTTTGCCCACAAAAATAACTGGGTGACTTTGGTAGAATTTTCTAGAAGTGCTGACTTATTTGGCAATAATATTGAAGTAATAAATTCGAAGTTTCCTGTGTCGGAGAATTTATGAAGATTTATACGAGAAATAATTAAATGAACGGAAATATCCAGATGGGGCGATAGCTTCTATGCAGAGAAAAATGCTTACGCTAAGCAAGTTTGCAGATTTTGAATTTGCAAACTCGCTTAGATATTTTGCTCAAAACTCAGTGATAAACACATCTGTTCTTCAATGAGATCTCTTAATAATCCAATAAAACTTAACGATTGATTTCTCAGTGTGTGACTGGTCTAAATAGAAAAATTTCTTGCAAGTCAATTACCCCTCTTTTTCATTAATTTGCTGATTTGATAAAGATGTTTTTGCAAAGAGTGAGATCGAAAAAATTGTAAAAATAAGCTCACTTTCGATGTTAGCGAAGTCTTCTGATCACTTCACTGCATCTAGGCTCTTCAAATATATCTTTGATGCCTGGTCTATCTTTAGTGCTATTGAAATGCTTCTGCTGTCTCAATTATGTAGCTTTTTTATTCCTGTTTTTGAATTTTCCGCTCTGTTGTTCAAAAAGCGTCACTATATTTTTTTTATTGATTTTCAGTTGTTATTTTTCAAGCCACAGATATGTATCCAAGTTCCGGTGAATCGTTAATGGGCATTATTTTTTGTACCACATTCATGGACATTTCTTCAAAATGATATACGATTAAAATTGGGACTTGGGACTACCAGTAAACCAAATTCCGTATATCCTATCAAATCCGCATGTACAGCCATACATTACCCTCGTATCTACAAGTACATTGAACAGGAAAAGCAAATGAGCCATTTTCTCTTCAAAAAAAAATAGTTCTGGTCATGTAGCATCTCAAATTAACAGCATCTTGTATTTGTAAATTCATGAAAATAAGAACTTCCAAATATTGTAGCAGTAGAAAGTAATAGTAATGAAGGGTTTGAAATTTTTGGGATGGAAGTAATAAATCTAGCTCTCGTGTCAGTAGTATTTCGTTTTTCAGCTTTATTAATTTCCCGGAGGAAAAAATTCTACTAACACTTCGCGGCTCCTTAAAACCTAATAACAGTTTCTATTGGGTGTAATGGAGGCCCTAACTTTAACCAACTTATTTGTTATGCTATGCTCTTTAAAAACTATTGTTATCTCAATGGAACAATCTTTCATTGGACCTTTCCATACTTGTATTCTTGATGCACTCCTCAAACCGGTTTTCGGACGGAAGAGACGGAAGAATCAAGGGGAATTCTCCACTTTTTGTAAAAGTAGAGAAATAGTAGAGAATTCCCCTTGATTCTTCCGTCTCTTGCCCAGAAAACCGGTTTGAGGAGTGCATCAAGAATACAAGTGTGGAAAGGCCTATTACGTCTTCAAATTTGCTGAAGGTTTAACAGGGGCAAGGGAAGTGACCACGTTGTTTACTACGCTTGATTTTCGTGGCATAGCAGCTCGTTTCGAACCTTCGCCTCGTTCCAATGGCCGTGGCGTATCCTCCGCTTCGAACGATCTGTTATTCGTTTCAGTGACTTGGTTTTCTTGGCGCATGCGTGATTTTCCAGTAGGCCTCGTTCTGCTTGCTTATCCTTGAGAGGGTTACTTGCTTGTCCTACTTCGGGGTTTGATTGTCACTCATTTGTTAGATGTGATCAGATCAGTACATTGCAGCTTTTGTAATTTTACTGTCGTGAAGACTTCCGAATCATCATATAGTATATTATGCAATCCATTATCGCATCAAATTCAACATCTATTTTCATCCAATACTAAATCAAAGATTCTCCACAATAACCTCCTTTCAAATGTCTGAGTCAAAGTCTAGGTCTCGCTTTCCAAACAAAGCGCTGAAACGATACTTTCCAGGATAAACAGTCAAAAGAAAATACTTTTGGTTACTGGTGATGAAAAATGAATTCATCGCGACAAATCCACTAGCACACAGTATTGTAAAAGCATTCTGTGCAACAAATATTTCCAATTTGATTAATACACTTCCCAGATAATGATTTTGAGCCTAGCTATGTGACGAACCGAGCAATTGCCAAAAAAATCACACAACAATTGCTGAAAAAGATTCATGAATGTCACCTGAAAATCAAGAGCTGGTAGACATTTTAGGTGAATTAATTGGGTCTAGTTTCTTTCAGTTGAAAACATTGCAAATATTTTGAGCTCACAAATATCTATCAGATTTATTCATAAGGCTGGCTAGGTAGATTTTCGACGCAAGAAAAATATCCCATGTCCACGAGATAAAGCAATCATAAGACAGGAGCGAAATTATGAGAGCCGAATCGAGTCACCCTTTTTGAGCTGTTTTGAGCTCGGCTCGATAGCATTTGGCGATTCCACAACTCAATCGAGCTATGTGTGGCTAATCGTGTGGCCAAATTGCAAATGAGAAAGTACTAGAAAATTATTTTACATTACTGCACAAATGATTTAAAATCTGGCATATGCGACATTAACGCCCATGGCCCAACGAAAACTGCCACTGAAACTAGTACTACAGTTCAGTTAAAACACATGCAAATATATGGTTGAAGGCCCAATTGCAACTGCAACTTTTCATTTTCAGTTGGGATGGACCTAATCCTACTCCTTAACGTTGCAATTATGCCGTTTCCGATTATATTTGCATGCGTTCCAGTTTGAATGCAGTACAAGTTTCAGTTGCAGTTGTCATTGGGCCATCAGCACTTTTTGAAAGTTACTTGCTACTCATCGTTTTGAAGTTATAGTTGAAAATATTATTCAAGTATAGCAGTTGCAACAAAGATGAAGAACGAATCACCATGAGGATAAGACATCGTACGTGAAGGTTGGTATAGTCTTCGATTTCAAGTGGAATTTTCAATCGAAATCTCACGTGAAATTTGTTCGGCGAAGATTTAGCATGAAAATATGTAAGAGTAGTACTCACTTCTTAGCTTGAAAAATTACTTGGAAGTTGCTTTCGCTTTGAAAATCCAAATGGCATTGACACATGTCTCCACTCATTTCATTCCAATTAAGTATGTACAGTTCATTCTTTCGAGTTAAAAAGTTACATTTTTCCGTTGTCAAAATGTTCGCTTGAAAGAATGACCAGTACCAACTACTCAGTACCAACCTTCAAAGGCTGGTACTGAGCGTGCTCGAGAGTGGATGAGGATATCGTCCTACCTCGAGGCCGCTCGAAAAGATGTCGCTTTCACGTATCAAAATCAACAGGATTTGAAAAAAGGTCTGGTGCTGGCTTCGATGATATTAACAAACCTATTTGGTTTGTCCATGATACCGAAAGCACACTCTCGACAAATGTTGGCGGGCCGAGAGTGTAAATGGTCACCTCGTCTATTTTCGCCTGCTTTTCGCATGCGAAAACATGGCAAGCACGAGAGTTTAAATGGCTTCCTCGTCGGCTTTCGCCTGTTTTATGTGGGTTAAATGAGGGTTTTATGAGGGTGTCCAAAAGTTTATGAGGGTCTGATCCTACCTCAAGCTTGATTGAAGTGCTTTCGGTTTTACGTACAGAGTCAAAGGGGTTCGAAAAAAGGTCTGGTGCTGGCCTCGATGATATTTACAAACCTATTTGGTTTGCCCATGAAATCATGGGCAAGATATGTCACATCGGACAAGATGCCTCATACCGGACCAGATGCATGAGTACGGATGGGTACGAGGAACACTGTTTGAATATTTGTAAACAAAATTTTGAAGAGAGAAATGCTACCTACCTATACGATATTACCACTCACATTTCACATCATGCAGAACGGTGCGAAGTTTAAGTGTACAGATATGCATATTATGTAGGTAGATAGGTATCCGTTCGTAAGATAAGGCATCGTCACCATTTGTCTCGCCAAACGTCTCATCGACTGTCCTCAGATTGCCTAATTCGGCATTTCGTTGATAATTCTTTCAGAAAATTGAAGCAATTTCAGAAAAAACATTCGGATTCTCAAATTTATTCGTTACGGTTTTTTTAAGACCAGTATATGGAAAACGTTACAAAAACGCTGAAGTCATAACATGAACTTGGACATAAACCGCAAGACATAAAAAATATCATAGTATTTTGTGTCTCCACGAGACATTTCGTAGACTTAAAAATGCTATGAAATATATTTCTCTCATAGAAAGAAATCAGCTCTTATAAACTGACTAAAACACCAGTTGCCGCTAAATGCCTACACCACATAGCCATAATCGCAAATGGTTCATGTAAAATTCATGCATAAAGTGGCGACGTCACTTTTTACGAGACACGAGCCCACGAAATGAACTGCAATCGCCAGAAGCCATCATATTGGAAATTTCCCTGTTTGTGCACGCTCCTACGAAATGAACAGCGATCTTCGGAAGCCGCCATATTGGAAATTTCCTTGCATGGGAACGCCAGTACGAAGTGAACACTAATCGTCAGAAGCCATTAGTGAAAAACTCCTTGCATGTACGATATGAACTCACACGATATGAACAGCGACCACCAGAAGCCGCCATATTGGAAACCACCTTGCATGTACATGCTCAAACGAAGAGAACAGCAATCGTCAGAAGCCGCCATATTGAAAACCTCCATGTACGTACACAGAACTATCGTGCACAATGATATTTAACGAAAACTCAACGAATCGGGTATACTCCGAATACCAATTTGAGATGTCGTGTAAAAAGCCTCATATTTACTTTTTGCAGCAGCTGATGCAAAAGCTTCTATAATACGAGCTTAAGCTAGTTCGTATTTTAAAATTTAGCACGGCCATGAGAAAGATCGATAGCCCAATCAAACTGATAAGATTGCCAAGGCTGACCATGACGAACGTGCAAAGTCAGCTGGATCATCATCACGGCCAATAAATATCAACAATAGTCTATGACCAGACGACATTTTTTCCTGAGTTGTCTTAAACTTGATATTAGGAAAAGTGATCTGAGCTGCTGAGGTGAGTAGGAGAAACATAATCTTGATTAAGTATGGTGACGAAATCGAAAACATGCAAATTAACTAAGTAGTTATTAAAGAATTCTTCATGAAACTTGAATAGCATATGATTACATATATATAAACGAAGGAAAAACGAAATATTTAAAAACCACCAAACAAACCATTATTGTGTCGGAAGCTAAGAAAAATTAAGCACGCAAAACAAGGCACCGACAAACACACGTTCCATAACAGCGTGAAAAAATTCAAATTTTTTTCCTGCCAAAGATCGAAAATAGCAGGCAATGATGTCTTGAATCACAAATGTATTACAGTAAATTGATTTACAGTTTTAATTTCAGTTAAGATTTTCAGGCTCCGAATTATAGGTAAAATATGTAACTTCCTCAGTTAGCCTTTTCAGACTATCGCTTATCTTGAAAAGCAATAGCCATTATTCAAGAAAACGAAACTTGGCTTATTAACATTTTTGCACTCTCTGCAGGGTAGGAAGAGTAACTCACTAGCTATTGGTCATTAGCTTCCTCATTAGCTCTTCAAACTATAATGTGAGCACTTACAACCATAGTCTGCCAGATTAGTTTGTACTTGGTAGTTAATGACTTAAGGTCTTGTGTCAACTTAACCTTGTCTATCATACATCGAACTTCTTATATAATCAAGCCTGATTTAAAGAAGCATACAATCTTGAAATATAATGGTTGTTTTTCGTTTTGCTTGGTTCAATTATGGCTCCAAATTCTCTCTCTTCACAAAGTCGTACTTCTTCTACTACTCTAAATAATCTTTTTTAGCCTTGAGTCACTAGTCAGTGTTTTTTTGTTCAGTGACTTTGTAAAATATTACATTATATTCACTCGGCTACGTGAAAAAATTCTTTACATCATATGCATGCATGATCATGGACAGAGTTATATTTGACTTCCGGAAACTCGAGGTAATCTTTAATCAACCACTGAGTCCTTCATTACCTAGATTTTCAACTATTCCGTAAATCCCTTATCTTCTGCTCTATTCTTTTTTCTACCACATCAATTTTCATTAAATTCGGATTATACTAAGCTACATTAATTTTTGCTAGGTTATAAACAATATTATAGTTTAAAGAGCTCATTTGAAAACTTCTTAGTTAGCATTTTTCTTTAGAGCTTATTGTTGCGAAAGGCTTAAAGAAAAAAGTTTAAGTGTCTGATGTGGCAAATTGCCATCTAGAATCTTATGATACCCAGTAGCACCCAACCCAATACTCATAAAGCTTATTATGTACTTTTCGTAAACATAGTAAAATACGAAGTTCTTTCTGATCGACCACATTAACTATGATTTTTATGTGCTATAAAAATTCTCGACAGTGTTAAAAATTATCGAAACTAAGCTAGTCCAGAAATCAATAGTAGCCACTATATGAAGGCATCTTGATAAAATTGACCGTTTCATCTCAGAATCCTATTAAATTTTCACCCTTTCCAGTATCCAATACCTACTACCACAGTAATGCATATATCTATATATCTTTTCGTTCACATTGAATGCTCGTCTACCACGTTCACTATCATTTCATAGATACTTTCCAAATCATTTGCTGGATGAGCGATGCGTTGCGGTGTATATCCTACAAGCCAAAGTATTTTTCTAGCCAGACAAAACCCATTACTGTCTAAATGAATCAAAATATTCCATTATTTCGATTCGTGCTGAGCCGCCAGAAGAGTTGTTGTGTGCTGTGCGTCCAGTGATACTACTCGTGTGCATTTGAATCGGACTTTACTAATAATTGCACTTTAGCTAGTAGCATGCAACCAGTCATGAATAGATGCATTTACCAGACATGATTGGGTATGTATGTAATTAGTCAAAGCTAGATTGCATAGAAAACGAATGGAAATGTTTTTAGCCAATTTGAATTTTGATACGATTTTCTTTACACGTGTGTCTAGCTCGGAAATAGTTTCGTTTCAACTGACGCAAGCATTTAGATATTGTTGAAGACGAAGTTTGTGAATTGAATTGATGAGGTCTTTCGTCAGAGTGCTTGAGAGCAGTTGTTATTAAAGTTGCTAAACATTATTTCTATGTATTCTTAGCTACAGGTGCAATTATCTAGACAGTGATGAGTTTGCGTATTTATGATTAAATCAGGCTTTGACGTTCGAATAAAACCCATTTAAAACTTAGGAATAATATATAAATTACTCGTATTTGAATGCTCAATAGCAATTTAAATACTGCAGTTTTGTTTATGATATATCTTGAAGCCATAATTTTATGATCATCATCATCGGCGCTACAATCGTCGTCCGGTTCTGGCCTCCTTCAGCAATTTTTTCCACTGATCCCCATCGCGAGCGGATGTCATATAATTAGACGCTCCTAAGCTCCGAGTGTCCTAGTTAACAGCACCCATCTAGCGTAAGCAAGGTCTCTCACGCTACCGGTTGCCGTAAAATCTGCCGCAAAAGATTTTCCGAGTAGGTTCCTCTTCGCCTGCCCACCAGATTTTAAAGAGCTTTATTTTGGTAATTATATCTGCTTCTAGTTAGGTAGCGTACAGGAATGCTTTGAATAGCATAGCATTTCCATATTGGTGGAGAATGAACATGATTGTAGTGCCTCCGGAATCGTCCATCTTTACATGTGGGACCAACAATTCTCCGCAGGACCTTCATCTCGAACGTGGCTAAGGGGTTAAAATACCTTTTGCTGAGCAGCCAAATCTCAGATGTCACATGCGGGCACCAGCAAGACCATAGTCTTGTACGCCAGAAGCTCTGATGTTCGGGTGAGATTTTGAGATTTGAAGAGCCTTGACAGACTGCAGTAACCTTTGTAGGACTTGATTTCTTCCTCCATATTGCTATCGACTGCTACTATTAACCCAAGTTAGCAGGTGGATTGCACTACTTCGAGTTCATAGTCCACTAACCTGATGGTTTGACCAACTCTAGGTGTTTCTGCAGCAGATAAAGCCACCATATACTTCTTTTTTTCTTCATTTATGTGCACCCACAGTTTTTGTTCCGCCCGCTCAATCAGGATGAAGGGTTCTCGTACAGATATTTTATATCTTCCAATGATGATAATGTCATCTGCATGATCCAGTATCTGGATGAACTGGGTGACAATAATCCTACTCGTTGACGTACCAGAATCTTAAATTGCATTCTCCAACGCCAGGTTGAAGAAACGGCAGCCCAGCCCCTCCCCATGTCGGCCGACTATTTTTACTGGGGCTAGTACATTAATCATAGTCAGCTTACACAATCGTGTCAGTTTGTTTGTGATGCCAATAAAGGCTCTTTGCAGCTCTATCCTGGCTGTGTTGTCGTAGGTGGCCTTAAAGTCTATAACTAGATGGTACAAGGAAACATTGAATTCTAGATATTTTGCATTGTCTGCGTGAGTGTAACCAATTGTTGATTTAGCTGGAATGAAGCCATATGGGAGTTGTTCCATGTTATAGCGCATGGGGCTATGTTATAGCGCATGGGGCAGAGGAGAGCATCTCATAGGGAATGCTCAACAATGTTATCCTGCGCGATAGCAAGGCAGTCAGCAAGGCAGGCAGCTTTTAGGCTTAACTCGAAGTGTTCTGCGTTGCACTGTGGGTGTTCTAACTGGCCACTGCCTCATTAGGTGGCAAGCGCGACGATTGGGCGTAAAGTTTAACGATTTCTCTCGGAGTTGTGACTCTGAGGACGAGGAGGAATCCGTCCTCCATCTCATGTGCAGGTGCCCGGTTTTGGCGAGGAGAAGGTTGACGGCACTTGGTGCACCCTTTTTCTCAAACCTGACGGAACTGTTCCTGGTCAATTTAAAGGGGATAGTACGGTTTGTCAAAGGAAGCAGATGGTTTCTTGATTTTAATGAGTAGGAGGGAGTCACTAATTTATTGTGGCATCACAACGGGCCTCTCTTGTGCCTATGTATGTCGATCGTCAGGCCTCTGTAGATCGGCGGCCATTTGAACCTAACCTAACCTGTATCCCATAGTCCATGCACATTGTTACATCTCATGCCTTATATATGTGCCACATTACACCTTTCCGCCAAACTGCTGGCATTTTTTCATGCTCCCATACGGGTAAAATTATTTCATCTTTGGTGTACTGTGTACCCTCCATATTGGTGGAGCTTAAAAGTATTCGTTGAGCTGATAGTTTAGCTTACTAAAATGCACTAACTATTGCACTAGAATCCTTTATCTTTACAGTACGTGCGGTGTGAAAAAAGTCATGTTGCAGACTATTTGGTAGAACTTCCGCACTTGGTGCAGACCTCGCTTTCTAGTTCTTTCTATTTCACAGGTCAGGCTCATTTCACAGACTGATTTATTCCGCCTCTGGCGGATTTGTCACAACTAGCATAAATAAAAATGTAATGATTTCCACCTGCAAGTGGTCACGCCAGTCAAGTATGCACTGTGTGCTGGTGTCTGATGAGAATCAGTGCATACTTTCAAAACCACTTTGTCAAAATAGAATTTTCAATGTAGATTAAAATTTTTAATGTAAATAAAAAGTTGTTCAATTTTAATCATCATCATCCTTTTCTGTTCTTCTGAGTGCTTTGTATTCCTCCTTGTGTGCTCGCCATCTATGAGATTGCTGCATTGCCCGGTATGCAACAATCTTACATTCAGTCGCTAGTTTGCATTCATCATCAAGCCAGTCGCTCTGATTTTTGCGACTTCTGCTTAAGATGGCGTCAGCAGAACTAATGACAGTATTCTTAAGGCGTTTCCATTTTTCAGCATTCTGGCCCCATAACTTACTCTCCCTCCACCGACCTCTTTGAGGGCGAATCCTAACGCAAGGCCCAATATGTTACCGGTATTCTCATTGTGTAAGGCAGCCGTATTGATTCGAACCCGGCTCGCGGATGCAATGCTTCTATTGCAAAACAGTTCGCGCTCCGAGAAATATACCAACTAGATACTCATACGAGTTTAAGTTAGCACCTTGGTACGTTGCGGTACGTTCGTGCTATTTTCAGGCTCGATAAAAGACAGCAAACTATAAACACATGGAATGGGAATTGTTTTTGCGGGATGATTAAAATTAAACAACTTTTTATTTACATTAAAAATTTTAATCTACATTGAAAATTCTATTTAGACAAAGTGGTTTCGAAAGTATGCACTGATTCTCATCAGACACCAGCACACAGTGCATACTTGACTGGCGGGATGTTAAAATTTGTCACAACTAGCATAAATAAAAATGTAATGATTTCCACCTGCAAGTGGTCACGCCAGTCAAGTATGCACTGTGTGCTGGTGTCTGATGAGAATCAGTGCATACTTTCAAAACCACTTTGTCAAAATAGAATTTTCAATGTAGATTAAAATTTTTAATGTAAATAAAAAGTTGTTCAATTTTAATCATCCAGCAAAAACAATTCCAATTTGATTCTGCTTTCGGAGGCTGATTCCGCAAAACGATCGAGTTTCCCGTTTCAATGTTCTCAGCTTTGATAAGCTTTAGAGATGATATACGTTGTCCATGCTGATTTATAGAAAAGAAGGGAACCGTGATCAAATTCAATTACCTTTACTATAAACACATGGTTTATCTGATTACGAGTGGCTCCATCAGGTGCTATTTAGGTGGATTGATGGAATTATTTACGCGGGAACCGGATATTCGCAACAACAAAGTTTTTCTATCCTGCTTGTTATATGGCTCGAAATTCATTGTAATTAGTGTTCTCATTCAAATTATGGGTGCTTGTGTAGCACCTTCCGACCTTTTTTGGTGGTAAGATCTGCAAGGATGATTTTTACATTATGCTTATGCGAACATTGATCATCCGCTCGACCTGCTCATAACATGCTTCTTTTACGTCAGCAACAGCCTGCTTCATCAATCCGTGAAAGTTTACGAGGGTCTTGTTTGTAGATTTGCTTCACACACAAAGGGTGCATAACCTATCATTAATAACATTAAATCCAATGATTGTAGATATCATTTTTTGGCTAAAGAGGACAACTGTAGGATCAGCTTTATTCTTTCTTTTAGAGAACACCATTGCCTGTCCATCCGATCTCTTGTATTGCTGTTATATCAGCTTTAAATACAGACAGGCCATCAACTTGCTACTGCCTAGCTTTAGCTCTGTAGAGAAATTTCATTTTCCACGAGAAAATACTCTAATCGTTTCCAAGAAAAAATACTCTAATAATACTCTAAGCCATTTTCGTTTAACAGTTCGGACACTAGTTGTTGGATTCATGATAAGCGCTTCAGAAATCTTTTTAGGAAAACGGGTATCGGTCATTCGCAGCACTTATTTGGAAGGGACTGGCCTGATAATATTCGCCAATCTTCTCTGAAAGAAAGATTGCCCGCAACCACTATGAGGAGTTTTAAATCAGACTAAAACAGCATAAATGCAGATTCCATCTTTAGATGCTATAAGCTTCGATACTGATCGGAAAAGTTCAGTTCATATAGATGATGCTTTATATCGGCTTGCTTTCTAAACAAAACTAAAAGAATAAAAAAGCCTAGCGCACCAGAACCGCTAGAAAACTGAATTTCGAAGAAATTGTATTTGAGTGACAAAAATATGTGGAAAGACGTTAAACACTTTTTTGTAGTATTCAGAGCAACAAAACCCAACTATAACATAGATGATGAAAATGCTCAGTGCTGGCAACACTTTTCTAACAAAGCAGCAATAAGTTTACCATAACAAGCTCATACTTAAATTAACTTATCCTTTGAATTTCGTTCTCATCGCAGGATTTCATCGAAAGTTTCAGCGGCTAAACATTGTTTAACGCTGCCATCCTCGAATCCCGCCAGTGCGATGGCTGTAAGTGTGAATATCTGTGATTGCCTATGAGGGTGGCAAATGGGCCCAAACTGGTGGCCTAATGCTGGCCGCGTTCCCGGCAGCCCTCTTCACTAACCTAACCTAAGGCTGCCATCCGAAAAATTTTCAAAACTCGGAAAATTTAAGGAATTGATTCCTTATTTTATTGCAAATGCTTTACATTTGAGTATGTAATTTGAACCATCTGTTGGTGCAATATTTACGAAAGTGTCCAATGCTGGTTACCCTGTGTTAGCAGTAAAGCAAAATACTCGTATATACCAAATCTGCTTCACGTTAAGTTAAACCCACCCTGTGAATTTCGTTTCGATTAAATCACTGCCCTGGAAGTTATACGGGTGAAAAGAATTTTAGGGCTACCACCCTCAACACTTTTCAGATTTTCAAAACGTTAATATTTGTTGTTAATTTTCATTGCAGGATCATTCCCATTTGCAAATGTAATGGCATAATCGCCTGGTAAAGAGATTCCAAAATATTACAAAAATTGTCATTGCTCGCAGTCCTTTCATGATTGTTTTACGAAATTCCTACGACATTTGGTTTACATTATGTTCCATTTACTAAACTTCGTTTTGATTTCATGACTGGACTGGAAGTTATAGGAAAAAACTTTATTTTGCTGAGCAAATTTGCAAGATTTAGGAGACAAAAATCACCATAGCTGGCAACGCTATTCTAATTTTTCTTCAAATGTTGTCTGGGGTAAGGTCCAAATATTGTGTGAATTTGGATGAAATCTGACAGCTGAATCGGAAGTTATAGGTCAAAAAGCAGTTTTTTTTCTCATTGATTTTTCAAGATGGTACCACTGCCACATTGTTGCTTGTATTTCAAAATCACTGCTATCAAACCTGACCCTAGTTGATACCAACATGTTCTGTGAATTTCATTATGATCGGATAAGCCGGTCATCAGTTCTCGTGAACAGAAGCTTCGAGTGCTGTAAATAGAGGTAATTTGGTGATGAGTTGCCGTTCGTGTGCAAGTCGGAATTTTGAAAACTTTAATTTGACATGATGGACAAAGGTTAAAATTTATCAATAATTTGAAGTTTTTGTCAAAAAGTAAAAATTTTTCAGGAGGGTTGATTTGAAGGATTTTTTTCAGGAGCCTGCCGTAGCTGCAGGGTTACCTGCACTGTCTTGAACATCCATATGTGTTAAGTCTTAATCAACATCAGTACGCTCTGCAATTTTCGCGATGATCTAATGCTTTCGTCAGAAGTTATGGCAAATCAAAATTTGAAAAAAAAATTCTTGCCTACTTTTAGGCACTCAGCACCCACACACGGCTCAAAATTTCCAATTCTTTATCATAGGCAAGCTTAAAACGTAATAAGTTTTCATTTCCAACACATTTTTCCAACAAAAATTTACACTGCTTGCAAATATAGGAGTACTTGAAAATTTACTAAAATTCCCGCCGCCATCAAAGGGTTCAAAGTATCTAAATTCTAGCAAATTATAGGCCTACTCATTATACATCTATATCCTCCGAAAATTTCTGCTCAATCGGCTCGGCCACTCCAGAGATTATCTCCCTTAATCATTTTGCTGATATATATATATATATATATTATACAAATTTTGTGTCGATTAGACCTGCCCCCTAAGATGATTATATGGACAATTCTAAGCAACTTTGCCGAAGGAACCATAGGTCTATCTCGATTTTCGAGTCTCCCACTTTTCAAAAAAAGATTTTTTCCCTATAACATCATTTTGATTCAAAATTCGTTTTTTTATTCATCGTTATATTATCTTTTTTATGTGTATATGGGGGGTTTTTGGGGTCGAGAAATTCATTTCTGATCTTTATTTTTACCTATAACTACCGCCAGAGGGCGTTTCATGCATATTTTAACTATTTTTCGTCTATTTTCCGAGAAAAATTACAAGTTTTTCGGTAAAATTGATCTTTATTTTATTTTTTTCAACAAAAATTCAACTTAAAAAATAAGAACATGTGTAAAAAATAAAAAAAAAAAATGAATTTAGTGGAAGAAAAGCGAAATAACTTATTTTTGAAAGTCTTTTTTGCTTTCAAGTCGGGGGTATTTTGCACGGCTTTCTGATGTAACTGCCATAACACTGTGTCGACTCTTTTCTAAAACACGTTTAGAAACGCTAGCCAGCAATTGAACATGTCTTTCCGTTGCTTGTATGTGTACCGGAATTCTTGGATCAGGCAATGGTGGATCATCGCATTCTAAATATTGTTCCAAATGATCATACGGAATGCTATACGTAAACGGTGGTTCGAATAAGACATCATCTCTATTTAAATCAATCATATTCGTATAATCTGTACAATTGAAGTTTATCAAAGGTTTTTGATAAACTCTAAGATGTGCCGGGTCGTACAGATTTCTTCGGTAGTGTAAAATTTTCTTGATTGCGATTTTTCGTGTCTCTTTTTTATCATCAAATAACATCGCTAACAAAATATTTTCGGAATGTGCGTAATATGAATTGTTTTTAATGACATTATTCACAACTCCGCGTAGATTTGTATCCAAATATTGTGTCCAACGAATGAATTTGTAAAATAATACACTACCGAAGACCACCGAATTATAGTACTTGATGTTGAAGTACATCGGCACATACACTTTCATTATGTATGTTGCCATAATTTTCAAATTCCTTGATAGATTTTCAGTTGACACATACAACCGCAACAATCTATTCGCCTTGGTGAGCCAACGTGAATGTGCTATTGGTCCTGGTTTATTGTGAGATAAATCCGCAGGAACAACACCATTCGAAATTGCATTGGCCATTTTGTATAAGTACTTTGAATCGGTGGATAATTCAAATGGATCTAAATCAGGTGGCATGTTCTCTAGCACGATTATCTCGAATTCATCTACAAGCTGAAAAAAAAGAAATGAGATGAATTAAATTTTACCATTTAATAATGGAAAAAATCGATGAGAAAAATGACAAATGATACATACCGGAAGATTTTCACAAGTTTCAATTTGTTTGCCCAACGTTCCAGTTGTTGTTCGTGGTCCAGTGGTCGATGATCTTTCCAAAGTGTCAAACAAATGACGAAATGGCAGCTCGTTAAAGTGCAGCATGCACACAAACCAATGCAGCGGTCTATTCAAATGCAATTCAAATCGACGCAAAATCCCATTTCTTACGCCAGTATTTGTTGGCTCACCATCACAGCATATGCCGATTAATGCATCGAGAGCAATTTCTTTTTCGACGAAGAATGCATTAAATGTCATCAATTTGTGTTCAGCATCTTCATTTTCGACTTTTGTGTAGCCTATCAATTGAGAATTTGGTTCCTTCAAAACAACTAGATGTGGTTCTTTCACCATCCTTGCATGCAACTTCTCATCGATTTTTTCCATTGTTAAAGCATCATTTTTTCGGCCGTCGAATGAAAATGCTATCAAATTGGATGCATCATACTGCTTACGAAGCAGTTCTTCTCTGCATTTGGCCTTTTCTCGACGCACTTTATTTTTATCCATGATGATAGGATTGCCATGTGCATCTTTTACGTCAATGTCTTGCATAAGAGATGTTGCGAGTGCTGCTGCTATTCTATCAGACACACCAAATCGATCACACATCGCAGCGAAGTTCGAAGCATCGTATCTGGGAGTATACGGTCCTCGTATCATTGGCGGAATATCTTGTGGATTTGAACTTGGCTGATCTATATCAGTACTTGGTTCATATGCTGAATGGCTCTGTTCAACGCTTGTTGGTATTATTGTTGACGTTGGTGCTGGCTCTTCAACTTCTAGCACGAATTCCGGTATCGTCAATCTTCTGTCATTATTTTGATCTCGCATGAACTCTTTCAAATGATCTGGAATCAATCCACATGAGCATAATTCTGCTTTCAAGTCACATTGACATTTGCCGATGTAAAATAATTCTTTTGTAGATTGCTCGAACGTTCTGAATGAGGCGATATTTGAATGTTTAGTTTCGATTTGATACTTGTCAATCAATGTACCCAATTTTCTAACAACACTTTGTTTGGTTAGAATTTCAACATTAAGTTGACTCCAAATTTCAATCAATTTGTCTGTTACGTGCGGTACGAATGTTTTATACGAAAACATTTTGTTTTGGAGTTTAGCACGTTCGGCCAAGAAAAAAAAACATCTTCAAATATCCTGTTTCGTTGGCAGATCGAGTCCACTCAAATCACAAGATGCACCAAAAACAGCAACATCGTGCGAAGGCAAATGCTTCAAATGACTCTTATTTTTTAATTTGAATTGAAATGATGTTCTTATTTTTTAATTTGAATTTTCATTGAAAAAAATTAAATAAAGATCAATTTTACCGAAAAACTTGTAATTTTTCTCGGAAAATAGACGAAAAATAGTTAAAATATGCATGAAACGCCCTCTGGCGGTAGTCATAGGTAAAAATAAAGATCAGAAATGAATTTCTCGACCCCAAAAACCCCCCATATACACATAAAAAAGATAATATAACGATGAATAAAAAAACGAATTTTGAATCAAAATGATGTTATAGGGAAAAAATCTTTTTTTGAAAAGTGGGAGACTCGAAAATCGAGATAGACCTATGGTTCCTTCGGCAAAGTTGCTTAGAATTGTCCATAGAATCATCCTAGGGGGCAGGTCTAATCGAATTTTTCGGCTCCATACAAATTGGCCCGCCCTAATATATATATATATATTTATATATATACATATATATATATATATATATATATATATATATATATATATATATCTATATATATAAAGAAATATGAATTTTCGGCGAAACGAGTTTAATACTGAATTTTTCAATTCAGTAATACAGCAAGTGCAATTGAATCGCAGTCATTCGATTATAGCTCATGAAGAAATGTATCCACTATGAGCTCCCGTTTTAATTCAGAAGGAAGTAGCTTGAGAATGTAATATGCTAACATATCACCCCACATATTAGGTAGAAAGAACTCCACAAGACGCTATTCTACAAATCATACTATAGTCAACACAAATGGTATAAAGCAATTATTGTTTTCTCATTGCGTTTAACGAGCTTCTTGGCACCTTCTACTGACCTTCTACTCTGGAGTAAAAACTTATATACATACATAAACTCTCGTTTTCTCCACTGTTATGACATTATCGAGCTTTTAAATATTCACTTACGACCGTCTTATTGTGAATTAATCATATCCTACCTATTTGATTTTAATTGCTCTCCTATCTGCAATGCCATAACATTTATTGATTACATCGTATTGTATTATGTGTTCAATATTACCGAACAGAAGTCCTTCGGAGCTTTTGGTGTTGGAGTATATTAGATATCGTATTTCGGTCGTATTCTCAGTAATGTCCTTTGAAATTGACGATTCAGGCAAATATCGATTAGTTTCTATGATTTTCATTTGAAATCGATATTCTACCAATTTCTTCGCATATCTCAACAACGCAGTGATTATGAGCAGAGTATTTTCTTTGTTGTAATATTATAGAATCGATTAATAATGCGTTTTATGTAGAAACATTTAAAAAATATGCTTACTGTTCAATACTGCCCTACTAAGCATAAACGTTCTATCTGCCTTTTTCTCATTTTTGAGTTAATACCGGATTCAAAAACTACATACTCTATTACACCATTCTACAAAACTTGAAAAACCTATCTTCTGTGGAAGTATATTAAAATAAATATTGAAAAATATTGAAAAATGCACTCTCCATATATCTCCAGTACAAACCAAAACACAAATCATTGAACATGTCGAAAGTACTAAAATGTAGATAGAACGTTTAGTGGGGCAGAATAGTGAACATACAGTTTTGACTTCAATGTAGAAAATTAAAAGAAAAGTCAAAAAACCAAAATGAAAAAGACAACAAATCGAAATAGTGCAGCTGCTTATAATAATCAGTCTTCGCTATGCATACGAAAATTAGATGATCATGCTTTCCATAAAAATTCTGTAGGGAAAATCTTTTGTAACAATCAATTTGAAATTTCAAATCAAATCAGTTGCATTCGAATCTTAGACCGTGTGAAGTATAACTCAAATATTTTACAGACTGATAGAGTCTCATCAATATTGACAGTGTTATCATTTGAAATATTATTGTGACTTTATTCATGTAATGATGTATTTATTTATGTAAATTAGACCAATTTTACAAATTAAATGTATTTACGAAATTTAAAAAAAGAAACGAAAATAGCGAATATATAAATGCAAAAATTTGTTATTAATTGAAAATAAATTTAATTTAAACCTATATTTTTTTCGAAAGATGAAAAAAAATTTGTATCAAAGATCCAAATCGAGTAAAAAGATCCCTTAGAGTAAAAAAAAACATTGAAAATAGGACGTTGTCTAGAGAGTCATTCTAGATTGCGCAAAAAGTGAGATAAATGATACTGTAGGCCAAAAACCGCTGACAACGTTGGTCGAGGCACAATTACGGACACTTAAGGCAGGCAGATTAAGCACGGGAAGGCGAAATACTAGGCAACGAGTAAACTCGCGCTGAGCCGAAAACGACACTTGGAAGCAGTGCTGAAGTGACATTAATTAGGTAAAAATATGAGCACACGAGAACGTATTCAAGGAGTAACGTGAGCAGCGAAATTCGAAACCAGCTATATTTGATGCCTTAGAGGTAATGTAAGACACATAGAAGTCAAATTTTAATTTGGCGTCAAGGACAACACCACGCCTGAAGACAATAGTATGGGTTTTATATAAAAAAGCATTCCTAGACGTTTCTATGCATAAAAATTGGAAGACTTTCTTATACCACATGAATATAAAACTGCTAAATCTGACTGCAATAAGATACAGTCATTGATAGGCGAGATTTCGCCAAAGAACTTAAGATCATCAGCATAAAACAAGAACTTAGATAAAAAAACAAGATATATTATTGATAAAAAGAATAATTAATAAAGGACTAAGAATGGAGCCTTGTGGATTACTAGAAGAGAAATTAAAAGTAAGGGAGGAACTTCCATTTAACACAGCTTTGCAGGCACAATTGAGGATATCGGATGAAACCAAAAAAAAAAAGAGATTCCAATGTGCTGAGCCAAATAAGTTCATCAAGCAGGATAAAATGCTTCACCTTGTTTAAACCTTTAAAGAAGTCGGTATATGGTATATTACGTCAGCTTGTCGCTCTTTGTCAAGAAACAAAGAGATAGAGCTAACAAGTTCGATTGAATTTGTAGAAGTGGAGTGGGCCTTCCAAAATATTGATGTACGAGTACATTTGAAATCCGATTTTGCACAGCACAACAGACGTGATTGTGAACATGTTTTTCCAACAGTTTAGGAAAGCAGAAAAGAAGAATGTCACCCAGTTTTAGTATTTATTTATTTATTAATTTTTTATTTTGTTTATTTATTTATTTAGATACTATATACATTTTTTTTATGTGTAAAAGAAAAATACCGGGCGAAATGCTTTGGTTAAAAAGTGTGGACGCGGAGACACATAACGAGGATGAAAGAGATTTTTCAAATACGTGCGTTATCTCATCGGAACTAATGCTAGACACCAAATGAGGACTAGGGACATCAAAGTTTTCGCTTTGATGGGGCTCAACGAGAGGAGGTTAATTCATTTTCTCTCCAAAACGGTTTTTTACGACCGCCTTCTTCTCACTATCAGCCAAAATTCTTCGTCCCCGTTACCCCTTTTTTAAATTAAAAAAAAGGAAAAGTCACTAAGAGCCATTTGCGGACTGTAGAGTGAGTGGTCAATTCCTGTGAATCCCATTGCTTTCAAGGCATCCCTCGAAATTCGAGCGGTGTGAACGCGCACGTTGACTTGCTGAAACAGCACTACACGTGCCAATTTGTCACGTCTCTTCTGTACGACTGTCTAATGTGCCTTACCCAGTAAATAAGCGTAATACTGGCCTTTAATTGTAGTTTCTTTAGGCAAGTAATCAATCAATTCATGAAATTCCCTCGCTATGCCAGAAAATGGTAGCCATAATCTTCGACGCCGAATTTTCCTTGAATTTCGTTGATGACGTTTCTGCCTTTTCATACAGACGAGTCCAGATTTTATCAATGGTCACAATGCTGTTACAAATTTAATCCAAATCACCCTGACAGAACTCTAAAAAATCTTTACAACTCTCCAATTGTCGCTGCCTGTCGAGCGTTGTGAGCATTTGCGGAACCCAGCGCGCGCAAATATTTTAAATGTGTAAATATTCATGTAAAATCTCTCCAACTCGTTTTTTGCTAATGTTTAGTTCTTCTGCTATCTACCACAATTTAATTCTTCGATCAGCCAGTACTAATTTTTCGACTTTTTGGATATTTCTTCCTTGTTGAAATTTTTTACCATCGTAATGAAGGTGCAGAAAAGAAGAATGAAAAACCGTTGGCATCTCTTCAAACATTTATTTCGGCTTATTTCCTTTTTTACATCGGAATATCAGGCAGACACATGGCATGACATGTGGCATTTTCTCCATGCAGCTATAGACATCTTCTCGGGAACTATAAGTTTCCCATTCTCAAACATGAGTAAACAAACTAAATCAATCGAATAAATTATGAGAAAAAAATGAACAGAGTATCAAGGCAAAAAAAAGAATTAGCTTGCGAAAATACATATGAAGTAACTGATTGACTAGAATTTTGTTTCCGCTTTGCCTGCAAAAAAAACTAGAACGATTTTTGCTTAATTATTTCTCTTTCTCTTAATTTGTTTCTTTTCTACAGATTGGGTGACACTGTTGAATGATGCTGCAGAGTACTGACGTAAATATTATATTTCAAAATGTGTCAATATTTTGACATCTCATTAAATGTCAATAACAAATTTTACCTTGGAAATGCAAGCGGTGGTGGTGCAGTGGAAGTAATCCAGACCGTGGCGGTACTCGAAAAGGGTCCAGGTAAGTATGAGCAAGAGTTTTTTATCTGCTTTTGCTAAAATGTTGTCAGCCTTCCTGGTCCATGTTACTCATTTGAGTATGTTCTGAAAAAATTCAAATAATATTGAATCAGCTGCTACATAAACAATCTTCATGACCATTCACATCATTGGTTTATCAAATTCTGTTTTGGCTTGCGTGGCTAAGCCACTTCTGCTTTGAGTATATGATGTATGTATTAACAAATGTTGGAAGCATTTTCATTTTACAAGATATTGCAAATGTAACATCAAACTGACACCAAAGTTGAAGGCATCACAAGCAACATGCAGTGAATATAAATTCTGATTGCAGCACAGGATCTAGCAACGAACTTGCATTACATGTATATGTATTCAGAAAGGTTCTCAAATCAGTAAATACTATTATCTACAACATTGAGATATGGTTGTACAATACGATTGATATGTTTACAACTTCAGAGATAGATAAATAGGAAATCACGCCGTTTGAGTTTAGTGATAACAAGACACAAAATACAATCTTTGCTCCAGTAACTGATAAATGACTCATTTGCCGGCAAACATTAAAATTTAATTTATTATATCTGTCGTATATGCACTCACTTCCGCAGCCGCCAAGCCATACTTGTCATAATAAAACTTCACATCGAAGAGTATGATCAACTGCCGGACTAAGGCGATATTATGAGTAAGCACTAATGTATTTATGCTACAAGAAGAACTATCATTTACCGGTATTTATATTAATAGATACGGATTTATTTCATTTAATTCAAAATGAATAATAAAATAGGTTAGATTCTTTTACTTTCATTAGATTTTGTAATCATTCTAATTCTGCTTACTTATTTATGCAATTTTGCATGTATGGAATGTTTCGACAATCAAGTGTATTTGAAAAATATTAAATTATTTAATATTTTAATTGGGAAAAGTAATCCTCACAATTGAAAAACAAAAGGTATAATCAAGATTAAATAACTAAGAGGCTAAGGGTAGTCAGCGATATGAAAATAAAATCATTTGATACAAGTTTCTTTTAACAGTAGGTTGGTTAGCTTATTTTAGAAAACAAATAATACAAAGTTATTATATTATGTTTTTAACTTTATTTGAAAAATAAGTTAAAAGCAAAATTTGTATTGTAGGTCTAGATATCGCTATATTTGTTGGAGCCTGTACCACAAGTCGTGTTTTTTTGGTGACCATCCTAACATTTTACTAGTTCATTTAAGAGCAATCAAACAAAAATATAATTAGTTTAACAGTTAATCTAGTACCTGAGCGAAACTTTTTATGTTTTTTATGCTCTTATTGATCTGTATAAATTTCAATCAAATCCGTTGAGTGTTCTTTGAATTACAGTGGTCAAATATAGTTTCGAGAAAAACTCATTTAAAACTTAACACTCGATTTAGGTATGTATACAAACATTAATTATTTAATTACTATTAAATAATAATAATTCTTCTGGTGATGTGGAGGCTTTGACGATATCCATTTGCTGTTTACGCCACATTCTGCCTTCACAAGTGCTCTCATTAGCGCGTCTGTCTGCCACCTCCAGACGCTCAGAATTAGTTTCTCAGCGAATTGATCAGTATTGAATCCACAATTTATTTCAAGTGCATTCATATTGATTAATATAAGGTCGGACGGTAGCTTTTTAAAAAAGTGATGGAGAGAACATTGAAATATATTACCTAAAACTATTTCTCAAGGCGATGATGGGCTAATAGGATGTGCTTATATGACTAATTGCCCCAAATTCTAATCTTTCAAATTTTCATTTGTTTTACGATATATTTCTAATAACTAAATTTTGTTGCTAAGTTGAAATCATAGTCTGCTAAGATGCGAGTGCTAGGTGAAATGGAGACAACATATTATCAGTTTTGTGGGATAGAGAGAAAATGTCAGGAGTTTTATTCGATAACGGTTTGAGAAAAATAAACACTAAGGAACTTCAGCATAAATTGGCGACTAATTAATAGGCCTATGAACTAATACTAAGATCGAATACGGTCATTAAGATCTAGGTCTTGAATAAAGGGATCTAATCATGGGGTTGGGATGTTCAATTGCGTGGAGGATAGCTTTCTTGCTTGACTCAAGCAAATACGACCTATTCGTAATTTTCACTTTCCGCTAAAGGTCACCATTTTCGTAATAGTAATCAGTGGATTAGAAGTGAAGGGAGTAGGAATTTTCAATTCTGCGGGGCTTAAATTTTGTCAATTTTCCGAGTTGACTTGAACATGTCGAATGCTGAATAGGGGCACCGTGAATGTAGTTTGGACGAATCAGCTATTGCTTTTGTGAAGATAATGGAGTTCAGCTTAACGGTACAGCCTATGAGATGGTATGCAAGGGCTAATTTGTTGAAGCTTGACTAAATCTGATAGCTGGGGTTCCAGCGAGACTCGAGCTTTATACTTAGATATTAAACGATCTTTGAAGAGGTGATCGTTTGATTATTAATAATAGCTTTGACTTTTTTGAAAGGCTTTCCTCTCTTTGTCAAGTTCTTTTAGCAACCTTTGAACAAAATGATCTCACTTTTGCGGGCATTGATATGCAAATCCCAATTCGAGAAGTAGGTTATGAGAGTGTTTTCATAACTTTGTAGGACCGCTTAGCAGAAAGTGTCGGTTGAGCTGCAAATTCCAATATAGAATATCGTCTGCATAAAGATTAACACTTACACCTGTGCAAGAGTTGCTTGAGATTTTAGGGATTTTAGTGGTGAAAATATTAAAGAAAATTTGTCCGCGGATGGAGCTCCGTAGTACACCTGATTCAAATTCTTCCAAAAAAAACACTATTAAATGTGAAAAATGATTTACTTTATTATTTCATACAGGATACCCTCAATCCAAACGGAGTTGTCGATCAGTGAGGGAAGCCCCTAAACCCTTTTATTCTAGATGCTATCTTCCACTGCTCTTTGCAGAATCATTAGGATATCCACTGAGAAGTGTATGGTTTTAAAGTCGAATTGCTGTGCAGAAGTAATTTTAGCTGTGTTTGAATTAATTATTATTATTATTTGATTATTTTTATTCCAGAATTCATACATAGGTTGCTTAACAAGTAAAACATTTAAAGATTAGACAAAATCTTTGCTCTAAGGTGTAAAATTTAGCTTATGCAGTTTACTGTTTACAGGGTTTGGTTAATTAAAGCTAGAAGGAAAATCTGGCAAAAACCTTGATTATATATTTTTGTATATATATAACAAAGGCTACTTACGGCTACTTATAACTAATTGAACATAATACTAGGGAGTACTTACAGTCGAAGGGGGGTGTAACTCTAGGGAAACAGCCTGTTAATTAATGGGTTTTGAATATTTCGGGAGGTGGTTTTAAAGCTGGAAGACTGTAAATTTGCTAGGGAATCAATGCTGCATACATAGGCTTCTTGGTGGATTCTCCTTGTAGAGTAATAAAATGGTTTATTTCTTATTAATTTTAGGGCTTTATTTTGCGTGACTTGCAGCTTATTTTTGTGAGTTTTGGCACATTGTGTCCAAGTAGGAGCTCCATATAGTATTATTGGCTGAAGAACCACTTTATAAATCAGCGTCTTATTTTCTGTGGACATTTTTGACTTGCGATCTATCAGTGGATACAGAGCGCAAATGGCTTTAGATAATTTAGTGCACGTCTCTTCGATATGGTCTCTAAAGGTAAGTTTCTTGTCGAAGACGATTCCTAAGTATCGAACATTGTCCGCCCAAGGGATTTCTTTGCCGAGGAAATCTATGTTTCGGCTAGGTAAATAGAGTCTCTTCCTTTTACGAGAGAAGAATATAGCCGTTGTTTTTGACAGATTAATTTTAATTTTCCATCTATAATAGTACTGGTAAAGTTTTGCCAGTTGTTCTTCCAAAGTATCGATGATTAAGCTAGCCTCGGTTGCACTTTTGTAAATGCACATGTCATCAGCGAATGTTGCCATATTACAATTGGGGTTTTGAGGTACATCTGCGGTGAATATATTGAACAAAGTAGGACTTTAGGCAGGAGCCCTGGGGGACTCCAGCAGGTATGGAGAGGGCACGGGAGTATTTTTCTCCTATTTTAACTATAAAAGTACGAGATGAAAGAAACGATGATATTATTTTCACCAGATAAATTGGAAAGTTTAAGAGCTTGTATATGAGGCCTTGATGGCCTCATATACAAGCTCATCGAAGGCTTTTTCGATGTCCAGGGTTATAAGTCCCGTAGATTCTTTGCGATTGATCGAGTCCCTGACATTCTTATAGACCCGGAAAACCTGGTGGTTTGTAGAGTGTTTTCGACGGAATCCAAATTGGCAGTCAGGTATAATGCACGAGCTATCTAACTTCTTATTGATCCGCCGCAGAACTACTCTCTCAAATACCTTGCTTAGAGCGGAGAGAAGGCTAATAGGACGGTAACTATCTGGTAGCTGAGGGTTCTTACCAGGTTTTAGTATTGGCACAACTAGATGGTTGGGAAGTAGCTAAGATTAAGACACGCGTTGAAAATGAAATTTAGAAAAACCAACGTTTTCCGGCCAAATTTTTTAATAACAATATATGAAATTTTGTCGTTTCCTGGCGTCTTTTTATTTTTGAGCTTAGCAACTATGTTAACGATTTCTCTTGGAGTGCAAAGATCATTCGGCGTGAAATTTGAGGGGAGATTTGTTAGGTCCTTGATGCGATTTTCGACAATACTGTTGTTTGTGTGCGTTCCAAGATGCTGCGACGTGGAGTGGAATGTTTGGAACTTCCTAGTTATTATATTGGCCTTATCTTGGTCATCGAAATATAGTTGGTGGCTAGAGTCTGAGATTGGAGATAGTCGAGTTTTTCGCTTCATCATTTTGGTTAATGCCCAAACCTTGTTGCTTTTGTTGCTAAGTTGCATTAGCTTAGAGTTCCAGCTTTCATTGCGCAGCACAAGAATGCGGTAGCGGACTAGATTTGTGAGTCTATTAACCAACGTTTTGAGTTCGGGATTCCTCGATCTTTGCCAGAGACGTCTGAAGCGGTTTCTAATAGCTATTAGTCCTAATGTTTCATCATCGATACTTCGGGAGTGTATTGAAAACCTGGTTACATTCATAGTGCTATTAATAACGGCAGCATGGACACTACCATAGAATGAGTCAAGTAATCTGTCTATCTGTTCATTACATTGGATTAGTGAAAGGTCACGAAAATCGAGGGTGATTAAACTATCTAAAACTCTTCTGAACCTAACCCAGTTGGTTTTCTTTTGATGATATCCGCACACACTGGTTGTATGTGGATTGCTAATCTGTTCAATGCTAAAAGCTACTGGGAGATGTGGCGACGAGAGGTTATTCAAAGTGATAGGCTGAGAAATATTAACTAATCCGTTGCTGACAACAAGATCAAGTGTTGATGGATTCCCACTAGGCGAGAAGTAGGTGGGCTCAGTAGGAACATGTAAGAATAAGTTCCTGGAGCAAATTAATTCAAATAAGATTTTTCCGGTTCTGTTCGCTCTCAAGCAGTTCCACTGCCTATGTTTGGCATTTAAGTCTCCACATAAAATAAATTTATCAAAAGAATTGATTTGAAGCTTTAAATCAGTCTCAAAGTTAGTGAGTTTAGTTCTGTCCAACCTTGTACCTGGGAAATATGCTGCAATTAAGTGTATATTACTATCATCCAGCCTCACTATAATAGTTTCTAAGATTTTTTTTGGGAGAGACGGTAACACATAATGCTTTATGCCCTTCCTGACACATATAGCTACACCGCCGCCGACTGTAAGTTCTCTATCAGAACGATGCACATAGAACTTCGGATGGGAAAAATTAAGATTACCTCTCAGCCAAGTCTCTGTAAGCACAAGCAAATCTAATTCGCTGTCGATGGCGAGGTTGAACAGCTCTGCCGAGTTGTTTTTGACGCTTTGCGCGTTCCATAATAAGGCTTTCAAGTTATGATTAGTTGTCATGCAGAAACTTGACTGCTAAGTTTACAATTACGTTAAACTGGTCGGTTTTATTCTTACATCTAGATAAGTCATCGATCAGCTCAAGAGATAGCTGAAGAATTTGATCGGCCGTCAATAGTCCTGGTCTGTTCGCGTCGGCGCGAGTTTGTGGAAGTATGTTCGATTTGAAAATTGAACTGTACGATAGTTTCGCGGTGGACTCTGGGTGTATCTTGTCGTTCCTCGAGAGCAGGGGAAAGTGATTGCGTGGTTCGTGTAGTTTTAGTGTTTGATCCGGATGTTAATTCACGAGCGATTAGTGTTTCGGTTAGAGAGTTTCTCGCGATTTGCGATGTATTCTGCACGTTTGGGGCAATGATCATCCGAAGCTATGTGCGCTTGTTGGCAGTTAGAGCACTTGATGTTGTTTGTATCTTTAGCAGGACATTCTGTATAGTCATGCGATGGACTACAAATTAAACATTTCGGCGGTAAGTGGCAGAAAGATGATCCGTGGCCCCAAAGCTGGCAGTTACGGCATTGTGTTGGAGTGTTACTACTGCGAGTATAATAGCTCCATTGAACTATGGTGTGTTCGATCGTCTTGATTTTTCGCAGTTCGGGTAGTTTCACTGTACATTTTGCAAAAAATAGAATGTAGTACGTTTGCCCAACATACGTTGACTTTGACGGGTTAAATTTTTTTATGTCCATGACGTTTAAGTTGTGCTCTGACTTTAGCGTTTTGCTCAGTTCCTCACAAGTCATGTCGTGTAAACCCGATAAAAGAATTTTTAGAGGGCGCATATCCGCTCGCCGGAAGGTATAAAAGTTTACTTTTTTCTGAATGAGATGTTTGTTAAGTTTGTCTCATTCAGTGATATCCGAAAGAATCACTTTCCTGCCCATTGTGGTGAATTTCACATCGAAGTTTTCAATTGAAAGCTCTCTCATGATCGCTTCAATTGAGAGCTTTTGCAAGTTGGGGAACATTATTGGAGGAGGTTTTACCTTCTTCGGTGTAGTAGTGTTGCTCTTCGGTGTCTCCGAAGCATCGTCTTCTCCAGTTATGTCAGCTAAAAGCTGGAACTGGTTGCTGCTACTTGCGGTCATTTTGGAATTGTGGCCGCGTAAGATTTTCAACTTGTTCCTTAGGTATTCGGGGGACGTGTCCTCCCTTGACCTTTTCCTCGAGTCACTAGGCACTTTAACACTAAAAACCGAAGTAAACAAAGCGAAAATTTATATCGGAAGCACTACACAAAAATAGAATGGGGGAAAAAAAATTGCGGTTTTCAACACGTCTGTTCTCTTCAAGAGCTGAACAGCGACTGTTGAATTAATTAAATTTGAAAGCAAAAATTTGATGAGCTTTGAGAACAGATTAAGATACTGATGTTTTGAGGATTGAGAATATTTTCGCCCCTCTCGGGAAGTAGAGAAATATTGAATGTTCAGATAAGAGTTAAAAAGAACACAAAAGTATTCAAAGAAGCAAGAAGGAAGTGTTTTGGGAAAAAGAAATTAGACTTTTCCGATTTTCGTGGAAACACTTTACCATCCATGAATAAGGAAAGGATATGATTGAGCATATCAAAAGTTTCGTCAATTTCCTGCGAGCACTCTAAAGATGGATATTTTGGATTTAAGGTTCAATATCAGCTGCGAATCGGTGCCATTAATCTTATCGTAAAAGATGAATAGGTCTGACCCAGCTGTTAAGAAGTCGAGGCCATGTTTCCTCTGGATGCAAACTTGGATCAGCTGATGGTCGGATCTAGTGCCGTTAACTTGGTTTTTTTCGAAAGTGACATAATTTTAATAATGCATGCGTGCCTTCTTTAAATGAAGTTCATGTAGTCCAGTAGATAGAACACTGAGTTCTAGTGTGTGGGGTCCTTTGCTCGAATCCAGTTTCAGACGATGGTCCATGCACCTAACTTTGGGTTCACTCCACACTGGTATCTACTAAAAACGAATCACTCCACACTGGTATCTACATTGGTTGTAAATTTGTGAATGAAGCTCTCTCCCAGCTTCAACTCCTAGACCCAAGCAAGGTTGTCGTGGGATTGCTTTATTTCACCTTCTTTAAATACACAAGAAATACGTGACAATTGATTTCAAAAGATGCAATATGCCAGCTGAAGCCAGCTATTTACAGCTGCCGTCGAGTGTTAGCCCTTAAGTATTTATAGGATATCTCGAGAAATATCCGTTGGGTTAACTTGAAATTTTCTGATAAAATATATAAACACCATACACCATATTATAAGAAAATTAATTTTTTAAAAAAACCTATATTTTGAAAATACTAACCACCTCTAACCTCTTAAGACACTTGTCCCTCTTGCTTAATCAGTATATATTGATGTGATATGTTGGATTTCAAAATGCTCTTGAACTTGAACATAAATCGTCAAGTAGAGGTCCTTTCACCTTCTAGGTCGTATTTTGCACGATTCGATTACAATGAAACATTTTGTTTCAGATCAACTTTTTATTATTTGTTTTACTGTTTGCAACGACTCTCAGTTTGAAAGAAAATCTCCACTGCTTTACATTTTTCTGCATTTGCATCAATGTTTTCCATTCTGCTATCAAATATTGCGTTAGAATTTTCTTTATATGTGTATGACTATTATCATTTAAGTAACTAAATTTTGTTACACTAAATAAATGCATCAAGGCTCAAGGATTAAGAACAAAAGCTCCAAAGTTTTCAAATAATTAATATAAAAGTGCCTTGCGTAATATGATAAATCAATATTTCTCCTATTGCCCAAACCTGCTTAAAATAAGTAACATGTTTGCACTATAGAATTACTCAAAGATTATTTGTTTGTTTGTTTGAATAATATGAATTCCAATATATGTGACCGTCCGTATGAAAAGGGACCTTATCTTACCAGACCACTTTTTCAGTACAGCCAAAAATAGATGTTTAGGTAAATTTTATCGATTTTTAGATTTTGGTTGGTACTATTGGTCAGATATGTTCTGCACCCTTTACATCATGATTATTCACTCGGAAATGTCCTAAAATGGGATTTTTCCCAATATCTCCAGTGTGACAAGCTAAAGTCCGTTTTGTAAAGCAACACATTTTTATATTTTTATTATTATATATTACATTTTATTTTATATATTATATTATTATATCTTTAGCTATAATTCACAGAAGGACTAACAGTAATATTGATATATATATATATATATATATATATATATATATATATATATATATATATATATATATATATATATATATATATATATATATATATATGGAAAATGCAACTAACTCAGTTTTGACCCTGGTAAGATAAGGTCCCTTTTCATATGGACGGCCACATATTATGCTGCTGCTGGTTCAGATAGTTACAGTTAATTGCTTATATTAAACTCCATATGGGGCATTCCACGTGAAGCGGACAGGTAAAAAATTTTGAGGTTTCCGATTTTAGTAATATTTGATTATGTTATACCTATATATGTTCTCGATCCAAATGCAAAATATTTTTACCGTAATAAGTCTGGTTAACGAGCTAGAGAGCTTTAAAAATTTGACTAATCGGCAGGTATACGCTATTTCGAATCAAATTATCCAGTTTAAAAAAGTAGCAATAAAATAAATAAAGCACTCGAGTTGATGCGTTATATAATAGGCTTAATAAATGCATTTTTGGGTATTTTAAAAAAAAAAATTTGGGGGCCAAAAATATATTTAAATTTTTGAAACTTGAATTTCACAAAGTTCGACCATTTAATTTTTTTTTAATTTTTTTTCTTAAAAAGCTAATAGTGTGTAGATAATCCTCGCCAAGTTTCATAATGGGCGTAGAAGTCGTTTAGGAGCTAGACCAGTTTCAGATTCGAAGCGTAACGGCCGGCGCAGAGTTCGCACCTACCGCCCCCTAACGCCAGATTACAGAAACTTTCAATCATACAAAATGCCTTAAGTCCGAATATTAGATCATATTTTGCAAAGCTTTAATGATGTAAATTGTATTTTGATATAATATTCAATTCAATTGTACACACCAATTAAATAATTATATACATTATGTTTTATATAAATTTATGAAGATTGATTTAAAATGGCGCTGTTCGGAAAAATTTCTTTGTAGTGCGATTTTATTAAATATTTAATTTTAATTAAAATACGTCGATTGTCTAAAAGAGACAAACCCATGACGCTGTGTATTCAAACTTTTGCGATAGTTTAGTCAGTGGCTTAGCAACTACTTAATTAGACAAACGCGTTACAAGTGTTTTTTTATAGTTTTGTGAGATAATTTCGCTACAAAACAATTTATATATATATTTACAGTTTTGTTTGTATATTTTAAGTTTTTTTGTTGAGAAATTATCTCACAAAACTATAAAAAAAACACTTGTGGAACGTTATTTAATTGTTATTTGTTATTTAGTTGGAATGTACAATTGAATTGAATATTATATCAAAACATAACTTACATCATTAAAGCTTCACAAAATATGATCTAATATTCGGACTAAAGGCATTTTATATGATTGATAGTTTCCATAATCTGGCGTTAGGGGGTTGGTAGGCGCGAACCGGGCGCCGGCCGTTCTGCTTCGAAACTGTAATTGGTTTGGCTTCTAAACGACTTCTGCGCCCATTGTGAAACTTGGCAAGGATTATCTACACACTATTAGCTATTTTTAGAAAATAAATTTAAAAAAAAGTAAATGGTCGAACTTTGTGAAATTCAAGTTTCAAAAATTTAAATATATATTTTGCCTCCAAAAAAATTTTTTTTTAAATACCTAAAAATGCATTTAATAAGCCCATTATATAACGCATCAACTCGAGTGCTTTATTTATTTTATTGCTACTTTTTTAAACTGGATAATTTGATTCGAAATAGCGTATACCTGCTGATTAGTCAAATTTTTAAAGCTCTCTAGCTCGTTAACCAGACTTATTACGGTAAAAATATTTTGCATCTGGATCGAGAACATATATAGGTATAACATAATCAAATATTACTAAAATCGGAAACCTCAAAATTTTTTACCTGTCCACTTCACGTGGAATGCCCCATATAAAACTTGTGCTCTCGCAATAGAAAACTAAAACTTCACCAAATGGATGGAACCCACATTGAGTATGATTCCATGTTTTATTTGCAAATAACATTCAAAAGCAACAGCCTAGTGACAACAAGGTACTAACTCAAATTTGGCATTGCCTTTGCATAAGTTAACTCTACAACTTACACATTTTCCAGTTTGTGTTTGTTTTTTTTCGATGAGTGGTAATTGAATTCTCATATGTATGCAGAAGCATGCATAAATAAATGCAACACCTCTTCATAAGTCTCGCACATAGAAATTTTAAAGCCATCAGTTTCGTATCGTAAAAAGCCACATCAAGATCGACACCAAGGTAAATATTATTCGAGTAATTCATGCCGTGACAACTATTTACTATATTTTCGTGGTCATTTTCGCAATGTTTGTCAAAACTTTTCTACGAAATCTTTTTGTTTGCTTTAATTATTGCTGTGCATAGATACATGCATATCTACAGATGCGCATCGACGTATGCACATTATTCATATATGTACATATGTAGCTCTCATACAATGATATGAAAGATTTGCAGATACAAAGTACAAAACTTGTGTCTCGTTGCAGGTAGATATGTAGGTACATACGTATGCAAGTAGATATTCCGAATATGTTGATATGTTCGATATTTACTTGAAAATCCCCCAACTTAACGGAGCATTTCCAATTCGGCGAGTGAAATGCAAATTTACACAGGTGTCACACAAATCATTTATTTCATGCATCTATCGAACTAAAATTTAATGATTAGCGTATGCTTTGAGTTACCTTGTGCGCTTTCGCGCAAGACAAAATCCCTAAATTAACATGTCCCATAAAGTACCATGTAGTGTGCGTCATTAGTGCCAAAGTTTCGTTTCAGTCCGATAATTCACGCCTGTAATGAAGACGTGAAAGCCGAAAAAGCAAGAAATAAAATTAAAAGTAGAAAGACAGCGAGCGAACTTGATGTTGCATAACGCTGTAAGTTGCAATTTCATTTAAACGCAAAATGCACATGAATGCAAGGAGATGCATATCGACAGACATGTATGTAGGTAGGTAGCGGTTCGAATCTTTTCGGTTGAGTGAAATTCAATGAATTTCTGGTTGTTGGGCTTTCGATTGAAATGAACATCATATCGCAGATAAGTTAAGTTGACAGATGAGCATATGGCAATGCTGGCGTGTTAAATAAAATTTCTTAAATCACTCCTTGCGTTTTAATTTTATTAAAATGTCAAATACATCAAAATATATTCACTTTGAGGGTAATTAGGTTGATCAATTAATTAAATTATTAGTATTCATACAAATTTGGATGAATCATGATTAGCTTAGTGGAAAAGTAAATTCTGGAATTTACAAACTGAAAAGTTCAATTATGAATTGTAATTACACAATGAACGATCTAGCAATGCACTTGTCCATCTTGATATATATTCTATTTGATACAGCAATCAAACATCTAGGAAAATGGACATAATTACTTTGTCCTGCTCTTGCTCTCTTAGCAATGTGAATAGAGCTACAGTGGCTCACAGCTTATTCCGACCAGCATGTAGAAAAAACTTGAACTGCCAATAAAACCTCAACTAAACAAGATATTAAAATAATTTAAACGCAGATTGTTAGTGCAATGTTCGTAATTATCATTTTTATCATTTTTATTGATACATATTTTTATTATTTCTTAACAAGCGAAAATGAAAAAAGTAACTTAAAACAATGCCACAGCTTATTTCGACCAGTTCACAAATTGATTATCTTCATTCAATTTGAAGGTACAAAATAACAAATTCAATATTTAGTGTGAGCCCCCTTCTGATCAACGACCATTGCTAGTCTCTTAGGCATCGAATCGACCAGTTTTTGTTTAATGTATGGGGTAATTTTGAGCCATTCCTCGAGTAATGCAGTTTTGAGGTCATTTTTACTCGAAATTTTCCGTTTTCTGATATTTGTGTCCAAAATGGCCCACAAATTGTCAATTACGTTTAAGTCGGGTGACTGTGCCGGTGGTTGTATAATATGCGGACAGTACGAAATCAGCCATGTTTATACAATACCCGATTTATGTTTCGGGTCATTATCTTGGTAGAATTGGCAGTCATCGTGAATGCTCTGGTTTTGCACACTTTCAAGTAAGTTTGATTTACAAATTTGAAGATATTGCGACTTATCCATTGTTGTCTCAATGAATTGTAGATTGCCAGCTCCCGTTGCAGACATACGGGCCCAAACCATGGCGCTACCACCTCCGTGTTTGACAGTGGCTTTTAATTTTTTTGCTTGCAGCCCTATATTTGGCTTACGCCAAACATGTGAGGCACCGTCAGAGCCAAAAATATTAAACTTAGATTCGTCGGCGAATATAACCGTATTCCGGAATCCAGAATCCTTGTTCAAATGTTTCTTGGCAAATTTTAAACGACACATTTTATTCTTGGCGTCAATGAACGGCTTCTTGCGTGCTATTCTTCTTTTTATTTGTTTTAAAATTCATTTTATTTGTTTTAAAATATTTAAAAAATGTGGAAATTTTAATAAAGTCAAATCTGATTAGTTTAACCATTAGCTTAGTTAACTGCGTATAAATAATCTTGATATCCTCTTCAGTTTAGGTTTGATAGGCTCTTAAAGTAAAGTATTTTCTACGTGTCGGTCGGAATAAGCTGTGAGCCACTGTATGTCAAAAGTGGCAAGCTCCTATTGATGACGCCCCGATATCAAATGCCATTTCTTTCCATGTCCGGGTAATTAATCAATAAACACGAATTGGCACATTTCGGCCAAGTCGAGCCAGTTTTAGTGGGGATATTTTGTTGTCAATGGAAGTGACAGAGTGTTGCTCTATTGGCTGCAACGAAGTGGTCTTCCTTTTTAAGTGGTGACTAGAGATAATCCTTAATACTACAGTTGATATGATTTTCCTGTCAGATGATTTGCTCAGCTTCATCTCATGTTGTCAATACTGAATTGAAGCCATTACGTCTGATAGCTTCGTCATGATGCTACATGCGTCTGAAACGACCTACGCGTTTCCCTTCTTTCCTGTTTTTGCAATATCGTTGAAATAAAAGAACAGAAAAATGAAAAATTCTCAATAGTAATAATCAAATAATTCTTCATCAAACATTTTTCAAATGTGAACTTTCGCTCTAAATTGCACCACCTTATATAACATTGTGGTTGTCACCTGATTGGCTGTCGTGGGCAAGTTAGCCAATTCAATCCCATTATGCCAACGGTGCTTAGACTGTAGAGCGGATATACTCAACCCGAGGCCCGTGGGCCACTTGCGGCCCTTGAAACTCCCAAGTGTGACCCGAAACGTTATTGATTTCCAGTTAAATTTTTCACATACATAAATATGCTTAAGTACAAAAGTACATATCCAATCAGTTACATTACCAAATATACAAAAAGACACTCGGGGTACGGCCACTGAGCCTTCAGCTCTTGATAAAACAGAATGAGAGCTCATTCACTGTCAGGGGCTCAGAAGATTTTTTTAGTGGTTTAGAACTTTAAGTTGGCAACACTTTTCAATGCTATGTATGGTCTGACAGTTGCCATGCGTTTTATGATAAGTTTGGTTTGCCATTTTATCATGAATAGATTGACGCCTGAGCAACGTCTGCAAATTATGCATACTTATTTCGAAAAAAAAACGGTTCTGTTCGAGAAACTAATATTTTGTTTTTTGTTTAGCGATGAGGCTCATTTCTGGTTGAATGGCTATGTCAATAAACAAAACTGCCACATTTGGAGTGATGAGCAACTACAGGCAGTTGTCCAAATACCATTACATTAAAAAAAAGTCACTGATTGGTGTGCTTTAGGGGCCGGTGGAATAATTGGTTCATATGTCTTCAAAAATGCTGCTGATAGAGCTGTAGAGCCAACCACAATAGAGCCATGATCAATTACTTTTTCGTTCCGAAATTGCCTCACCCTAATGCAAGAGAACTCTGGTTTCAACAGGATGGCACGAAATGCCATACAGCTTGTGCAACCATCGACTTATGGGAAGAAGCATCTGATGAGCGCATAATTTCTCGTTTTGGACCTGTGAACCGTCATGCAAGATCTTGTGATTTAACACCGCTGGACTATTTCTTGTGGGGATACTTCAAATTACTCGTCTATGCCGACAAACTCGAGACCTTTGACCATTTGGAAGACAACATTTGCCGCGTTATTGGAGGGATACGGCCCCAATTATTGGTTCGAGTAGTCGAAAATTGGACCTCTCGTTTGGAATTCTTCCACGCCAGTCGTTGCGCTCACATGCCTGAAATCATATTCACCCTTTACCAATTCACCCTTTATATAAAGAACCCTATGTAAGGAAATGAAAACAGTAGTGATAATTTAAGCAATTTGCCTGAATCTGAGCGTTAGCACTGTGAAGGAAAACTATGGATCTATGGGGAAATTGGACAGTCTCCTTCTTTGCGAACAGAAAGATAGAAATAGTAGGCCATGTATACGCGAATTTGACATGTAACAACCCTGTAGCAAGGGCAGGCACTGAAAGTAAAAACCTTCAAATCATCGACTCTCCTGAAAAATTGTCCCTTTTTGGGAAAAAAGCCACTCATATATAAGTCTTATGCTTTGTCTACATAGCCAAAGTAAAACATTTAAAATTTTACAATGGGCAAGAACGGTAACCTTTTCCCAATTTACCTATATTTTTAGCATCAAAAACTTCTATTCACGGGAACGCACGACCCGATCATCAAATAAAGTTTAAATTTACAGCATGTACTGGTATTGAATAGAACCAGGTCTGATAGAAATGATTTTGGAATTCGCGTAATTCTGTACCAGTGGTGCCATCTTGAAAAATCACTAAGAAAAATAGCTGCTTTTGGCCCTATAAATTTTGATTTAGTCATTCGATTTTGACGAAATTCACACAGTAGGTGGTAAGTAAGCCATGTTTGGTAGAAATTTCGTTGAAAATTTCGGTTGGAGCTACTAGCTATGGTAGTTTTGGTATCTTAAATTTTGAAAATTCGCTCAGAAAGATAATGCTCTTTGCCCTATAGCTTCCAGTACAGTCATGGAATCATAACGAAATTCAACTGACAAATTAAACTTTTTATAGACAATATTCAATAAAAATCTAGTTGGAAAAACAATGACAGGGTTGCCAGCTATGGTCGTTTTTGTATTTTTTGGCATATCAAATCGTAGTGATCTTCTAGTGAAAATAAACACCAAATATTAGGATCTAGAAAATTTGAAAACTTTTGCGAATGGTAACCCTAAATTTCTTTGTATACCTATAACTTCCAATGCAGTTATCGGATCAATACGAAATTCAAAAAGCAGGTTGACTTCAACGTTAGGTTATGTGACATATTTTTGGCTTCGGTGCTAGCAAAGAGCTGCCAGCACGAGGCGTTTTTGTTATTTTCGTACCAATTAATGCCTGCATCAAGTATCCGCTTCGCTTCAATGAAAATAAGTAAACAATGTTTGAATTTTCTAAGGTCTGCGCATTTTTTGGATGGCAGCTTCAAAAACCTTTCTTTCGCTGTAACTTTCGCCGAAGTCATCGAAATTTAATTAGCTTAGGGGTACATTGGTTTTAAGTAGGGGTATATTAGTTTTAAGTAGGAAAAGTAGCTAGTGGTAGAATACACTCTCAAAATCTGCACAAATCCTCTTCTGTTCTTCCAACATTAGTGTTTTTAGCGGTTCTGATGCGCTAGGGTTTTTTTTAGGCAAAACCAAATAATTTCTCAAGTTTCATGAACGATTTGCGCAATAATGCTGCGACCCATACGAAAATGAAAAGTCAGAGATCGATATGACTCTCCTGTTGCTAAAAACCTGAAACAGAAACATTTATTTACATGAACTATTTTTTTCAGATAAGACTGTGCATACAAAATGGAAAAATCTAGGCACATATTTTTTCGGGAACTTAGGAAGTTAGATAAATCAAAGAGTAGTGATGGAGAAGGAAAAAACGCCACTTCTTCTTGGCAAACTTTTCAACAACTGATGTTTTTGAGAGATAAAGTGTCAGAATCGCAAAGCGATTGATATCGAATCCATTGCTTCTGATAACAACAAAGTTGCAGCATCTCCAGACACAATCAACTTGGATGCTTTACCTTCTAGCATGGCATCATCAACCAGGAGTGATCATATGTATATATAAAACCAAAAAATACCGCTACGAAATAAACTGAAATTACGATCTATTCTACAAGATCCAATTTTGGTGCATCTTCCCGAAAAAAATACTGAGAACACTTATACAGACTTGAATGAAGTACCACACAATTCCGTACTCTATAATACGAGTACTTCTGTACCATCACAACATACATTTATTGAAGATGGAGAAACATCACTTACTTGCCAAGCAGTAAATCAAACGAACCTTGTTTTATGCGTAGGTATGAATGAAACTTGTCGTCACAATTTCGCAATTCTTTATACAAACGCTCAAACTCCCCATGTCGAGGTCTTGAAAGTTTTTTTCATGTATCCAACACCTTCGACTTTGAATTGTATTAAATTTAAGCACTGAGTTTTCAATCAACATTAACTTCTTTAGTTTAGAGAGTGACATAATTTCTTCTGTTCTCATCAAGAGACGGCGCAAAAGTGAATTGTGTGTCACCAAGCTAGGCGCCTCGTATGGTATCATTGTGTATCATGTACACAAGCTTGGCTCCTAGCTTAGGTTTAAGCTAGGCACGTATGGTGTGGCCTAAACCTAATGCTGCCTCCTCACTGTGGGCCATCATCGGCCACTTCAATGGTCGCAATGATCGCCACAATGATGTCCACCATCACACACATGCCTCCACACACTGGGTCACTAGATGGGCTAGTCAAAATTTTTCGGCTCCGCATGATAGCTCGCTTTGATGTGTGTGAAAAACCGCTCCGAAAGTCATCCTCGGCCATCGCCATTTCCATGCTTCGCCACTGTCGGAAACTGCAAGCCATCGCCCGTCTACACAATGGGCCACATGATGGCCCATGCACATGGGCCACATGTTGGCCCACAGTGAAGAGGCAGCATAAGAGATGCTACCATCACAGTTTGCAATGGCACCTTCTGGCCATGAAGTAAATATAAAGGACTGTTTCAGTTTCGAAAAATTTGAGTTTGGTAATCCTTGAAAACTTTCTACCTCTATAACTTCCGGCAGCAGCAGGTGCTATCATTATATTGTCAAAACTGGGATTTTTTTCACGTTTTGCAAACGTTTTACTCATACTCATACATTTTCTATCCCTGTAACTACTGATGCAACCATCGGATGAAAGTAGTTTATAACCTTCGATACAGGTTGATTGTACTAAGGAGTATTCTACTTTTTTCGAAAATCAGTCTTTTTAACGGCTCCTATACGTTAGATTTATTTTATATTTTTAGATCGCATCGATGAGAGTCGCGCGAATATTATCAACAGCTTGGCATCACAAACATTGCGCAAACTTACTCGTATAGAAAAAAATATGATTTCTTCGGTTCAACAATTTCATTTGCAATGGCGTGTAACAAACGAAATTGTAAATTCTCGATGCATACATACAGAATTGCATATTACAGAATTTATGAAATTTTCGCGATCGATTTCTATAAAATTTAAATAATATCTTGCTCGTGCCTCAACTGAGCACGTCCTTTATCATAATGAAAATCATTCTACCCCGACGCCCCGAAGCGCGAACGACAATGGTGGCATTGCACTTCGGCAAATTTAAAAAATAACACTCGACTGTCAGTCATCGAAAGGACAATCACAGCAGAAAAATGAGAAAAAGTTATAGAGGGAGAAGAAGAACTTCAAGAAATCTTGCACCATGAGTTATTCACCCGCTTCTACATGAAGAAGGAAAGTTTCTTGACATAATTTCATAGAAAAGAACTATTGAAATGTATCGCGATGAAGAACACTTGAGTTTAAATCTCTTTCAAGAACTTTCTGTCGCCCAGTCAAACAGGCTTCGAATACAATAATCGCAAAATTTTACAACTTCCGCGACTAGTGAACTTGCTCCGAGTCGTTAACAAGTCGATCGCTATCTAATACCATTAAAGTTTACTACTATTCAAGTCCCGGCTCCTTATCTGCCTGTGGCATTCTATCGAAACGAATTTCCGCTAGAGACGTAGTTCAATTGACCTGCTCTCAGCATATTTATTTTCTTTAACCTGAGATATTTGTTGAAACGTCCTATTTTCTTATTATGAGGTCAGGGTAATTATTAGGACTTATATTACGGGAGAATGTTTCACGTGTCCAAGAAGCCACTGTAGACTGCTTTCATTTCCGAGAAAATAAAGATATATTAGTTCAGTGAGTTTTTATTATGAAGCTCACGTGGCCCGTGATGCAAAGTTGGTTTTTGCTGTAACAAATTGTACCGCTGTCAGCGTGTCGAAAAACGGAAGGAAGTTTCTCGATATACTACAAGAATGTTTTATTGGGAAATTATTTAAATTTATTCTGCGGTTTCATTGCGTTTCGTGGAAAATGCTGTTGAGAAAGTTTCAGAATTTGTTGCACATGTTCATATTTGCATATAAGTATGCATGAGTAAAGGTATGAATAAATTAAGAATCTAAAGTTTCATGTCTGGCTTTTTATCAGTAGATCTTGAAAGGAAGTTGCACTTTTTGCAAGTTTCTCATAGCTTTGAGTCAATAAAGTATTACAATAAAGTATACAATAAAGCTAAAATACGATTTTATTGTTATTCTTGTATGATTTAGTTGAAAATGAGGCTAACATATTGGCAATACTGTTATTTCGCATAAGATAATCTGCTTATATTCAACAGGATTTTCCATTAAGGCCGCCTTAATTTTCTGCTAAAATTTTTCTGTCATGCAATGACATTTTGTCAAATTTGTTTGACGTCCAAATATTCTCATAGTTTTAAGCTTTTGAAAAGAAAAGTGATGCCCGACTGATTTCAAAACGATTCAAGAGAACATAGAAAATTATCCCGTGTGACACCTTAACGCTCACTTACAAATTAATCATCATAGCACCATTAAACGCAGATGTAGCCACTGGCAGCAATCAGTTGTACCACTGTTATGCCGTAGTCAAAGTATACGAAAACAAGTATGCCAACTTCTTCCAAACCAGAAGAAAAGGCCCTTTTTACGGGAATTTTTCAGAATGAATGGGCAAAATTCAGCAATATTAACCTATCAAACCGGCTTGCGTTCATATTGATACTTTGTGTTTGTGTTGAGTCGTTTGTGTTTACAAAACAGGGGAAAAGTGACAGAGTCGGATTCGTTAACTCGTGTACTATCACCTTTTTGACATTTTCCTTTTCAAAATTTTTGAATATTTCGCAAAAATTTTGTATTTTTTTCGTTGCGATATTTGTGCTGCTAGATGTTATCAAAATCAAAAAAATTATTCAAAGTTGAAGGTGTTCAGAAAACTGATGACAAATATGAATGACAAAACGCACCAGTTCGAGTATTGAGTTGATCCATCTAATCGGAAAGATCAACTTTAAAAGAGAACCGAGAAGAGTTTTTCGAATTGAGTTGATCTTTTTTATAGGTTTCATAAGAAGCACGTTATCAAGGATCAGTCCTAAATACTTGATCCTTTAGATCAGGCCAAGGAAAATCCATTCAATTTCGGAAAGTCAAATCAAAGAGCTACATGCATACCTTCTTGTAAATAGCACTAACTACATTTTACTGAGTTGGACTGAAAATATATCAATAGAATGATTTGATCTCTCTGAAAGTGTAGATAAATACTTTCCTGAAACTATGTTATGTCATTTGCTTTTAACTAGCTACTTCAGAAGAGTATTTACAGTAATATTCCGCAACAGGGCAGATGACATCACTTTGAGGTGTATCCGCATTCGCTCCTCGTCTCATGTGAGCATTCCCTAAGCAAAAGATCAGGAGCTATCCAATTAAAGCTAGTGGCCGCATATCAACATTCACCACCATAAGTGCCTACACAATTGCATTTTCTCCATAGGGTAGATGGCCTAAAAAAATTGGTTACCAGGTCCTCGGATAGTCTATCAGACCAAGGGTTAGGTGAAGTTTGACTCACTAAAGAAAAGACAGTCTATGAGCCCACGAAGTTCCGAGTCGGATCCCGACTAATCACCGCTTAAACCCGATCTTGCTGACTCACCAATCAGAAACCACGGACTTAAAAAACTACCACAGCTCAACCCTCCTCCCGCTTGAAGCGCAGTACATTTCCAATGAATGCTGCAATCGTCTCAGATGTTACCATGGCGCCTATAACTTAGAACTCGGTCATTTACCGCTCCACTCTCGTCATGACTTGGTTAAGTCTAAGAAGAGCGAAATTGACAGATCTGAGTGTGATTACAGGCCTTGGTGACATGATCCTCCGCTCTTGCTGCAGCCCCAAAAACCTTTGAGATGGCATCGATTGTTGAATGTCTTTTTCAGAAGCCGTGCTGGCTATCAAAAAGATTCTCAGTCTATCTCATCAGCTTTCTTTCTCAACAGCTGATGATAACAAGTATCCACCATATACGAGGTCATAAAATACGGTGAATTAATTTTTATAATCCGTCAGATAGTCTCTTTTGTTGAGATAGGCACTGAAAAATTTTAATACGCTCTGGGTTATCAGTCAACTTCTGGAGCCGCTACACTGAGGTCGTGTTTGACGTGTCTATCGTGAAACATGGATCTTGCACAATGCGTTAACATTAAGTTTTGCTTCAATTTGCCAAAGAAGTGCCCACGAAGCTTATGAAATGATAAAGTCTGTGTATGGTGATAATGCGGTAGCTTTGAAGACTGTTTACCAGTGATATGAACGATACAAAAGTGGAAACAAATCGGTTAAAAACGAGGAACAGTAAGGACGTGCTTCGACCTCGAAAATGGCAGGCAATACGCAAAATATGGCGAAAGTTGTTCAATAAAACCGGCAGGTAATTATTCGAAAGCTTATTAAGGAGCTTAACATCTCGTTCGGGTCCGTGCAAAGCACTTCAACCTATGATTTGCAAACGAAACTTGTGAGTGCCAAATTTGTTCCCAGGCTTTGACTGATGAATAAGAATAGACTCGTGCTGCAATTTGCACGGAATTGAAGGATCGTCTTCATGCAGATTTGAAATTCATGGCCAAAAGTATTACTAGAGATGAAGGATGCGTCTATGACTATGACCCTGAGGCAAAAATTTAGAGTTCTCAATATAAAAATCAGACACTCACCTCACCCTAAAAAGGCACGTCAGTCAAAGTCTAACATCATGGTCATGGTCATTGTTTTTTTTTTCGATTGTGAGGGCATAGTGCAATCAAAGTTCGCTCCAAGGGGAACAGCTATAAATTCCGAATTTCACAAAGCGTATTGCAACTTTTGCGAAACGATATGCGAAGAAAGAGGCCTGTAAAATGCTCAAGCGGCTTTTTTCTTCATTACGACAACGCGCCGTGCCACAAGTCGCTTTGAATTTGCGAGTTTTTGGCCAATCAAAAGTTTTCTTTACTCACCAGATTTAGCACCATGTGACTTTTGGCTCTTTCCAAAAATAAAAACTGTACTGAAAGGAAAACATTTTGACACTATTCCTGCCGTTGAGATGGTCCCATCTGAAACTGAAAGTCCCATCCGAAAGAGGCCTTCCAGAAATGCTTCCAGTCATGAGTTTAACGTTGTGATAAGTGTATTACTAGCCAAGAACAGGGCTTTGAAGGGGATTATTTTCAAATTTTATGTAAGCTATCTTATTTTGTAGTTAATAAATTAAATCACCATATTTTTTCACCATAAAACTTCGAACGAACGATTTTTTCATCATCAATTCAGCATCAAACTTCGTATCTTTTCCTACTATGGTAAAGTTACTACAAAGAACGCTATCAGTGCCTCGATATTTGAACAGCTTGATGGAGTTTATGGAATGCTTTAAATAGTAGTTGCAAGTCCTAAGAGGCAGCTATGAGCTGATAGCCTGCTCCATATGATGAGTTGCGCACGTTGAGAGACTATGATTCTCCGGGAAGAACAGTCAAATTATCGATAAGGTACATAGGACATATACTATTGGTGCTCGAATCAATCCAGATGCTTTCAAGGCCGATCACCTTCAATGCTGAGCTGATGCAAGTCATGGCTTCGGTAATAAACTTAACACCTAACATAGATGATTTGATTCATTAATACTCTCTTTGTTGCTACAGAAACATCTCCATAGGGACCTCTTTACCTTATATACGACATACTTGAATTCCTTCTGTTTCATTTTATACAGTGATCAGCGTGAGTTTTGCATGATTGAAATCTTGCCTCCACTCTCTTTGCAGGGCCGTAATTTCAATATTCTAATGCGCAAGCTTTTGGGTGGGCTAACGCTGCCCTAGTTACAGACTTGAGAGCACAGGTAAGGGTATTGACCACTTTATAAATACCCTTTAGTGAAATTTCCAGAGAGGATTTGACCAGGGGCTGAAACTTTGTTTTGTTTATTGACAATTTCATCAACAGAATGATTACTACAGAAGAAATATTTACATATGAAATTATGAATGACAATTAATCGGTCGTTTAAGCCGACACTTGAACATATCAACAGTGTAATTATAGTCGAACATTTGATACGCTGAGTTAAAGCTTCGGGCTATTGCGCAGGTTGGTTCATTCCATTCATAATTAGTTTTATGAAACGGGATGGATAAGGCGCTATGATGTCTACGTTCACCGTGCCAAATACGAAAGTTCAGTTTTGATAGCAAAAACTCAGAGTTCACGTTTCCAGTGAGTAACTTCGCAGCAAATAGAGCTTTGAAATTTTGAAGTCGAGTTTCAAGAGTGTCCATGGTCAATAATTGCAAGCGGTTATCATAAGGAGGTAAGCGAATAGGATCAGACCAGCGGAAAGAACTAAGAACAAAAATTAGAAATCTCTTTTGGACAGACTGAATGCGATCTATGTGCTCCTTGTAATATGGAGACCACATCAAGCACCCATATTCTAGGATAGGGCGAACCAGAGAGCAGAACAGGATTTTAGTCAGAAGAATCCAGTTAATACTTTTCCGGTTAGTAAATGCTATGTATTGTGGTATCACAACGGGCCTCTTTTGTGCCTCGGTATGCTATGTCTGTCGACAGGCCTTTGTGGATCGGCAGCCACTTCAATCTAACCTAATCTAACCTAAAAAAAAACTCTAGCGCACCTGAACCGCTAGAAACACTAATGTTCGAAGAACAGTAGAAGAATCGTGCAGGTTTTGAGTGCATATTCCACCACATGTGCTGCTTATTACGGCCAAACTGTTTCAAATGCCACGTTTTACTTTGGTCTCAAGAATGCATTATAACTCATATGGTGGAAGGTTTCAGATAT